>JAOTON010001139.1:0-96102 GCA_034440635.1 Lepas anatifera | reverse complement strand
AGAGAGGGAGAGAGGGAGAGGGAGGGGGGGGGGCGGGGGCGGCACTTTCTTTGGAGTAACAGGTAATGATGAGCGATCTCGGCAGCTTCACACAAGTGAGCGGTTTCCGGGAATGTCTGCTGTTTGTGACGTTTTTTCCGGCTTGAACTCAGTTATTTCTCTCACATCCATGCATCTCAATTCACAAACACTAATATTGCCGAAAGCAACTCAGTCACGATTGCCACTAACGGATTACACCCCACAGAAGACGAAGACCTGAGATAGAATAAAAACAGCACTGCACCACTAGAAGCATTAAACGCTTATACATACTCAAAGAACAGATAGACATAAAATCCCCGAACTACACGCCATCTTTCTCGTTACGCTACCGTGCCAGTTCAATCCGTAGGAAGCGCCTCTTCTCTCAGATGCACCCACTTGACATTCGCTCGCTGCATGTTGCCACCACTCTCAAGCGAGGCCGCCAACTGCTCTAACTTCTTATCTCTCCACAGTCCCTGAATCACATTTTCTAAGCGCCCTTCCTTATGCCTCCTAATGACTGGTCTTTGAAACATGTTGCTTGTGACGTTTGTCTGCGGAGCTGGGGGAGCCTGTTGTCGGCGGGCGCGGGAGGTGATAGTCCGTGTCGGGTACGTGCCAGAGCTGGGGTTGAAGCGAGTGAGTCAGCTTTGCCTTCGGTTTCTGTGTAGCCTGGGCACGTTTCCGCTCTGCGCTGTGATCAGAACCCTCGTTGCGTTTCAAACTAAAACAGATAATGATTTGATGTTTGATATCTGCGTATGGAATGCTATATTTACAGCTCAATATTTGAAGATACCGGACTGTAGCGCACGGTGTCGAATGTGATTCGTGCACGACATCAGCAGTTGACGTTGACCCAAATTTCGACAGCCACTGTGGGATTTCGCACGGTATCTAACGTTGACATGTGGTTTGACATACGTCATTCACGGTTCGGAAGATGTTTATCTACCGTTGCCGCGTGGTTCGACGAGTACTGTGACATTGTGCACGTTATCTAACGGTGCCGCGTGATTCGACTGCTACGGTGACATTATGCGCATTGTCTAACGTTGGTGTGCGATACGGCCCATGTTTATCTAACGTTGCCGCTTGGTTCGACAGGTACTGTGACATTATGGCATTGTCTAACGTTGGTGTACGATAGGGCACATGTTTATCTTCCGTTGCCGCGTGATTCGACTGTTACCTGGGACATTATGTGCATTGTCTAACTTGATGTACGATAGGGCCACATGTTTATCTTTCGTTGCCGCTTGGTTCGACAGGTACTGTGACATTATGGCATTGTCTAACGTTGGTGTACGATAGGGCACATGTTTATCTAACGTTGCCGCGTGGTTCGACGGGTACTGTGGCCCCGTGTACGACTGGCTCGACAGGTACTGTGACCCCGTGTACGACTGGTTCGACAGGTACTGTGACCCCGTGTACGACTGGTTCGACAGGTACTGTGACCCCGTGTACGACTTCCCGAGCCAGTCGGATATACTGCACCAGTGCGTGCGCATCGTCAACGAGGCGATCCAGAAGAACCCGAAGACGCTCATCGTCTGCGGCAGCTACACCATCGGTCAGTGCTGGACATGACATCTGGGATGGTGGACATGACGATGTAACTGCTGGTGTCATCATGGTGTTTCAGTGTTTAATAACCCGCGCCCCACCGGCGGTCCGGTGCCATCTTCGCCCCACCGGGGCCATCGATGGCCCCCTCTAACTCCGAAAAGATGTGGGTTAGCGCAAATCTGCAAAGTGCATTAGAAAGCTCCCGTGAATTCAGTTAGAAATTACTTTGCATGTCTAAGCGCTCAGGTCAATGGTTTGACCTCCAGAGGTCAATTTAGGTCACAATAGGATATTTTCACTCAAATATGCAATGCTCAAGAAAACTTGACATAACTCTTATGTCATTAGAGCTTTTGGAGATCTGGTAAAGTACATTTGATAGGAAAATGCCAGACCTTTTTTCCGCTATTTGGAACGTAATGACCTCCCGCCAGTGGTTTGACCTCCAGAGGCCACCTCGTGACCTAATATGACCTGAGGTCACGAAAGGTCAGAAAGTGACGTTGCCGTATATCAAACGGAAGCCAGTGACGAGACATACACGATGATGTTTGATTCAGCGCTCTAGCTTAATTTAGGTCACAAGATATTGGCAAAATTCTGTTTTGGACCCTGGTGACTGGATGACCTTGGAGAGGTCAAAGGGCAAATATTGCTCCTGGGATCCGTAAAGGGTGTCCAAGAACGATTTTCTGAGCAAGCTGAGCATTTGCAATCGTTTTTGTGACTTTTAGATCATAAGACAGCTTTTCCCCATTATTTTACAATGGGAGAGGTCACCTCGTGACTTGACCTCAGGTCACGAAATCTAAAAATCCCGGATATACATGATGTAGACCCTGGAGAGGTCATTAAGTGCAGAAAGTTTCAAATCAATCGACCTAGAAATATACCTCTTATAGCGCTCAAAAGTTGAAGTGAGGTGGCCTTGGCTTACCTCGCCTGGTGACCTGACCTTGGGTGACCTGGGGTAAAAAAAACTCAGCGATGGTGGGAAAATGATGGGGTGAGAGATAGAGCCCTTAACCGTGGTGCTGCACCTCGTCGTTTTTCTGTTATCCCGAAAAAACCTTAGAGGGGCCCATCGATGGCCCACTCGGTGGGGCGAGGGTTAAGTGTTTGGTTTGTGTATTGCCAGACGGGAGCTTAGCCGATAGGTATGTTGACGGTAACAGTGGCACGCTAATGTCCCCTAAGACTGCTTTGTCAATTATTTATTCTTTAGTTTAAAGTTTTATTGTTGTTTATTGTTTATTTGGATATGGTTTTCGAAATTTTAGCAACAGTCCAAAACTCGTTTCCTCTCAGTCAGTCGGCACATTCTTCCGTAGCTGTGGGAGTTCACTTAAGTGAGTGAGCACAGCCGTGCCACGCATGAATGAATACAAATATTATCCCAGTAGTGTGCTAGGTCTTGAGTCTCGCATAGGCGGGAACATTTCTCTCCAAGTCCCATTTTATCTCCACCGGGTTTCCGGTCAAATCATCTGACTATACGTGATGATACTAGCAGTGACCGGTGTTCCTGACGCTCTGTTTCTGACGTTGCGTTTCTGACGTCGTCGCCGCGGCAGGCAAGGAGCGGGGTGTTCCTGACGTCGTGTTTCTGACGTTGATATTGACGCAGGCAAGGAGCGGGTGTTCCTGACGTTCTGTTTCTGACGTTGCGTTTCTGACGTCGTCGCCGCGGCAGGCAAGGAGCGGGTGTTCCTGACGTGGTGTTTCTGACGTTGATATCGACGCAGGCAAGGAGCGGGTGTTCCTGACGACGTGTTTCTGACGTTGATATTGACGCAGGCAAGGAGCGGGTGTTCCTGACGTCGTGTTTCTGACGTTGATATTGACGCAGGCAAGGAGCGGGTGTTCCTGACGTCGTGTTTCTGACGTTGATATTGACGCAGGCAAGGAGCGGGTGTATCTGACGTGGTGTTTCTGACGTCGTCGCCGCGGCAGGCAAGGAGCGGGTGTTCCTGACGTCGCGTTTCTGACGTTGATATTGACGCAGGCAAGGAGCGGGTGTTCCTGACGTCGTGTCTCTGACGTTGATATTGACGCAGGCAAGGAGCGGGCGTTCCTGACGTCGTGTTTCTGACGTTGTGTTTCTGACGTTGCCGCCGCGGCAGGCAAGGAGCGGGTGTTCCTGACGTCGTGTTTCTGACGTTGATATTGACGCAGGCAAGGAGCGGGTGTTCCTGACGTTCTGTTTCTGACGTTGCGTTTCTGACGTCGTCGCCGCGGCAGGCAAGGAGCGGGTGTTCCTGACGTGGTGTTTCTGACGTTGATATCGACGCAGGCAAGGAGCGGGTGTTCCTGACGACGTGTTTCTGACGTTGATATTGACGCAGGCAAGGAGCGGGTGTTCCTGACGTCGTGTTTCTGACGTTGATATTGACGCAGGCAAGGAGCGGGTGTTCCTGACGTCGTGTTTCTGACGTTGATATTGACGCAGGCAAGGAGCGGGTGTATCTGACGTGGTGTTTCTGACGTCGTCGCCGCGGCAGGCAAGGAGCGGGTGTTCCTGACGTCGCGTTTCTGACGTTGATATTGACGCAGGCAAGGAGCGGGTGTTCCTGACGTCGTGTCTCTGACGTTGATATTGACGCAGGCAAGGAGCGGGCGTTCCTGACGTCGTGTTTCTGACGTTGTGTTTCTGACGTTGCCGCCGCGGCAGGCAAGGAGCGGGTGTTCCTGACGTCGTGTTTCTGACGTTGATATTGACGCAGGCAAGGAGCGGGTGTTCCTGACGTGGTGTTTCTGACGTTGATATTGACGCAGGCAAGGAGCGGGTGTTCCTGACGTCGTGTCTCTGACGTTGATATTGACGCAGGCAAGGAGCGGGTGTTCCTGACGTCGTGTTTCTGACGTTGATATTGACGCAGGCAAGGAGCGGGTGTTCCTGACGTCGTGTTTCTGACGTTGATATTGACGCAGGCAAGGAGCGGGTGTTCCTGACGTGGTGTTTCTGACGTTGATATTGACGCAGGCAAGGAGCGGGTGTTCCTGACGTCGTGTCTCTGACGTTGATATTGACGCAGGCAAGGAGCGGGTGTTCCTGACGTCGTGTTTCTGACGTTGATATTGACGCAGGCAAGGAGCGGGTGTTCCTGACGCTCTGTTTCTGACGTTGCGTTTCTGACGTTGCCGCCGCGGCAGGCAGGGAGCGGGTGTATCTGACGTCGTGTTTCTGACGTTGATATTGACGCAGGCAAGGAGCGGGTGTTCCTGACGGTGGCTGAGGCGCTGGACTGTCTGTTCTGGGCGTCAGCCGACAAACGGCGGACCCTGCAGTGTCTGGAGGAGCGGCAGATCAAACGGCGGCTCACCACCGACCAGAGGCTGGCCCGCATCCACGTGCTGCCTCTGGGGCACCTCACCATGAAGGTAGGTGGCGTCACTGAGATGCTCACCATGAAGGTAGGTGGTGTTACTGAGATACTCACCATGAAGGTAGTTGATGTTACTGAGATACTCACCATGAAGGTAGTTGATGTTACTGAGATACTCACCATGAAGGTAGGTGATGTCACTGAGATACTCACCATGAAGGTAGGTGATGTCACTGAGATGCTCGCCATGAAGGTAGTTGATGTTACTGAGATACTCCACCATGAAGGTAGTTGATGTTACTGAGATACTCACCATGAAGGTAGTTGATGTTACTGAGATACTCACCATGAAGGTAGGCGGCGTTACTGAGATACTCACCATGAAGGTAGGCGGCGTCACTGAGATACTCACCATGAAGGTAGTTGATGTTACTGAGATACTCACCATGAAGGTAGGTGATGTCACTGAGATACTCACCATGAAGGTAGGTGATGTTACTGAGATACTCACCATGAAGGTAGTTGATGTCACTGAGATACTCACCATGAAGGTAGGTGATGTCACTGAGATACTCACCATGAAGGTAGGTGGCGTCACTGAGATACTCACCATGAAGGTAGGCGGCGTCACTGAGATACTCACCATGAAGGTAGGCGGCGTCACTGAGATACTCACCATGAAGGTAGGTGATGTCACTGAGATACTCACCATGAAGGTAGGCGGCATCACTGAGATACTCACCATGAAGGTAGGTGATGTTGCTGAGACACTATGAAGGTAGGCGGCGTCACTGAGACACCCACCGTGAGGGTAGGCTATGTCATTAAGACACGGTCCTCACTATGAGGGTAGATTATGCCTTTAGGGACACCTTAGTACGAGGGTAAGCAGTACCATTATGACACTCACCAACAGGGCAGGAAACGTCATTGGGACACCACTATGAAGGTAGGGGGTGTCACGGGGATAATGACCATAAATCTAAAAAATCCAGGTCCTTCCCCTTAGATACCGCCGTGAAGCTAGGTATGTGGCTCCGTTGAAGTTTAAGTCAGGCGCCCGACCTGCCCGAACTGTAGGAACGATTAAATGTATAGCTGTGGTGTTCACCTGCACACAGTTGGTCTGACCGGGCGTGTGCGCTCGTCGGCAGACGCTGCATAACTACCTGAAGATCTTCCAGTCGCAGTACACCCACATCGTGGCGATCAAGCCTACCGGCTGGGAGCACGGCAAGGACGCCGAAAAGCACGGCGACTTCAAGCCCAAGGTGTCCGGCAACATCGCCATATACGGTCAGTGTGGTGTGGAGGGCGCAGTGGGCTAGGGCTAGGTCTGCCGTATGCCCTGTGATGTTTGTCACGCCCTTAAATTGAATGTGGCACCTTCATAACGTGATTTTAACTGAGATAGCCAAGTTTTAAAGCAAGTCGGAAAACCCGGTACTCCTTTTATCATTTGTCTTGGAACTCGATATTTCCGTAGAAAAAAACTAAAACCTACCTGACACCTACCCCTCATTTTCTCCTCGCCGGGCGGTCATTGTTGTGAGCTGCTGGTGTGACGGCATATGCTGACGTCACGATGAGCATCAGCCAATCGAAGCTCTTGAAGCATTTCAAGTATGGTAGTGGCTGCCAGATCGTGACATCATCCACATCCAGATATTTATTTGTTTTCCCAGAGGAGTATTTCAAGAATCACAATATTGAGCTTATTCATTTTTCAGAGAAAGCATGAGTGGTTTCCTTATTTTTGGCTAAAAGTACGCCTTCGAAACACTAAATTCCAGGATTCGACCAAGGTGCCACATTCCCTTTAAACGCCGACCATGATGATGATGAGGGGCTAGGTGTCAGTGCTGGCGCTACCAGACTCTGCGGGTGTCTAGTGTCGCTGTGGCTTAATGTAAGCGCAGAAGCGTTGTGTTTTGTTGGTATAACGATAAAATCCCCACCATTTCGCTTTGTAGGTCGGGCACATTTACTTCTGGGGATGGTTTCGTTAAACTCATTATCTTAATCTTCTTCTAGGTGATTAGTGAGGTTTTGTATTTGCATCATCATGGGTAAGAGTTGGCGACGCCGTATGACATTGGCAGTTTGGTGCTTTGGTAAACCCCAGCAATTATTATTGAAGTACCATCAATCGGCGTAAATTCCTGCGCTGACCGTTCCACCTGCTCCGTAGGCGTCCCCTACAGTGAACACTCCAGCTACTCGGAACTCCGCCGCTTCGTCCAGTTCGTCCAGCCGCGCGAGATCATCCCCACGGTCAACGTGGGCAGCGCCCCTCGCGGGGCCTGATGGAGGCCCAGTTCCGACAGTGGCTGAGCGAGGCCCCTCTGAGGCCCCGCCTGACGCCCCCTCTACCGCCTCCGCCTCCGCCGCCGCCACCGCCACCTGTCGGCTCCGCCGCCGGACCGAGCGGAGGTGTCGGTCAGAAGGAAAGGGCAGCCACCGAGACGCGGAGGGAAGTGAAGGTTACGACGTGTTAGCAGTGGGTGAACGAGTGTGTGAGTTAGTGTGGCTGCGTGTTTAGAACATGGCGGAAAGCGACTGGTGTTGCCGCATTCTTGGCCAGCTGAAGTCCCTCAATGGCTTGGAGTTGATGGTAACACGCGTGAAGGAAGTGGCAAAGACAACCGGATTTTGCCTTTTGCGAAATGTTGCTGGCATGCTCGAATCTACTTCCCTATTTGCCGTTTTGCTGAACACGTTTTTTCCCGGACAGAACACGTCGACTCTCTGTAGTTATTGCGGGTGGGAAAACATTTACAATTGATTACATTTACATTCGAATGTTTTATGGCCGTGGGGATAAGAAGCTGCAGAAGCTATCCCCTAGGGTCTTCTTTTACACTCCCCTGGTATCATTTCCGGCGCGCTGGCCTCGAAGAAAGTTCGAAATTAGTAGCTCCCTTGAGACCTTGGAAACTCGCTCTCAGTATTGGAAGTCGCCTCTCGGTGTTCGTAAAATGTCTTCGCCAATCCGCTGCAAAAGTGAATATGAACACTGATAGCGTGCAATGATTCGTTCATTGCCTCTTATTCTACTCTTTTGTTGCAAAACTTGGGTCATCCAAGAGGGTAAATTTTTCAGCTGATCTGAGGCTGTCGATCCAATTTATGTCTTGGCCGGTGCCATTTTCGTTCCTTGGGAGGTGACAATCACGTGTCCCCCTCCCTCTACGGCAAGGGTGCAAAAATTGTAAAAATTTTGTATGACTAGGGTCAAACCACTGCTCTCGCTGGTTCGTTACCCATGGCTGTTTTTTTTAGAGTTTGGGCCACCCTGAAGTGTAAGTGCAGCGTGTGATTCAGTGGTATGGTTCTTGTGGATTATTGCATTTTAAACGTGTGGCGGTTATGACCGAGAAGCATCATTTGTGTAGTGGTGCAGAGGTCTTACCCACGCTGCTGAAAGCACCAATATCCACATTTCATCGTAACTTCACGTTCATTGCCCTTCGCTCGGAACGCGTCGTCACCGGTAAATGGTGGGCGGTGCTTTGTCCACTCGTGACTGGGATTTGTGATAGACAGTCTGCTAACTAGATATTGTGAGTGCGTTTGACGTATGGCGATTCTTTGTGTAGACATATGTGCTCGCACGACAAGTGTGAAACGCTCGCGTCATATTTATTCGAGGTGGCAGCCGCCGCGCAGCCGGGCCAAATGCACCAGTGATGTCTAGTTGCAGTCATAAGGCGTCCCCCAGGGCGCCGCTGTGGGGCCCATGTTGTTTGCAATTTTTTGTAAAGTAGCGGCGTGAATGGCAGCCGACGCGGCCCTGTAGACGGGTTGCGGTGAAACGTGCGCTGATTGGTGCGATTGAAACTGCCAGACAAAAGGAGAGGGAGGATCGATGGGTTCGTCAGCGCCGAGCCTTTGTGCCATGATCCAGTTTTGATCCTTAAATAGGATCGTGACGCGCTAGGTTTGCAGCTGTGCGGAGTCGAGACAAGTCTGAAAACGGTGATCAAAATGTCGCGTAGGCTAGACTTACTTAGTCGCCAGTCGTTTTTTTCTTGCATTTACTAGGCTCATTCTTCCTTGTTAATTTTTGCTCCCACTAGGTGGGATTGGGAACAAAGCGACCCGATGTTTCACTCCGTCAATAATCATCTTTATTTACCAAGTTTTGGAAAGTATGCAGAAATATTAAAGTTGTATGCACGCTGACTCGAGACTTTCTCCTCTCTGCAATGAAAGAACCGAGCAGCACTGTTTGAACTTAGTGTTGTGTCTCTGTTGTGGCCCAGGGCTAGAAAGGCCTCACTCTCTCAAAGTCTGAAGCTAAATCCCCAGCAGCCCTGTCTGTGTTCATGTAAGTGCGCGTGCAAGCGAATCGCGTGTTGAGTCGACCGGGGGCGTCCCCCGTGCGCGGGGTGGGGCCATGCTCGTCGCAAGTCTAGTCACCGAAAGGCGTTACCGTCACTTGCTGTGTTGGAACGGTGTAACGTCGTTGGGTTGGGGGTACCCGCGCGAGCTGTGTATCGCTTCGCGGACCCGCGACTCACCATTGCGTCGTCGGGAACGGTGTTTCTCTGTGTCGGAGCGAAAACATATGCTGTGTGTGAAAGGTTTGTGTATAGCTGTTGTATCCGTAACGAAATCGATACCATCGTGTTATCTTCCATACTATGTGGTCGCCATGTTTCATGTGATTTGCGGCCACGTTTGGTGTTCAGATGTATGCGCGGCTCTAGTTGAACGTAATGGCGTAGTTGTGACACTTGGCAATGACAATTGTGATGATTCTGAGTCCCTGTACTGCCTGTTGGTGTGTGTGTTGGTGTGAGGTGCATTGGGCAGTCAAACGGCAGGGCGACTCAAATCGATTGCAAAGGTTCTTGATGCTTATGCTCCAGTAAGCAGAACCAGATTGGTTTCTGGATGTTTGAAACAGTATCTTGATTCGGCGTTCCGGAGTGATAAAATTCGATCATTTTCCCTGTCTTGATCAACTCGAAATGAGCTCGATAGGTATTCATTTTTCCCACTTTATTCGTAGCCGGCTTTTCGAACTTTTAGACAGATATTGAGCCCGCTAGGGCATTGCATATCTGGCGTGCGTTTGTCCCGAACAGAAATACCAAATAATTAGCGGAAAATGCGCATCCTTGTGAGCTACCGTTGGACTGCCTCTTGAATCTCACTTTGTGAGTGTATCTGTGCATTTAACGTCAACTGTGAACCTTGAAGATGCTAGGTATCTAAATGATTAGTCACATCCAGACTGCAACTGCCCAAGCAAGAAGTCAGCCGACTTCTTAGCATTGTTACTTAGATCATCTTATAACTGGAGTAACTGTAGTCATACTGTTGCATTTGACTCGCGCCAGCGCGTGGAAACTTCAGCGATATCGCTCGCTCTTGCTTATAGGCAACTATATTGTTGTTGAGCCGAATGCGTTCACTGAGTGTGCGTTGTCAATAACTGTTGGAGAGAGAGAGAGAGAATACGTGGGCGGCGACTGTGTTTGATTTCTCCAGCTTGAGTGGCGACTGCGGTGTTTTTCTGGTACGTGCTTTCCTGACAGCGGGCGGGGACGTGGACGGGCCCGGTAGCTTCGTTTTGTGTTGTTCTGTTGGCGTGAAGACAGTGAGAGAGTGAACAGGAGAAGTGGGGCCGCCGACGTGCTGGTCAGACTAGCGGAAATGCTCAAACGGTGTGGCGGCGGCTGTGGTGGTACGGCGCTTATTTTTGAATACACGCACGCGCGCGGCGTTGACTGGGTTTCTATGTCAGAGGCTGGACACAGAGGCTGTACAGACAATGGTCACTTAAATGCAGCTTTACCTGCCATATTGGAGGTTGCTCTTGGCCAGGCAGAGCCGCGTGTGTGAAGCTGCCGTCGAGCGTGGTGGACGCGCCGCCGGGGAAGCAGCTCGGGAAGCACGTTCAGCTGCTGGAGACGGCTGGTGAGTGCAGCGGGAACTGGAGCGCCGTTTGTGCAGCTTGAACGGCCTCTTAGTTTATGCTTAAGACAGGCCCTAGCTTTGTCCGTAGTTTTGGGAAGTGTGCCACGTTTTCTCAGTGGTTTTGGTCTTGGTTATATTTTATGACAAAAACCAGCCCCTTGGGTCCATCTAAGTCATGTCCTAGTCTTAGTTTTTAGATCAGGGTCATCACAGCCCAAATTGCACACGAGCTGCACTCGTCCCCATCGTTATTTTCAGTTTGAAAGGCGTATGGAAAATAGCGAGTTTTGCACATTTGTAGGATTTTGGCTTAGAGTTTGGGTAATTTTTACAGGTCACGAAAGGGCGCAGGATCTAAGCACTGCACAAGGCAAATGACTAGATTTATCTAGGAGCATTGGATAAATGTAAAGTTGCGTCCACTAGATGCGTTTTTTCCCTCTATTGGCCTGGTGACCTTTGTCCGATGAGCTCAGCTTGACCCCTGACCCGGAGGAATGTAAGTGGATTGTGGGTGCTATATACTTTGGTTGACTTACTATATTTTGCTTGAAATAAAATGCTGAATATTTTGGATTGCCACGAAACTCGTAGAGTAAGACTGTTTATGGGTCGACACTAAATCAATACAATTGATGGTCTCGTCATTTTTTTTTAGATGTGATGGCATGAAGTAACAGACTCCTGTCGACCATGCCCTCAGACCGTTTGGAACAAATACGTCGCTTTAGTCATCATAGACAGCCTGAATGTTTAATACGTATTTTTCCACTTCGTTTCCGGAGGCCAGCATCATTTTCCGGGGTTAGTTTTTCCCAGTAGGACGAGAGAAAGGAAGTCAATTCCTTCCTGTAGTTACGTTTTGTGACTGCTTTTTCGTTAGTTTCTTTAAAACAAGGCATAAATACTGTTTGAATTATTCGTGAAGGAAATAATACTTCTAATATTTCGGAAAAATATAAAGGAATAAATATCTAATACTAACTCAGATTTTAGAGTCCTACCTACCTTTTCGTGGGTAGAAGGTTTCCCCACCAAATTCGGCTCCTAGTAATACAAGCTTCTGCATGATTATGGGTATGGGGAGACTCAAAGACTTACTCGGCATTGGACTTAGTTCTTACTTTGTTTAAAGTTCTTACTCGTCTCCTGAAATCAGCCCATGCCCCGACAGTGTGTTCGATGCTGCTGCTCTTCTATCTGCTGAGTCTAACGTCAAACGTGCTCCGGCAGTATTTATGGTGATGCTGCTGTACTGTTCCCTGTTTCTAACGCTGCACGTACTACCTCGGCATTGTGTTCGGCATTACCGTGATGTCACTTGTCACATTACCGACACTTACCGTGATGTGTATAACGTCACACTTGCCCCGCCAGCCTGTTCGCTGCTGCTGCTGCTGTTCTTGGTGGAGGTGAAGGCTCTGACGGGCGCTCAGGCGTGACTTCACCACCGACCACCTGCGGCAGACTCGACCGTCCGAGTTCGAGGTGGTGGTTCACTTCAAGGTCTTCAACCAGTCACATTCACCGATACTCGGCTCAAACTGTTCTCCCGGTGAGGCGGCAGGTCATGTCGAGAAGCTAAAAACATATCGGAAACATGCCTTCGTAAAAGAGATTTGGACAAACTGATGCCGTATGATTTTGGGGAAATACATATACTATTAGATTATGCGTGAAAATGGCACGAGATTAGCCCCATCAACCATGAAAAAGTGAAATGCTGTGAAAAGTAACGAAGTCTAACGCTCTACAAACATGCATGAGAGGAGGATAGTGCATGGACCCTCCCAATTATTGACAAATCTACTGCCAGCTGTCCTTCAACATTTCGTATTCTCAAGTAAATGATCACCTTCACCTTGGTCCGGCAGATTTTCGGGCCTGTGCAGCAGCTCATGAAGTTCTCCTCGACTGAGGAGGCCATTGAGAGGGCCAACAACTCCATGTACGGCTTGGCTGCCGGAGTGTTCACAAAGAACGTGGACACCGCCAACAGAGTGGCTCACGGACTGCGCAGCGGCACCGTCTGGTGAGTTTCGGACCATGCTTTCCACTTCTCAGCCGGAGCAGCACGTTGTTTATCTAATCCTCTTATCCCCCAGTCTAATTCTCTTCTCCAGTCTTATAATATTCTCCAGTGCTCTTTCTTATCATAATTTATTGGTTTATTAGACTCTGCAATTTATATGTACGGTCGTTGAAATGGTCAGTTGTCATGTGCTCTTGAACGTGGTTAATTAAGTGATAACCCTTTTGATTGTCCGTATGCTTTAGCTTCTAAAATTACCTGATGTCACCAGCTCGTCTGTTAGCTTTAGTTCACGGCAAACTATAGGATATAAGTGGTAAAATATACAACAAGTAGAAGTAAAACTGCTCGACTTCGCCAGTACTATTTACCTACCCCCTGTTGGTAGTCTAATGTCAAAACTAAGCTTCAGCTGTTGTTTTTAGCGGATTGGTACGAGACAGCGCTCCCAGTACACAGCGGTGATTTGTGAAATGTCGCACAGCTTATGTGTTGCTGATATTTTAGGTTACATGGTGGGTCAGGAAATATACCAGCCCAGCTCCAGTAAGCACTGTTGAATATTGGGCTTACGGACGACTTTTTGGGTGCAAAGGTGGATAATTCATTTTAATGTCGACTGGAATACACCCTTAACAGTGGATAATTTGTGTGTTTCGGGGTAGTGCTTTAGGTATTGTACATTTTAAGCTATCTTCAGAATGAACCGAAAACGTGTCTGTTGTGAATATATTCGATGACGAAGGACAGAATAATGCAAGTCAGAGTTGTCAGTTCATTACAATTATTTAGGCGCAATCTACCTTGATGCTTCTCCATCTGTTCTCAGGGTCAGCTGCTACAAGTTCTTGCTCCAGCTACCGTAGCTACTCTTCGATGCCTACAAGATGTCCGGTCACGGACGCGAGAAGGGCGCCTACGGACTGTCCAACTACACCGAGGTCAAGGTGGTCGTCACAGCCATGCCGGAGAAGAACTCGTAACTGGTGGATTGGGCAGACGTGGGGCTCAGTGGAGAAGGGGAAAACAACGGATGGAGTGGAGATGATGGGACGTGGGAAGAGCGGCGAGGGCGGTGACAGAGGAAACGGTTGAGACAGTGGAGTTAGCAGGACAATGGAGGTGGAGACTGGAGGCAGTTAGGATAATGGAGGCAGTGGATATCAGGACCTTGTTGAATCCCCTTTTCCAGAGGAACTTACCATTGCGTATGAACTGGTGCGTTCTGCCGAACTGAAACGTGACAAGACTGGAGTGGCGAGTCTCGTGACGGGCATATAAAACTCCAATTATCATCGAGTTCCGTGCCTCGCAATACGACTCTGGCGCTTTGTTACCGCTCGATTCTCACAAAGACACGTAAAAACGTAAGCATTGGTTTTTCTTAAATGCTTTAAGGCCTTGGCTGCATTGTTGGGGAAATTTAGAAATATGGATGACCTTGCGGGCGAGGAAGTGGTCAACGGGGGGGGGAGGGGGCACAGATAGTGTTACAATGCACCTAGTGTTCTGCTAAATATGCACGTTACATCTGCCCAGACCCGTTTACTTAGTGAACCAGATTGGTAGCTTTATGGGATTTTGTGTGTGTGGGCTCTACAGGGATAGATATGTGTTGCGCTTAGGTTGGAACATGTGGGTAGGCGGTAATGTTTAGATGTGTTGTTATTGTGGATCGCACCATTAGAGTAATCTGTTCCGCGTGAAATATCCAGCTCGCGCGTGATATAGGTGTAAAAACGTCTTAGATCTTTGTGATGCGCAAGTATTCGGTGTTTCGTGCTTCGAACCTCAATGCGTGTTCGTTCTGACTTAATTACTGAGCTAAGTGCTGTACAGGTTTGTACATTAATTTTCGCCTCGGGCTCCGCAGTGTATTTTTTCGTTGATGGTTATTTGCTGCGTAGACTTTTTTACGTATCCCGACTCGGGACCCTCGCATGTGATGTTGAATATCCAATATCCAACCGAATTATACCATACATTACCCTAGTGCTGGGTAGCTGTTGAAGATCGAAGCAGATCGATCGTATGGTTGGTCTGTTTTTACTACTACTACTAAATAAAAAGTTGGATTTTGTATAGGCGGCGTTGAGTGTTTTACTTCTTGGCGATGGATATCGAAGGCTATTTTGAAGTATTATATGGAGGCTAGCATAGCGTGAGGCTGCTCTTGCCGTGCGACGCCATAGAGATGATAGTAAATAAACTGAAATATATAGGGCGCGTACCCCCGACCCCACTGTATACATTGCGTCTAAGTAAACCCGCATACGAAAATATTATTTGAAAATTTTGAGGCATTTTATAGACATCTTCGCTCTTGATAGGTTGATCCTGGCCTACCACATCCAAATGCCTATTAGCGTGACGACGTTACGGTAGGGGCGCCCCAATCGCAATTCAGCCTTTGTGCGCGCCCCTCATTTTCAGTAACCGCCCATAACACCTTGCGTCCCGGAAGAGGGAGCAGTGGCGACCCCAGAAATATTTTTATATTAAACGCTTTGATGAAGGCATATAGTTTCTTATTTTGAACGGCCGATAACGAGACGGCTGCCAAAGGCGAGTCCAGAACGTATATTTGTAAAACTATATCCTTTTTGTTCCAAGAAAAATTTTTAGGAGAAAGAAAGGATGGTTGTATATTAAAAAAATGAGTTTTATTGACTCGGCTACCCAAAAGGTAGACATAAGTATCCCGTCGAGTGGCGGGTAGAAAACGTGCATACACATTGAGTTGCTAATAGTTATGGTCGGCTATTGGCACCTGCGATCGGTGAAACGACCCGACGCGACATCTATATGGTCTGCCCTGCATTATCAGCAGACGCCCTTAACCTCCCACCGAGAATGGAAGGGCTGCCAGGGGCGAGTTCAGATTAATATTTATGGCACAGTATATTTGTTGTTTATAAAACGGTGGAAATGTTCAGAGATGAGTTTCCCTTGCAATAATTGATGCTATCAACTCAGCATCCCCATGTAATGTAACCCTGGATACGTCGCCTAGTGGCGGTAAAAGGCCGCGCATGCGCAACAGATAGTCGGGATAGTTATGGTCGGCTACTGGCAACTCGGGTCCGGCCGCAGCGATGTGGCCGGCCTCTACACGCCCTACTCGGCATTAGCAGTAGACGCCCATAACCTCCCGCCGAGAATCCAGGGCAGGTCAGAGGCGAGTCCAGAAATTTTATCTACGACACCATATACTAAAATATGTTAATATAAGGAATGAGCACGTCAAGAAAGACGTTTCAAATATGATAAAACAATCATGAAATCTGCTTCCCTCAGCAAGGAAACCCTGGACACGCCGTCGAGGGGCGGGAAAATGCTGCGCATGCGCAGTAGTGTCTGATAGTTATGGTCGGCTACTGGCAACTCGGGTCCGGCCGCAGCGATTTGGCCGGCCTCCACAAGCCCTACTCGACATTAGCAGTAGCCGCCCATAACCTCCCGCTGAGAATCCAAGTCAGGCCAGAGGCGAGTTCAGAAGTTTTATCTACGACATCATATACAAAAATATGTTAATATAAGGAATAAGCACGTCAAGAAAGACGTTTCAAATATGATAAAACAATCATAAAATCTGCTTCCCTCAGCAAGGAAACCCTGGACACGCCGTCGAGGGGCGGGAAAACGCTGCACATGCGCAGTAGTGTCTGATAGTTATGGTCGGCTACTGCCAACTCGGGTCCGGCCGCAGCGATTTGGCCGACCTATACGCCCTATACTCGGCATTAGCAGTAGACGCCCATAACCTCCCGCCGAGAATCCAGGGCAGGTCAGAGGCGAGTCCAGAAATTTTATCTACGACACCATATACTAAAATATGTTAATATAAGGAATGAGCACGTCAAGAAAGACGTTTCAAATATGATAAAACAATCATAAAATCTGCTTCCCTCAGCAAGGAAACCCTAGACACGCCGTCGAGGGGCGGGAAAACGCTGCGCATGCGCAGTAGTGTCTGATAGTTATGGTCGGCTACTGCCAACTCGGGTCCGGCCGCAGCGATTTGGCCGACCTATACGCCCTATACTCGGCATTAGCAGTAGACGCCCATAACCTCCCGCCGAGAATCCAGGGCAGGTCAGAGGCGAGTCCAGAATAGAAATTTTATCTACGACACCATATACAAAAATATGTTAATATAAGGAATGAGCACGTCAAGAAAGACGTTTCAAATATGATATAACAATCATAAAATATGCTTCCCTCAGCAAGGAAACCCTGGACACGCCGTCGAGGGGCGGGGAAAACGCTGCGCATGCGCAGTAGTGTCTGATAGTTATGGTCGGCTACTGGCAACTCGGGTCCGGCCGCAGCGATTTGGCCGGCCTCTACACGCCCTACTCGGCATTAGCAGTAGCCGCCCATAACCTCCCGCTGAGAATCCAAGTCAGGCCAGAGGCGAGTTCAGAAGATTTATCTACGACACCATATACTAAAATATGTTAATATAAGGAATGAGCACGTCAAGAAAGACGTTTCTAATATGATAAAAAAATCATAAAATCTGCTTCCCTCAGCAAGGAAACCCTGGACACGCCGTCGAGGGGCGGGAAAACGCTGCGCATGCGCAGTAATGTCTGATAGTTATGGTCGGCTACTGGCAACTCGGGTCCGGCCGCAGAGAGTTGGCCGACCTATACGCCCTATACTCGGCATTAGCAGTAGACGCCCATAACCTCCCGCCGAGAATCCAGGGCATGCCAGAGGCGAGTCCAGACATTTTCTCTACGGCACTATATATTGTTATATGTTGATAGAAGGGTTGAGTACGTCAAGAAAGACATTTCTGATGTGATAAAACAATTCTAAATTTAGCTTACCCCAGCAAGGAAACCCTGGTCACGCCGTCGGGTGGCGGGAAAAGGCTGCGCATGCGCAGTAGAGTTCTTGATGGTTATGGTCGGCTACTGCCAAGTGGGTTCAGGCCGGAGCGACTGGTGTCCCTCCCGTCCGACCGTCTGCGTTGGTGTCCATGTTAAAGGTGAAAAAATGTTCAAAATCATCCCACGAATGAACCTTACAATTTTGTTCAAATTTACAGAAAAACTCCCCAAAAACCCAACGAAGACGAGCAGACCAAAATTTTTGAATCATGTTTGATTTAGAGGTAAAATAGTAACCATTTTGCACGAAGTAAAAATTTCATCGCTGCGATTTCGTTCAAATTTTCAAAATAGATTGGGGCCAACCCTTACAAATAAAAACTAAAATATTTTTGGAAAAAACTGAGCGGATCAAAAGTTATAGGCGAAAAACTTGCCACCCGAAAATGGCTTATAACTTCTGATCCGCTTAATTTTTACCAAAAATATTTTACGGTCAAATTTGCACGGTGTGCCCAAATCTATTTGCAAAATTTGAACGAAATCGGAGCGATGAAATTTTGACCTCGTTCAAAACGGTTACTATTTTACCTCTAAAATCAGACCCGAATCAAAAATTTTGCCGTGTTCATCTTAACTGGCATTTAATAAAGTTTTCCTGTAAATTTCAGCAAATTTTGAGTTTCACCAGAGGAATCATTGGGGATATGTTTTCACCTCTAGTACCAGACCCGTCTCTGATCAGGGTAGTATCGTAATCGGTAGAGGGCAAAAAGGTGATGCGCCCGATCGGGATTATATAGTTTCCATTGTTCATTTCAAGCGTTGAGTTCATCCGTCGGGAGCTACCTGCATGCTGGCTTGGGATCAACAACAGCTTGATACACCCACGACTCTCACGTCTTCAATTATCCATGTGGCTAGGATAGAGCTTCAAAATTGACCAACACACCTGCCGCTGTCCGGCCTCGAACTCGGGTTGCTCGGGTGGAACGCAGATGCGCTACCCAGTAGACCACGCAGACCGACCTGCGCATCCTGTGCGTATTGAGTGTGCCTGTGCCTGTCTGTATAGCCTGTGCGAACTGTGTGTACTGTGCTTAGAGATTGTGCCTGCAGTGAACTGAATGTCCATTCAGACTGGATGAGCATGTACGCTTCGAGTGCAGCCCATCCAATAGTCGCCTGGGCTTTACGGTCTTCCCTCCAAATTTGTACATCCTATTTAAAGCGCTCACAAGAAAAAGCCGCACATTGGGTGTTGTATTGTATTTCGGATGATTTTGGAAACGTTGGTTAATATCGGCTCACCAAGACTCGTGCTGCGTCTCTGCACAAGTACTTTAAGCTGGCTTTAGCATCGAACACCACCAGACACATGTCAATTATAGGTGGCGTCACGTTCGTTCCTTCACACAGTCGAGGTAATATTCTGTCGTAAAATATGGAGGGGAAGTTCACACAGAGAAAGCATGTGCACATGAAACAGGTAAGATTCGGTCCGTACATTCCAACTCAGTTATATGAAACATGAAACAGCTAAGATTCGGTGCGTACATTTCAACTCACGTTATACGAAACATGAAACAGGTAAGATTCGGTCCGTACATTCTAACTCAGTTATATGAAAGCCAATGTTCCGGAAGTAAATATGCCACTTACGATTATGAAGTACCATTAACATAGATTAAGAAATGCTTCCGAAACTCAGACTTTGAATTTAACAAGTCAAATGCAAGTCATGCTACACATTAACCCTCGCCCACCGGGGGCCATCGATGGCCCCCCTAAGGTTTTCCGGGATAGCAGAAAAACGACGAGGCGCAGCACCGCGGTTGAGGGCTCTACCTCTCACTGCATCATTTTCCCATCATCCCTGAAATTTTTACCCCGGGTCACCCAAGGTCAGGTCACCAGACGAGGTCAACCAAGGTCACCTCACTTCACCTTTAGAGCTCTGTAAGAGCTACATTTCAAAGTCGATCGATTTGAAACTTCCTACACTTCATGAACCCTCCAGGGTCTACAAGGTGTATATCCGGGATTTTTCGATTTCGTGCCCTGAGGTCAGGTCACGAGGCGACCTCTCCCATTGGAAAAGCATGGGGAAAAGCTATTTCATGATATAAAAGCCACAAAAATGATTGCAAATACTCAGACTGCTCAGAACAACGTTTTTGGACACTCTTTCACGGATCCCAGGGGTCATATTTGCCCTTTGACTTTTCCAAGGTCATCCAAGGTCACCAGAGGTCAAAAACAGTATTTTGACAATAACTTTTGACCTAATTAAGCTAGAGCGGTGAAACAAACACCATCGTGTTTGTCTTGTCACTGGCTTTCATTTGATATACGGCAAGGTCACTTTTTGACCTTTCGTGACCTCAGGTCATATTAGGTCACGAGGTGACCTCTGGCGGTCAAACCACTGGCGGGAGGTCCTTACGTTCCACATAGCGGAAAAAGTACTGGCAATTTGCTATCAAATGTACTTTACCAGGCCTCAATAGCTCTAATGACATAAGAGTTATGCCCAGTTTGCTTAATCATTGCATATTTGAGTGAAAATAGCCGATCTTGACCTAATTTGACCTCTGGAGGTCAAACCATTGACCTGAGCACTAAAACATGCGAAGTAATTTCTTACTGAATTCACGCGAGCTTTCTATTGCACTTTGCAGATTTGCGCTAACGCCCATATTTTCGGAGTTAGAGGGGGCCATCGATGGCCCCCGGTGGGCGAAGGTGGCACCGGACCCCCGGTGGGGCGCGGGTTAATTCGGAACGTAAACAATTTGCGCGAACGACACGACATTCTGCACGACAATAAAATCATTTCTGTCAACAATGCGGCAACAGGCTGCAATAAAGAAAAATCCATGTGGCTACGCACTTGAATACACACGCGCCTGCAGAAACGTTTATCAGAAACACGAACACATTTCATCGATCTGAGGAACATAATTATTCTAAAGGCTAAAAATATACATGGCATAGGCGGATCCAGGATTGCCGATCGGGGGGGCACCTTCCCGGGGGGCGCCATCCGGACCAGGGGGCGCCATCCGGACCAGGGGGCGCCACTTATGACCGGCAAAACCTATCAGGTGGGCGCCAAATGCTATCGGTGGGCGCCGACTTTCGTATCCTGGGGGGGGGGAAGCGACATTTCAGGGGGGCGCCATCGACCTTTCAGGGGGTGCCGAGGGTCGATCGGGGGGGGGCACGTGCCCCCTCCTTGCCCCCCTGGATCCGCGTATGATACATGGGGTAACATTTTAGCTGAATAAACCCTACAGATAGCAAGCAACCCATTGATAATGTCCATAACGTCACAATGATGACATTATTCAAATGAGAAGACATAGAGAATGAGCCCACTCTCACCCTAGTACGATTTATTACAAAAGAAAATACTTAGAGTTAGAACAAGGCCTAATCAAGAGACAATGATTAAGCCGAAATGATTGCCGAACAAATCCAGGGAAATTCACTTGCACACTGTGATAAAAAATCAAACTCAATCCCACATTTGAAAACTGCAGCCATATAGACAACAATAGCAATCCAAATATACCCCGGATCCGGAGCTGTGCGGATTCCGTGGCAAATACAGCCCGATCTGCCAACAGCTCTGGGATTCATTCAGATTTACCATCTATGGCACACTTTACAGGTCTCAATGTGAGCCTAACGGGCATTCCTCGTATGGTGTAAAAATGCACGTGTTCAGGCGTCTGCATGGCCATAGTCATAGTTCGTATAAAGGCTGATGATTTTGGCAGCTCTCGCAGGGATTTACACTCGCTGTATGTACACCAGCTCATAAAGTGTACACTGTTTCCAGAACAGTGCACAATCCTCTTCACGCCGAGACGCGTGAAGTTCTTACACGGAGTATCCTCCTTCATCGGAAGACGCTTCTCAGCCACAACATGACACTGCTGTGGCAGCACTTCCAACGCACTTGTCCCACTCGGCACTATCCACACGCACGAGCACGCCCTGACGCGTCCTGACGCTCTGGCACCCTCAGCCCGGCCGTCCGTGCCAGAGATCAGCCGCAGGGCCCACGTGGCACGCGTCCGCGTCGCTCTCGTCCCGCACACACGTGCGCGGTGTGTCACGCTCGCAGGAGCCGGTCGTCGCCGTGGGATCCGCTGAGGTCCAGTTCTGACCACTGCAGAACAGAACAAGAGCGTTAGATGATGGCGACAAAATGTTATACAGTGCTTACTTTCAGTGACATCGTGGAGTAGGATCACAGAGAACTGAGATAGGCTGAGCCATGGAGGCTTGAGCCATGGCTTCTTCTCGTTAGGTCAAAGCACAAAAGTACGCCAACCATAACTTACCATCTGGAACCCTTTTGCGCAAGCGTGGACCTTTTCAGGATGGCCGCTCAGATCAGGGAAGAAACGCCAAAGTCAATGTAACAATATTGGCTTAATGATAACTATTGTTTCCAAGACATTGTGAATGCTGAAAAAAAACGTTGAATGTTCTTGGCTTTGGTCACAGGATGTTTCTCACCTGTAGCCGTCATTTCTCAAGGTTATGGTCGGCTACTGAGGGTACACTTGGTCTGTATTGCTGGTACCGACACCCTTTCCATGACGTCATCACCTCTTCTTTTACGTCACTTCCCTCCCTGAGGTGACAAGTTCACCGTAACAACCTCGAATCGCCAACAAGTCAAAGTGAAATGCGTTGTATTGTGTCACCATATCAACATCATAAGCCATTAAATTATATACAGCCCGCGGGGCCTTCGAACCGCCGACACGATACAACAGTAAGTACATAACCTTGGTCATGGTACCAATCCAAATGCACGAAAAACGCTGATCAGCCTCTTGCGTCGCCGTCGAAACAATGGCGAAACGGCACGCAAGTTAAAACACGTCGAAGCATCCTGGTCCGCAATTAAGAAGCGAGTAGGAGGTGGAATTTAGCGTGTGCGTTTTTTGGACTGTCTGAAGTACGCTATGAGATACATGACACTCTAGTTGAAAGAAATATCGTACTCACTCTCACGTGCCCTAACACTATTCTGGCTATTTTCGAATCATGATCTGAAGCGAATAAGTTTACCACAAAGTAAACCACAGTATGGCGCATTTCTCATTAAGCATCTCACTGAATCAGCATCATCATCATCAACATGGGCTTACAATCAGCGACCCAGCACTGGCGAAATCTCAATAAATACGTAACAAAAGGAATGTACCAGATTTAGACATAAACAGTCATTACGATCGGGCGAATTAAAATACCAGGCTGTCATCACACACATGGGGCACAAAAAAGCATGAGGTACTACGACTCAGGGCACCTGACATGGCCACATAAGCATGGCCTCAAACATACCAGCAAGTTGGCTCTGAATGACGTAGACTACAACAATATTGATAAATATATTGACGTCAGCTCACAACGGCTTAATAAGCAACGCTGGACAGTACAAGATGGCGGCGGCTGCAACAGATGAACACCACCTTCACTTATGGTAGAGCTCCCAACATCCTCAACATTCAGAACGAAGCGAAAACACTTTCAAATGCACGTTTCGTTAACCGATCACAGCTAGGTGGGAATGTGCAACGCTTGGACATCCATGCTCTCTTGCTAGGAAGGAAGATCTCAGAGCATGAACTCAGCGGGTTGAGAAACACGGGAACATACCTCGGGAAACACGGCAAAACAGACCAGTGAGAAAAGTGCAACGGAAAATCGCGCGAGTAACAGTTGAATAAAGGGAAAAGGGGGGCCCGAACGCGACAAGGGACAGAAAAACCTCCAGAACGGACATCTTTAGTACAAACATTCTCTCCACGTGATAGATGGAGTTAGAAGAGTATCATCCCAATTAAATCAATATTTATCGGTGCTATGCGTGCTTGTCTCTCAGTTGACTGTTTTATTTTCACGTTGACCTAGGCTATTCTAAAAAAATTCCCTCTGGTGTCAATGACAACGTTTCTAAAACATTATCGGACCAATCTGTGATCAGACAGCAGAAATGCATGATCAGGCCAGTTCTGTACCGATGCTGTGCGCTGATTGGTTGAGATGCGCTGTTATCAGCAAACGACGATGAAATCTGCTGATGAAAACACTCAACGCCATTCAGCAGTCTTACAATGTATCAATAGTATCACAAGTAGATATTAGCCGTGTGGATTTATATCTCATTGGGGATGCCCGTGCACCCTCTATTAAATGTCAATGAAGAGTTAAAATATTTTTAAATGTTAATGTTTTCGACTTTAGAGAGTTGAAATTGGTTTTACGGTTTTACGTGGCCAGTGGGAAGGCTAAAACATATTATATTGTACTGTCACCCTTAAATACGATGCTTATTAGCATTGCTTTGAATTTGGGCACCTCAGCCGTTTTCAAATATTCACGCCCCTAGAAGTACTTCAGTAGTACCCTAAAGTCTAAATCAAGCATAAGCCGCACCTAACTTTTTAAAAATAGCAGAGAAAATTCCCATAGAGGGCCTATTTGTGATTTTATGGTGTGTTCTCCTCTACTCACAGATCATGTTTTTCGGTTATTGAACTTTATCACTCTTTGTTACATCGACCTCCACTATCCTCACACTCATCACCGCGTCCGTTCTAGAGAAGAATTTCTATGAGACAAGAGTCTGGGCGTGTATCAGAGAGACTACAGCCACACAAGTCGACTCGACAGTCAAAGCAGTCGCGCAGTGTTCTGTTGAATCGCAGCTAACACGTCCGCGCGCCTGCGCACAAACAACTTCCCCCTTTTCCACGGGTTCTGCAGCTGAAGTGGTCGGAAGTCATCCCTAAGACACCTCTCCCTCGCGCCGATCACCGCTACAAGACAGAAAGTCCTCAGCTGGTCCGTAGCATACACCGGCGTCTGACGTCCCTTCAGCACCACCGCCATGTTCAACTGCTTCACTACAAGGTCAACCACCTCCCGCGCGCACGTGCGCGGGGTCACGTGTAACCTAACTGACGTACCGGCGGCTAGACCGGTCTCGTACGCCGCAAAGACCTGGAGGACGCCCGGGGAGGCGGCGGAGGCCGGCGTGGCGTCGTCAGCGTCCTCGTCTGCACTGACTGTGTCCGTCTCTGTGTCGTTGGAGGACAGACTTCGTGCGGATGACGCCAGGCTACTGGCCGAGCTCGGCGACCGGTCTCCGCCGCGCATGCGCAGCGAGGATATCGGCGGCGGTGGAGGCGCCAGCCGCTCCACGCCGTGGAAGGTCGGCGTGGACCTGCTTAGAGCTGTGTTCCACTGTCTCTCCACATCGGCATGCACGTACACATCGGGCGCCGAGCTCTTCCGCAGGTCTGTCGACACCGTCAGGAAGTGGCCTCCGCCGCGGGAGGGCGGCGGCGGCGGCGGCGGAGGCGGCGGCCGCGACAGAGAGTCTTCGCTGCTGGAGTCGACCACGGTGCTGGAGAGAAGAGCACGGCCGTCTTCGCCGCCCGTGCTGGAGCGGGGTTTCAGCAGGCATTCGGAGGTGCGCGACTTCTGGAATTCCACCTTGGGCTTCAGCAGCCGCTGGGAGCTCGACCTGCGACAGCAAACGGCGACAATCAGCGTAGGACGTGACTCCAGTACTGTAAAAATCACGTTCCAAGCCATGGGTAAGTACATACTGGTCGGGAATCCCAGGAGTTGGGGGGTCACTAAGTCCTTCAGGGGGACGGACAACCGGATATGACTGATCATTATGGCTGTCAGATGGAAGATCACCTCACCGAGTCGAATCCGACTCGCAACTCATTATTAAAGAGTTGCGTACTTCAATCGTCAACAAATTACCACCGCCTTGGTACAAACGGACTGTGGTTCAAATATAACACATTGATCGAATATGACCTTCAAGAGATCCCCAGTTCGACTCTGACCCGTGTCTTAACGTTCAGCAACTTTTTCTCCCACTTAATCGTCTACACACACGTCCTAGCACAGCGCCAAATGGATCAAGTACCTATTCATCAGTGTACCACCACTACACCAGTTCCTGTGCCACTCGTGTTCTACAGGGTCTGTGACCACCTCACCGTCTGAACTCAGCAGGGCTGGGCGGCGGCAGGGAGTTGGTGTCCTTGCGCAGTCGCTTGGCGTCTCTCACAGGCGAGACGCTGACGTCCCTGCCCTCCCAGGAGCGAAGCGCGGCCGCCGTCAGCGGGCAGCCCTCCTGGTGGTCACGGGGGGCTCTGTTAGAGGGATGGGTACAAGGACAGGAAGGGGCAGGGTAAATGATACTCTGGGGCAGAGGTGATACTCTGTACAGGGGTTACTGCAGGACAGGTAGATGTAACCGGGGATCACTTATGTATTGTTTATTGCGTTCAAATAATCAGCGGGTGAAATCACAGAGGGAAGATTTAGATTAGGTCAACCTGACAAAAACTTTTAGGAATTAGTCTCCAGATGCGAGGTCATTGCGCTCATCAGTTCCATCGTCTGACTCTGCGCTTGGGAAGAGTGTCAGGTACGCCAGAAACCATGCAATTTTAGACGAAGACAAAGAAACATCCCATCCATGGAAACGGTGTAACAGTGCGAGATATAACGGGAAGGGTGTAACCATGGGCGTGAAAGCAGGAGGGGAGGGGGACTGGGAGATGCGTCCCCCAATTTATGAATCGGAGAAGACGTCCTCAAAAAATGTAGACCTGACCTAGGTTTTCATGTACTTTTCCTACAGCGATGGCCTACGTATGCGTTTCCACTTTTAGTTTCCAGTAGCTCCCTTGATAGCACTCTTCAAGAAAGTTATCCCACTCGGGTCACCCAACGGGCAGGTCAGATATCAATTATCGTCAGATCGGAGTTCGTCCCCTCCCCAACTAAAAAGGTCCGTGACACTACGCCCTGGGTCGAAACACAAAGCTGAAGGCAGTAGCAGAAAAGGGGAGGCGAGGAGCCGAAACATATGTTAAAGGGGCGACTACTAGGATGGAATAAACACACAAACACGACTGGCCATGTTCGGGAGGCCCATGCCATTAAAGATTATAATAAATACCACCAAAGCCCCAGAGTTAAACAACGTTGTCACTAGCCCTTTAGCTGCTTACTCCCAGTTATCGTCGCTGTGACACAGGCCCGCATTTGTATTCGGAAGCTGGCACTATGTCAATAAGAATCAACAAATTCTGCAATTTTGGCAAACCCGTCTCGATTTTGCCCAGGGTCAATTTCATTGAAGTTGTAAAAAGGATGTACGCGTCCCCTGTTCACCTAAACATGTACATTTCCTATAATCGGTCCGATGTCCTGCTGTCGCCCGTGCCACTTGGGACAAAACCCTGGCTTCCAATGTGCCAAATAGTTGTAAAAGCCCTGTAAATTGCATCAAATGACTTGAAAAACTACATTCAGCCCTTTCCTTATTACAGACAATAATCAATAAATTGCTACTGATCGTATGATCTGATTTTATACATCCATAGAATCTCTTCTTACCTGTGCCTTGTCCCTGGCCCAGGCAATGGCATCTGTGAGCCAGCGCGAGGTTCTCCAGATGGTTTCCAGCTGGGCCTGGAAAGTCTGAAGCTGGGCCAACCGCCCGCGGGCATCGCTGATCTCCGAGTCGCTGAACGCCTGGAAAAGGAGTAGGGTGAGACGAGGAAAGGGTGTAACATAATTCTGTAAACAGGTGCGATAAGACGAGGTAAGAGTTAAAGTCATGTTTTAACAAATTAAAATACTATTGATTTAAAATATGACTAGTTTAGTGAAGCGTTTGTGAGGAGTCATGACATGTCACACATTAATCACGAAGAGCTATTTGATCAAGTTTTTCCAAGTTTGCCCGCATACAAAATCAATGCAAGACAACCGAGACAAGCTAAAAAAGGTGTAGCGCAATATACCTAACAATAACACATTTTACATCAAAACTGCCATTTTAACCGGACTATGGCAGGGAATGCCTAATGACAGGCAGTCCTGCCTACGGTGTAGAAAGTGGAGGGGGGGGAAGGCGCTACGCGTCCCCCAAAATTGGTGAACCAAGCGGCGCTCCTGCTGTAAACTTGCGACTCCAGTTTTCCCTTGGCCTTTTCTCCTTATCAACCTTAATTTACCTTAATGTTCCCAATATCCGTGTTGGGCTAGTACACCTGAAGCATTCACCACGACAGCAAACATGTTTGAGCTTCCCTCTCCCGTTGTCGCCAAGCCGCAGTCGCCCCCTCCCAGTACAGAACGGTGACCTCCTGACCTCACCTCTCTGTGGGCGTGCTGCGCCATGATGGTGTCCGTCTCCAGGATGGAGCTGATCCTGCTGTAGCGGCTCACCAGCGCCCTCTGGTACGTCATCATGTGCACCATCTCGAAAATCTGCCCAACAATGACGTCACAGTTACGTCACACATCCCGCTCACCTGGTATGTCATTCTTCTCACAAATCTTCCAAACCATGACGTTATGGTTACCTCATACAACACACACTGTTACGTTATTCTATGAGACGCTTTGAAAAACGACAAAAATGTCACAAAGGTTAATTTACTCATAATGCTAGCCTGGAGGTAGGAAAACGTTATGTTCGTCAAAATTAAAATATTCAAAATTACCCAAATTTTCCAGAGTTCAACCCCATTTTGCCGGCTGCATTGGGTGCTTGCCAAGACTAAAAGAGCTACTCTTCCATTACTCTTTTTACCCTTTGTGTTCTAAGTTGCACATTTTGGGTAAAATCCCCTCCGAAAATTTCGAATCTGATTAATACTGCCGGGCTAACTAAATAGGATCGATATAGTTCGATTACTGCAAAGCACACCCTTCTTGGATCACTCCTAAAAATAAAGAAAGCTTAGTGTGGCGTGGAGTAGACATCCAAGTGGATCCTCAAAGCGTTGTCGAATTTAATCCGATTCGTCACATAACTCGGATAGTTTTGGATCCGGATTTGGACTCCCATTCTGGTGAATTTAGTAGGATTTTTCCCAAATTTATCCGATTTGGTTTCAAGACTGTGGAGTGCAGACATATCAGCCATGGTTAATCGGCGAAACTCCGCAAGCGGACCTGATTGAATACAAATTTTCCCGGTCATCACACGCTCTACCAGAGACCAGCAGCTACAGCTCTCGACGCTGAGGGTTTCCAGTCCGGCAGACACCGAGCCCCGCGCCTGGAGCGAGTCTGGACCCTGACCTGGACGGGCAGCCGGAGGCAGTTGTTGGGGGCGGTGGTCTCCTCCGACGGCAGGATGGAGCACACTTGGTCAGCGGCCGGCACCAAGAGCAGGAAACTGGTGCTGCTGTTCAACTCCAGAATCTCGGCGTTGTACAGCCTGCAGACGAGAGGGTATCAGCCTATCCGATCCTGATAATGCGACTACTGACACACCCGAACGCAGTCGTAGCAAAGAGCCAGCGAACCATGCTCTTAGCGAAACACACACAGGCGTTGAACGCGCTATGATGAAATCCAGATAATTTACTGAAAAGGCGAAAGGAACGGCTGGTCCTTTACTTCTTCACTACACAGTTTAAGGAAATTTCCTGAAGACACTTGAAGAGGCGTATTATCTTTCATCTACACCACGTTTCTACAAATGGACAACAGCATTATAAAAAAATCGGACAATTTGCTAGCAACGCAAAACCATCAACCGCTGTTTTCCCCTCAGATTGAGGAGATTCTTCCGATACTCAATTGATTCTTGAGTGATTGATTCTCAGTTGATTGATTGGTGGATTGGTTCTCAATTGATTCTCAGCTGAATCTACCGAAACTCAATCCAAACACGAACCACTTAAAAGATCCTCCACATCCCCAAAAGCACCGTTCCTCCATTAACCCCCCACCGGGGGCATCGATGGCCCCCAAGGTTTTCGGAATAGCAGAAAAACGCCGAGGCGCAGCACCGCGGTTGAGGGCTCTACCTCTCACTGCATCATTTTCCCATCATCCCGAAATTTTTACCCCGGGTCACCCAAGGTCAGGTCACCAGACGAGGTCAACCAAGGTCACCTCACTTCACCTTTAGAGCCGTAAGAGCTACATTTCGAAGTCGATCAATTTGAAACTTCGTACACTTATGACCCCTCCAGGGTCTACAAGGTGTATATCCGGGATTTTCGATTTCGTGCCCTGAGGTGAGGTCAGGTCACGAGGCGACCTCTCCCATTGAAAAGCATGGGAAAAGCTATTTCATGATATAAAAGCCACAAAAATGATTGCAAATACTCAGACTGCTCAGAACAACGTTTTGGAACCCTTTCACGGATACCAGGGGTCATATTTGCCCTTTGACTTTTCCAAGGTCATGCAAGGTCACCAGAGGTCAAAAACAGTATTTGGACAATAACGTTTGACCTAATTGAACTAGAGCGGTGAAACAAACACCATCGTGTTTGTCTTGTCACTGGCTTTCATTTGATATACGGCAAGGTCACTTTTGACCTTTCGTGACCTCAGGTCATATTAGGTCACGAGGTGACCTCTGGCGGTCAAACCACTGGCGGGAGGTCTTTACGTTCCACATACCGGAAAAAGTACTGGCAATTTGCTATCAAATGTACTTTACCAGGCCTCAATAGCTCTAATGACATAAGAGTTATGCCCAGTTGGCTTAATCATTGCATATTTGAGTGAAAATAGCCGATCTTGACCTAATTTGGCCTCTGGAGGTCAAACCATTGACCTGAGCACTAAAACATGCGAAGTAATTTCTTACTGAATTCACGCGAGCTTTCTATTGCACTTTGCAGATTTGCGCTAACGCCCATATTTTCGGAGTTAGAGGGGGGCCATCGATGGCCCCCCGGTGGGGCGAAGGTGGCGCCGGACCCCGGTGGGGCGCGGGTTAAAGGCCCTCCCACCTGTGGTTGAGGGCCTCCGAGGCCGGCACGTCCATCAACTTGATGAGTCTGCGGACGGCCGTCTCCACCTGGGACCGGAACCGGGAGCGGGGAGTCGTCTCCCCGGCGTCTCCCGCCTCCCGGAACTCCTCCTCCGCCCCCATCTCACGCAGCCACGACCACTCCTCACTGCGAAACAGAAATGGAGACTATTGGAGTGGTATGGTGTCCTCACTGCAGGGCAGAATAAGGCTAACTAGTGGAGTGTCCTAGTAACCTCACTGGAACACAGAAGCCATTTTGACTATTGTAAGGACATGATGCACACTAGGTATCGTTTTATGGCTTGGTCAGAGGCATGCCATAACATAAATATTTATTCTTCAGTACTTTTGACCTATGTGCCGTTTTCTCACCTAACTTTGAAAACCAACAGCACTGACAATCTCGAAAAGACATTCTTCTGCGCACAGTGATTAGCTCAAAACCTAACCAGTCGCCAGAGTCTAGTACATGATACCAAGCAAAGGAGAGGTACCGGTCCACCTCTTTCACCGCTGCACCGCAGACTAGGTAAATATGCGTTTGTCATATTGAACATGCCACAAGAGGCCGGAATACACAAGACCGATGGTGCTCCATCTGGCACAATTGCAGATGGTACTCACGCCGGCACCACGACAGGTTCACAGCATTCTGCTACAATTTCCCCATTTCCTCAAACCATGCATCAATTGAATCGCTGACCTATGCATCTGATTACGAAACAGAGCTAGTGGAAGACGTAGGTGAATGAATTCAGCTGAAACAGCCAACAAGAGAGAAAAGGAAAACGGAATAACTTCTAGAAACTCCCTGAGCCACAATACCGCGTCTGGATGCACATTTGCACAACCGAAAACTTCCGTTCCCGTGATGTCTGTGACGACATCATCCTCATGAAGACCATCCACCATGCCCACCTGCTGACGTGCGGATTGTCGCGGACTCGCACGTGCGGCAGAACATTAGGCTTGTCACGTGCCACGCTGACCCGAATCAGGTCGACCGAGGTCTGACACTGCAGATACCCCAGGTGCAGACCCCGCGAGATGCCCACCGAGCACACCATGTGGTAGGTGACGATGTCCTGTGAGAAGAACGGGACAACAGTGGTTACTGGAGATTTCAGGCCGACTCACAGCTGATCCTCGGATTAGGAGGTGCAGTGCAGTTAGTTGGCGCATGCTTTGGAGTTAATCTGTTGACTTTCTTTGCATGGTCATGGAATTGAGACCCACCAAAACGCATCAAAGTCTCCGATTTCCCGTTTAATCTCCCGCAGCATAATACGTTTCGACGGTGGCACGTGGTAGAAAAAAACAAACTACTAACAAACAACAATGAACAACAACACCAACAATACATGAACTAACAAACAAAACGAACGATGCAAGTTCGTCTTACAAGATCCTTCAATTTCATCTAAAAAAACATGGGCGTGATAGAACGTACAGCGAATTTGATCAGCCATACTAGCCCCTCCGACCCAGGTACCTTCAGTTCAGCAATCAGCTGTTCGGCGGCACTGAGCTCCTCTTCTGAGGAGGACACCTTCCTCTGCATCTTGTTCACCTGCTGCCATCTAACGGACGCCGACGGAAGCTTTCCCGACCTGAAAACAGCGTTAAGGGATTTAGGGTGACGGGTTTAATATTCTCCAAGAGAAATGCTGCAAACAAATGACTAAGATGAGCACACAAGTGGGAAACATTAAGTATTAGCTCCTTTGAGGAACGTCAAAAACTGCAGTCACAAAGCAGGCACAAAATCAGGCCACTATTTCGACAAACAAAAACAGATGAACACATTCAAGCTCGGAGAACAAAAATCATTTCTGGAGGCATGACAAAACACACTAACTCACTGGATAGTTTGTTATATAGCATTTTGTCAATAATTCTCCCTGCCATCAGTTTAGTTACATTTCAAATGCCTCCTACCTCACTTGTGACTGATGATGAAAAACAGGCTAAAGAAGGATGATGAAAACCATTCTTATCTCATGAAATGAATGGTAATAAACACCAGGCAAAAACCTGACCCATATAGCGGAAGGTTACAAATACTAGGCGAAAACCTACTCCAAGTGTTGTAGCACGACGGAAAAGAAGCCCTGTCTCATGTGATGGGTGGCTGCGTTCACTGAGATAGAACCCTACCTCACATGATCACTGGTGGATGCAGGGGGAGGGGAGGGGCAAGGGGCCATGCCCCGTGCCAAATGACACAATATTTGCCGAATTTCTTTTAAAAAAATGTTTTTTTTACGATTTCTCCCGAGTTACCCCCTCCCCAGGTACCCCTGCGTCCGCCCCTGCATATTACGGACCATAACGTACACTACAATAGGACTCTACCTCAGCACCTCATGTGGTGGAAAGTCACGGTCACTGTACTGAAGCCCTACCTCATGTGGTGGATGGTGACGAAGACGAGGACGCCGTGGCTGTCCCGCAGTGGTTTGTAGTAGAGTTGACCCAGGTCCTGCACCCCCAGCGCCGACTGTGGAGGATGAGGTCACGGGTTCAAAACCAGGTCAGCGCAGAGGAGTCAGTCAAACAAAGTACACACCCAGCTGTCATGTCACCTTCAACTTAGTCATATATTACGGGGATTAAATACGAAGAACAGACGTGATTGTATGTCTCCCCGACAAGAAGCTTATAAATAGAGCTTAAAGCACAAATACAACTAACGTTAAAACCGGTACGTACAAGCTAAACAAAGGAAGTAAAGGACGGTGAAAACGGTTAAATTCCAGCTTAAAACTAAAATATTTGAAAACATGTCATTATAGATTTCACCGATTATGATATAGTTCTAGAACTTAAATTTGGGTATACTTTTGTACCTTGATGACACCTATTTTATTTGGAATTGGACCTTTAGGTGAAAAAGTCGACAAGTTAAAAAGAAAAAAATCACAGGCTCTGCAAAACCGTGCTGAGACCTGCTCGCCCATCTGTCCCACTCCAACAAAAATGGTTGTGATCAAGGTACAAAAACGTATGGAAATGAAACGTTCATGGCTAAAACAGAGCTCGTAAAAGTTGTTAAGATCTTCTCCCGACGCAAAGTAAGTAAGCTTGAATGACAGTTGATATTCGGGCCCAAAGATCCGAGGTAATAATTGCGCAAGAAATGATAACGTCATTCAATACCTCTGACAGTTAAACATTTACACAAGCACAACAACCAAACTTGGTAAGAGGATGGTAAAAAAATCAGAGTTGAATCACGTTCAGATATAGCTGACAACACGTGCCGATTTACTTTAAATAGCATTTCACTTATCATTAGCAGCCATACGTTATCTCTACCAATCACATTCCTTCCGGTCATCTCACCTGCATCTGTTCTGCTGCCGCTAGCAGTTTGATGCGAAAATGAACAGAAGACGAGCTGAGTGACCGTTCCATGTCCTGTCGCAGGGACCGCACGTCGTCCCACGTGCACGCCACCTGTAACCAAACGATATTTGGTGAGAAATGTGTTGGGTTCAAAACTCGGCCGGGATGTGGGTTAAATAGAGACGAAGTAAATTCCATCAACACAAAGTCAACCACGCGTTGAACAAACATGATAATCGCGGCCCCGCCCCATCTATTTCTCACTTAAATTCCAGCGATTGGACAGCAAGCGGCTCTTCCTAAGCCTACCGAGCACTTGTAACGAGCGTGCTTAACTTGACTGGAACGCATCAATCAAATAACCCAAGACGTTTAAGCTGTTGTAGAAAAACGTATTTTCCAGGATCTAGGAGTATATTTGGCTCCTACTCATTGGCTGGGGTTTCCTGGATTGAGTTCACTGGCCAATAGAAGACATACCTTCATCAGCCAGTGAAAATCAGCGTGTATGGAGCTCGGATATGACTCGTCCGCTTCCAGAACAGGTAGAAAATCTTCGGTCGTCATGGCAACCCGGTCCTCGTGGTAGATCACACTGGCAAGGTAGACTCCACTGCGGGGAAAAAGAGTCGCGTCAAACGAGGCGCCATAATGCCTGGATACCACTGTACCACGATTGTAATACATCATACCACGGAAATAAAGAGGCCTCATATTAATCACCACAGCGCTTCTGTTACACAAGGATAGCTAACTCTCCGGGAGGAAGCTTTCACCCCACACGATGAATGCAGCTTATGTGGTGCAAATATTTAGTATTATCTAAGTTCTGCATCTGGCATTCGACTCAAAATTCATCGTAACAAAAAAACAGGGTAGATGATAGTCACACACGCTGGGAAAATTATGCACACTGTACAATTATGGCGGGGGGGCGCAAATGGGTTGTGCGATTCCCATCACTATCCGAAACCTAATCGTGCATTACAGCCCCCAGAGACGGTGGAGACACAAATTTACTCTGTTTGTCGCACAGGAACTCTAAAACACTCCAAAACATTCTCAACATACTAAAAGCTAAGCTAATACACTCTAATAAGTACTCTAAAACACTCTTTCCGGTTCGACCAAATCCTCTGCGATCCGTTAACCTTCCCCGACCCTACCTGCGGAGATGTTTCTGAAACTTGACAGCCGTCTGGAAGAGGTTCTTAATGCTCTTCTTCTTGACGTTCTTTCTGGCCAGAGGCGACTCCTGCGACCCCTCCAGGCCTCGGAGGTCACTGGCGTGTTCGGGCCGCGAGTCCCGAATCTGACGGAACAGCCTGTCCAGGGCGGAGACCTTGCCGTCCAGCCGAGAGGGTCGCTGATCCTTGTCCCGCCACACTGGGGAAGGGGGACGGAGGTCAGAACAATGTCTCCCTTGCTAAATGAGTTGGGGAAAATCTCGAGAGGCAGGAAAACCTCGAGAGGCAGAGGATGGAATAGTTTCAAACTAAGTTGCGAATAAATCTTTCAATAAAGCATGGTGTATTGGTGTTTTAGGGCACTTTCAGCGACTGGGCCATATCACCGATAAAGCATAGTGTCACACTCATGTTTCCAGTGGCGGATCCAGGACTTCTTGGGGGGAGGTGTTAGGGGCTCGAGCCTCCCCCGAAACTGCCTCGGATCAGCCTCCACCCATGTATTAATGATAGACACTCGGACACTGGGGTGGGGGGAGGCTTGAGCCCCCCCCTTATATCTGCCACTGCTGGTTCCTAGCTTACGCATTCCGTACGTTGCGGAAGGTCACTTTCTTTCTCGTTAAACTTTACAAGTCCTTTTCTCTTGGAGATAATATTTATATCGGAATGAAAATCAGTCTCTATTGAGAAATTCAATACGTCAGACCACTAGAGAAAGAGACTGGTGTCAGCATGTGCGGTTGAAGGATGTGCGGGGAGCCCTGAACTTTGAAATCAGACGGCGCACTAGTAAGATTGCCAGAAGTCGACGACGAACGAAGTATTTCTGTTATTTGTTGCTTCAAGGTTTTTTTAATGGGCTCTACGACTTGGGAGCGAAATAGGAAAGCTTTAAACGATGCAGAGAGTGCGGGCTTTAAATTTACCTATCAATTTTCAAGGTTAAAAACGATCGAACCCAGGAACAAACCCATCTTCTCATTAGTGGCTTCAAAGGCGTGTGGATAGTGACATTGAACACCTAAAAATAAATACAAACCCATGTGTGAGGGGCATGAGATATAAGAGAATATAATAAGATAATTAACATCGACTTCAGCTATACTTGGGTACATACCTGTTGCTGATTATGCTCAATAAACAATAAACAATACACAATAATCATAAATCAGAGCCGGATCGGTCCGCTACTTATGTATTACTTACTACCCAATGGCGGATCCAGGACTTCATTTCCGGGGGTTTGAACCCCATAGTCCCCCCACCCCGTATCCGCCATTGTTGCTAACCGACTAGCACGCTTCTTGCAGACTCTCCAAACGGTAGCGAGGTGGCTGAACCTATAGCCAAGAATTAGCAGCGTAGCGAGTGGCAGATTTGGAAAGAATTCGAAACTGCTAACTCTACCGACAACCCGTTTTACAGCCGCGGACCATATCTTAAAATTTAGGACATTGAGATTGAGGGAAATGTTTTCTCTATCGGCAAACAAAAGGAAATTGAATCAATGCTATTGCTGTGATTGGCCTGTAATAAAATAAAGCTGTTAATTCTTATATAATAAAAGGATGGACAACTTTTTTATATAAATTTATCTAATAAGAACAATACACATTTTTTGGGGCAGCAATTCATTGTAAAAAGTAGCAAAAGATGAAGTAGCGGATATAGGTTTTGCTATTTCGAAAAAGTAGCACAGGAAGCGGCAGCGGTTTTGCTGGCTAAGGCAGTGGAAACAGCGCTAGCAGCTAGAAAACCTTGGAAGCGGCGCCCACCCCTGATAATAGCAGACCCTAAACTAAGGACAACCAGAGAAAACCAGACAAAATCGGCCCCACGTCACTGTCGTGCTGTTCCATCTGTTACTACGTTACGTTACCTTATCTTTCCCGCCGTTACTATTTCACATATGGAAACAACGCAATAAAAATAAGTCACAGTCGAGAAAGGTCCACCCGAATCACTTTTGATCCGGGAATACAGTTTATAATTGCAGCCATCTGGGTTATTTAGCCTTTGCTCGATCAGCTGGGTTATCATTATGTACCATGTGGACATCTCGCTTGAAGCGACCTCGGAGGGGGCAGATGACGTGTCTCAACACTGGAAAAGGTCGACGGGTTGTCTAAAGAGATAATGAGGGGCCGATAAATAGCCGGGTCTTGGGGGCCCATGACTGATGAAAAAGTAAACAAGTATAGACTTTGGCGAATACGTAACACACAGGTACATACATGTAACCCTATCATCAGTGGCGGATACAAGGAGGGGGCTAAGGGGGCTCAAGCCCCCCAAATATCCGAGTGTGTATAGTTAATGCATAGGTGGAGGTCGATCCAACATAATGTCGGGGGCGGCTCGAGCCCCTAGCCCCCTGAAATGAAGTCCTGGATCCGACACTGCGTGCCATGACGTCTGACACCAGGCCTCGGGAACGTGACAACTTGTGATTATCAGCTGCCTGGAGACACGACACCGCTATTTTCTGATCACATGACCCGTGCGATAATGGTTGTCCGTAACCCCAAGCAGAAGGAATGGAGGCTGATTTGTTAAAATTGTGGGTCCACCATGATGGACAAGCCTTTGGAAATGGGTCAAGTTAACTATCGACCTGAGCTAAATCTTCCAACCAGAGCTTGAGCTTGGTCAATGGTTCGGGGACGGGGGAGGTAAAGGGTTTCAAAATCGTAAAAAGTACAGATCTTTTACAGAAAATCGGCAAAAACCGAAAAAATCGGGGTTTCGGGGGACGCATTTTTGCCTTCCCGCTGGATCCGTAGGTGACAGATGACGGGAAGGAGACGGCGTTACTATACTCCCCTCAATAGCTTGCAAGTTTGAAAATGAAACAGATATCGATTATTAAATGCATCTAGGGAGTGCAATCAACCAGGAGTTACACTCAACACAGCAAAAGCTGCGATACAACCAGTCGGATTTCAGAGCCTTGCAGTCATTGCTTGTGGCGAACGCGCGTCATTTAGGGGCAGGTGCGCTTTTATATGACTTCCATTGAACGCGAAGACATCCGAGCGTGGAATTGTGTTCTCAGCAGTGGCGGATCCAGGAAAACATTCTGGGGGGCGGGGATAGGGGTCTCGAGCCTCCCCCGCCATTGCCTCGAAACAGCCTGCGACTATGAATAAACTATAGACAATTACATTTTGGGGTGGACGGGAGGGAGAGCCCTGTAGCCTCCCTTGGTTCTCAGAATGGAAAAAAACTAGCAATTATTCGCCTGGAAAACAAGTTCGATACCACCAGCCCTAGTGAAGGGCTTACAGAGCCGCCTCACCCGCCAACGCGCCGCATTATCGGAGGCTTATCACTGGACCAGGGCTCGATAGGAAACCACTCAGGACCGGCGAATCAGCTCCGTTGATGTTGATCGCACAAAAACTAAACACTTAGACCGCAATCTTCCATTTACGGCCCCAAGGTTTCAGCGCGAGAGTACCCTCCGGCGGGTGTATGAGCCTAACTTGGAAGTAATTCACACAGAAAATCTACCTAATATTGTTTTCGTTTGTTTCCCCCAATCCCGAACTCAATTCAGACACCCCACCGCAACCGTCAGCCAGGCGTTCATTTTCGCTTGCATTCAATGAGCAATCAGCATATATAACACACTGAATACATCACATTGAACACATCGAGCAAGCTAATCCTTGCGTTCTGATGTAATTAAAGCAAACAAACAGGACGGGAATCACCATAAAAGCACAAACCCAGTCTATGGCCCTGGCTTTGGTCGGTGCCAGACATTGGCGGATCCAGGAAAAAGTTTTGAGGGGGCCAAAACATCGTTTTGGGGGCCAAATCGGGAAAAAATCGCAAAAAGCATAGGATTAAAAAAAACGGCCAAAAGTCGGTCGTTTTGGGGGCAAAAGATACTATTTCGGGCTTTGGGGGCCATGGCCCCTGGGCCCCCCTGGATCCGCCAGTGGTGCCAGAACGCGATGTTAAACCCAGGTCTACATGTCTAGAAAGCCGGAAACAAGTGTAGGGAACGGAAACAGACTTTCCGTCCCGTCAACCACACCCGATGTCCAAATCAAATGTTCAGATCACCACCGCTGCGCTTACAGCTCAATGAACACCCGCGAGAACAAAAAGTGAACTCACGCGTTCACAAGACGAAGCAAAATGCAGCCACAAGACAATCGCGGACGCAAGACGTCATTAACAACAATCATTGACACAAAAGTTGGTGTTAAACTCGTCCGCACAAGGCGTGAACACTAGTGAACACAAGAGGTGAACACTGGTCTCACCTGAGGGCACCAGACCGCTGGGCTGTGACGTCATGAACCTGCTCCAGCCACAGAAGTTGCCGGAGGCGGCGCGGAAGAAATGCCTCTGGCCTTGTGTCAGGCCTCCCACCGCTAGCTCCGGCGGGGGCACTAGCTCAGTGACGTCCCGCTCCCCGCACAGTGGGCTAAAGTCCGGCGAAGTCGACCATTGTACTGTGGAGGAGGGGACAACAGTCAGCTGCTTCTTCAGACACGGCAAAATACCGGGTCTGTGACGTTCAACTCGCCGCACAGTGGGGTAAAATCCCAGGAAGTCGACCATTGCACCGTGGTGGATGCGAACAAAGTGGCCCACGAGCGTCGATCCAGTGGAGGTTCTATTAGCTCCAAAACATCATATACATGCACAGTAGGGCATACCCATAAAAGTTAACTATTGTAACGCTGAGGAAAGAGAGGATTGTGATGCTTTCCGAAATCTGACCTAATGACAAACCCCGAACCCCCCCGTGATAGGTCACAGACCCAGAACTCACACCAGCGCGTAATCTCTGACTGCTACTGCAGTGCCCTCACCCCCCAACCATGCTGATCGCTCTTTCATTACAAAACTAGGCATCCGACCACAGGCGGATCTAGAGGACGGAGGGGAAAACATTTGCACCCCACAACCCTAATTGTGCCCTTTAAACAACACCGGATGTTTTCACGATTTGAGACCCCATTGCCCCCCCGAACAATCAGTGTAGATCCACCACTGCATTTGACAAACCTTTGTACTTGGTGCAGACGGAGTGATGCTGATTGTCAGGCTCTTCCAGGCGGAGACGAACCTCCTCCGGTCCAGTGACCTCCACAGAAACTCGACTGGGAGGGTCAGGGGGACCTGAGGGCGCGGACACACGGGTTATACAGTGGCCTCCACCGAAACTCGACTGGGAGGGTCAGGGGACCTGAGGCCGCGGGGACACCCGGGTCATACAGTGACCTCTACATACACCCAGCTGGGCAGGTTATGTGGGTCTGAAGACATGTAACCCGATACATTAGCAGTTCCATTGCGCCCAATTTGAGTGCCTAACCAGACATATGCAAACTTTCATGTGTGGCGTTAGGCGTTTAGCTGCTTAAGTACTTTCAACGTCACAGCCCTCTAATGCGTGCAAGCCTTCTCAAGTGCTGCAATATGTATGTTTGCCAACTTGTGTATGTGTCTAAGCAGATTCATGTCTCTGGAAGTTGCCTGGGCACCCCCATGACGAGCTGAGTGAATTCTAAAAAAATCCTTGAAAGTTATCGTTTTATGCTTTCAAGACTTTGGATTATTTTTGTCTGGTGCAACGGGCCTATGTAAGGCTCAAAACAAAGATTATTTCATGCTATCCATTTGTATGTGATGGTTATTGAAATCAAGAATGCCACTTGCCCTGCAATTTCAGCTTCACCCCTCACTTACAACTGACATGCACACTGCAGACAACTGCAATGCACATTGCACACTCCAGTGGGTCCCGCTGTAGCTAGACAGTATGCAATGTTTACAAAGGACCGACTTGTCGGTCTGGGACGCCCGATCATTCCAACCTGACTGGCAGCTACTGTTGGCTTTTGAAGCCTGATACCCTCTTTAAATAAACCAGTAAACTCACGCTTTCTCGCCCACCCATGTCCTAATTGCGCGGGTTGGAGGGTCCATGGCGTTTGGATACGTATTAGATTAGCCCTCAAACCAATATTTGATATGAACCAAGAGTATACTAAGCCAAGTGTCAGTTAGGAGTTCTTTCAGTTCTCTTAAAAAGTACGCAATTCTGAGTTAAGAATGCTACCTTGACTAGAATATTTTCCGAAATAATATTGAGCCATAGTGAGAGCCTTAACTTACGTTCATGCATTCCAGGAACCCAAAATTATACACAAAACCAGCTGACAGGCAAGCTTATTCCAAGAAATTAAAAGAAAGATGGAAAACAGTAGCTCACAAAATATCCAGCGAAATAAAGAATCAATCTACTCAATTCTAAGAAACATATTCATCCCAGTTTTACTCATGCAAAGAGTTACGTAAACTGAAACAGGGACTGATGGAAAATAAGAGATAAGAGACAGGCGAGGGAGTCATGGAAAATAGAAAATGTCCGCCAGATATAATTCCAATATGATACTAAGCAGCTGTTGAACACATCCCCAGGCCCAGCGTCATTTCCAGGATATAAGCTTTCGGCTGAAACGAGCTTTAAAGCTCCAGACACTTTTCTAGTGGCAGCAAAGCGGCCACCATTACCAGAAGCCTGTCATGTGCCGTAATGAAATGGTGTGATCCACTCTTCTAAATGACTTTTCCCGGACATCAGCCCAGGAACTCAGCAGCGGACCACCCAGGGTCAATCGGACACGGCGCGGGGTCACCCCGGTCCGCCCTCGGGCGCTCCGACCAAATGACAGCGCGTCGGGAGAAAGTGATGCCAAATCGTAGGCAAATTAGAGAGCTGGTATTCCGGTCATGGAAGTGCTGTTGATAGTGCTGAACGTGATACAGAAGCCGAGATTCGGAGGTGAAATAAGCCAGAACACGTGACCGTAAAAGTGTTGAACTTCTGAACTGCATTTTTAATAACCTCAACATTTCAATAAGGCATATAAGAAACATGGCTTTTTAGGCGTTTAAGTTATCGGTATTTAAGTATCGCTAATACAATGACCAGTAGATTCAGAGGCAGGCTTTCACGGAGGACATATCCAGGCTAGTGTTGACGTCTGACAAGCTTGCCACCCCTGAAGGATTGGCAGATACAGTTTTTCAGCTCAACATATCCCGGGATCATCAGATATTACGGCACACATCTATAGAAAGCTGAATTACGTACCTTCAAAACTAATTGCGCCTAGATGGGGTTCAAAACTGGAAATGCTACTAATTAGGAGCCAAATAAAATAAAAATAATTTATACTGTGCCGCGATAGGTGCTACAAAATCGTAATGTTGCCAGCATGAAAGGCCTTGGCCACGACTATTAGGGCCCCGTAGACGGCTACCTAAAGGTTTTCCATAGGGGTTTAATTTTTGGAAGAAGCTAACAAGAAACACTAAAATCGAATAGGAAGTTTTTGATGGGTAGTTTGCATTCTTAAGATCGCGGTTAGGTCAAATAGCCCTGTAATTTTCCTTACATTTTCTGAAATAAAATCACCAAACCACAGGGTTGGAGCCCACCATCTAATAGGACGGGGTTACTGAGTCATGTCTAAATGTAAGCAATGCCAATGTTTGCTTCCCGCAGGTATAGCCACAATGACACATAACTTTTGCAGTGAGGAATATCTCCAGAATTCGCTTCCATCTGGTATAATTCTGAGACAGCTCACAAATAAATTCTTAAATCACCCAAATCGGTTGCAATCATACCTCTGATCTGGATTTAACAGCGAGATAATGTAATGTGCGACCTTACTTTAACGATTTCAGTCTCCAATCACACTCTGCTGTACCGTGGGCAAAGAGGTGACAAAATCACCACTGTAGCCAAATTGCACTCTGAGGTCATGCGTGTGACATACTCAAAACCCACCATTATCACACCCGAATCGTAGGAAACATCCCATTAACACCCCTCGGACACATGAAACAGCCTTGGCGCCTGGGAAGCGGGCTACCGTCGCGCAGATTAATTCCTCTTCCATCACCTTCCAACACCAGGTTCTTGGACGCCTCAGGGCAAACTCACGCGTCTGGTCGAAGCCCACTTTCATCCGGTTGAGCAGCTTCAGTCTTCGCTCCCAGAGTGTTCGCTGTTTTTCGCTCTCCTTGCTGTAGCCTCCATTGGTTGTGGCCAGGTAGGCCGACAGAGTGTCCACCCTCTTCTGGGCCTTCCGCACCAGCTCTTGAAGGTGAGAGCAACGGCTGTCCGACGACAAGACTGAAAGAAGAAAGGAGGCGAGTGAAAAACGGCATCCAGGAAGCCTCCATAATAATTTGCGCTGCACGTTGTTTTAGGAACAGTAAAGAGCGAAAGAGATCATATGAAAAACGAGAGAAAGAAAAAGAGAGAGAGAGAGAGAAAGAGAGAGAGAGAGAGAGAGAGACGGGTTCAGAAGTGAAAAACACCACCATGATTATTCATGATCATGGGGCGGTTATAGCGGAATTCGGGTGGAAGAAGGCACGCAGTTTTGAACGTTTCCGAACTGACCCGACTCTCTCGCTCTGCCCTACATTAAATGAGATAAAAGCATCTCGAATTCAGAACAGAAGGAGCAGTCGAAGAAGCACCCTTCCATGCATTTCTGTTCATCGTATAACTTATTCTCGGACAGGATTTAAACTCGCGATGATCCGGAGCAGTAAATGTGCAGAAAGTAGGTCCGACGTTCATTAATATGTATTGAGTCCAGCTCCGAGGGGAGATTTAATAACAAGCTCAGGAAGGCAGGGGATATATTCACCGTAGAAATGACTAAAATTATGTTAGATCTTCACGTTACAGATCTGGCACAGAAAACATCTTTATCCTTACATTTCTGAGAATGAAATATATAAATACATTTTTAAGTTTAGAAATGGAAAATATAAACCTCTGGCTTAAAGATATTTTAATTAAATCGCAGAATCTGGAAAGTTCACGAAGGGCCAGCTGGATATAGGGGGCCATCTATAATTTACCAATCGGTCAATATATATATATATATATATATATATATATATATATATATATATATATATATATATATATCAGGAGCCATTTCTTCCAAACGCTGGGAGCAAAAATCCATCTAACTCACATCCCAAGCCCCGCACGCTCACGGGACCAGAACATCGCTCTGCTTCGCCATCCATGACCAGCCGTAACCGTGGGTCAATAAAGACGTGATTCTGACCCGGTTCAACAGCTTTTCGGACCTTCCGGATGGCCGGCCACCGGTGTACAACGGTGTGGTACAGCCAGGCCTGAGAGAACGACGGCCGCTGGCGCCCGGGATAATCTCCTACTACAGCGGTAAGGAAGGTCCGAGTGTGTACTTTGAGAGGCAGTGCCTCCAATGAGGCCGTTCGACTGCTAGTGATGGGGGTGCCTGGGCTCGTGTCTACCACACGCTGAGATAGAACGGAAAATAGACCACAGAGACCAGATAAATTATCTTTTTACCCAACGCAGACCGGCTTTTACCCCGAGATGAAGAGAATTTTGATACGTTCATACAATTTACCGTTTATACAAACATACATTTCAGGGGGAACCTGAGGATATCAGATTCCAGGGCTCCCCGAGATTTTCCCAAATATGACGGTAAAATGTTGTTTTTTTCTGAACTTCGATGAACCATGCAACCAATGCTGGCTGTAAAGCTGTACTCACAAGTTCAGTCAGCTACACATCAGCACAGCCAAAACGTGGGATTTTTGGCGCACTATTTCCCGCCAAATAAGCAATCTTTCCAAAAGTCTTAACGGGAGGACACAACAATTCCTTACGAAAGGAAGTACTGACATACTATAGATGGAGAGACAAAAGGAACAGTTTTACATTTAACCTCCAGCACAAGTTGTGTTCCCTTGCTATGTTCAACCACGAGAAGAATTCCACAGAAAGAACACATTAAATTATACATAGCTTCCTCGGTCCTCTAATTATGACAAGGTTCGGCTGCCTAAAAATGCATCTTCCAGAAATAATCACATTTGTATCATAGATAAACCGCTGTTGTACATGCGCTTTCAAATCCCTAAAACAAGGAAGTAAGCAGCGTCATATCTGAAGACAAACACAATAATTCTGAACGAGACAATCATGATAAAATGTCTCTTGAATTCAACATTTCTACATGCAAACATATCACACACAGGCCGATTTTGTCCCTGGGCACGCACGCCCGTTGACCCGGATTTCAGATGATATGGTGTGCAGCTTTGACATTCCATCCGCCAAAAAGTTCCAGCACAGGCACGAGTTTTCAACTGGGGCGTCTGGAAGCCGCCCCGGCCGAGTCAGTTCGCCGCGACATTACGACCCACCAGAGGCTGACAGAGAGCGCCCGCGCCCCTCCCTCTCCCAACTCAAGTCCAACTCTCCACACTGGCCAATTTCCCCCGGGCAGAATCTCCCGCATTGAACGAATTATTCCACCGAAACTGTAGCGATCGGAAGGCAATTCGTTTTCTTCGACAGATGAGACAGTTACTGGCCTGGGGTAGGCCATGGAATCGAGTCCCGCAGCCACCATCTGATCCTCTCCACCAGAAACGCAATCCACTAGAGAGCTTAGTATTTCTTTTCTATTAGAATACTTTACCAAGTCTGACCCGGTAGCGGCCAGGATGTTCGGGTTAGCTACAGACCCACTATAAATGAAAACTTCCCAATTATTTACATATTCCTCACCGATCACAGCACTTTTATTACATACAGAAGCCGGCAGCCGATCTGAACTAAGCCAGAAAACCGGTTCACGATCGCTCACGGACACGCGCCTTATCTGAATGGCCCGGGGCGTTAATCACTCAGCGCCTTCGTCAGGTCAGATTAGAGTCTCATCCATCCGTCAGGCGGCAGATTGGACAGCGAGAACACGTCTGGTAGCATTAGCATAAGAGCGCCCCCGGGCCGAGCGATTAGTTCGAAATTGCTCCGCCTGAGTTTGTACCGGCGTGCGGTACTCGAGGCAGTGTTGATGCCAGAAGCTGGCACGGCACAGAACTCATGATTGTGTGAGTGATAGGGCACTAAAAGCGACTGAAAGGTATGTAACGTTGTCTAGTTTTAACCTGGATTTCCATGGAGTCTGGTTAACAAGTGCTTCTGACTTGACTTGAAAGGATAGACCAATTATTTCCCGGGTCACACATGTTTATCGAAATGGTTATTGAATACAATAACTTTCACGTTTTCAGCGGTAACCTGCCTCCAAATAGCTAGCAATGCTGTGCTGGCAAAGAAAAAAGTGTATGCACGTAAAAACCCCAGGGTTCTGAACATCTTTACATGACACTTTGCTTTCGATATTTTGAATTGCCCTTGCGTCTAAGCCTACACGTTCGCACAGGCGTTTCCCATGTATAGCCAGCAACGCAAAAGCCTATCCGAAAAGCTTTTAGCGACAATCAGCTGATGAACGCTGCCCCAGCTTTCTGACAGAAGGTGGTGCGGACCCTCTCTGACGCCCGCTGCAGTGAAACCTGGCCAATAGTCGACCTTGGGGCGATGGTAGCACTACATAAATACGATACGATTCGCACAAACAAATGTCACCACAGAAATCTGACAATCGTGCGACACTATCCGATAATATAAAAAGTATTATTGGGTGGCAGGATAAATGTGCAACTATGGAAAAATATCACCCTTTCCTCACACGCTTCGGAAAAAGTGCGTCCCAATAAGCCCTTTCCTCAGCCAAAGACTGACGTAACTCCTAAAACATTTCGGGGAAACTAATCAAGACTCCATTAAGTTCTCGCTGAAAACAAGCCAATTCCACTTCTGATCGAAAGATATTAGCATCGTTAAACTCCTTCGAGAACGAGCATTGATCGCATATGAGCACAGCCTACGATAAGATTAGAGACTTGACGAGCACCAGACGGCATCAACCTCGCGACTGAATCGATGCGGCATCACATCAGCATCAGCTGGCCTTCAGGCTTCTCTGAATAACCTGGCAACAACCGTTCTATCGCACTCTCTGGAGAGACAATCACGCACAGCTCATTTTAATGAACACTAAACCAAAATCAGTCGAAGCTGCCCCAACAAGTACGTTATCATGGGACCAGGGAATTAGCTAGTTCCAGTTTTACCACCCATGGTCTAAAATAGACCCCACGAAACGAGCCACAAGAGACTCCTGAAATCCCTTCGCTTGCACTTTTGTGGTATCATATTCGACATGGGCTGGTCGTCAAAAGTGCTTGAACATCCAATTTGCATATCATATTTACAAGACAGGGGCTACTTTCACGCTGCATAAGCTCGAGCGAAGAGAGACAAAAGCGTCAGAAACGCGAACGTCATTTTCTCTGGTTTTTAAGAGCCTTCATATCAGTTTTACGAAAGGCGAGCGAACGTGGAGTCATTCGCTCCTCGTCGGTGAAGACAAAGAGACGAGCCAAGCACCCCATGTCTAAACATTTGGTATATTCACCCATATTTGAGGCAAAGAATATAAGTATAACCATATTTGAGGCATACGAATGAAGGGGAAAATAGATCACAGCATAACGGAAAAGATTTACAAATAGTTGGCCTAATATGAGTTCTGGCTTAAAAACAGAGTTTTTGCCATGCCAAAGTTGCCACGCTATAAATGAACACGAAACAACATTCCCCTGTATTTCGCAGAATCTTCTGGTGACAACAGGTGTCATCATCCCTTGCTCTCGAAGCAAACCTTTCAACAACGATGACCGCCCCCCCACAATCCGCGGTCCGTGATCTTCGACCGCCGACCATAAACACCACATGACACTTCTGCCAGCTGTTACATCAGATCATCAGCTCCATGTATGACGCGCTGGATGTCTACTCAGGCGAAATCATAGCGCTTTGTCTGTGCATTGTTATCTTTGTTGGTGCCGACACCAGACAATCAACTCCACATGTAGCGTGGTGGATTTGCACTGGTTGCAAAATCATACAGCCTTGCCAGCATATTGCTATCATTATTCCATGCTGATATGAGGTCTGCCTGTCACCAGCTTGAACACTCGACGAGATTATTTCAATATTCAAAACTATTTATTGATTTCAAGCTGACTTGAGCGTTTTGAACGTCACAGAGACATCAGCATCATCGGCCAGCTATAAAGTCAACACAATTTTCCTTGACATCGTGAAGTCCATACAACCCAACAACCCCCATGTCAAGTACCAACCCTCCTGAAGAGACCACCGAGAGGCTCCCAAGCTCTCTCTCTCGAGCGTTAAGCCCCACTCCACATGCTGCGGTATACAAACAAGACGCTGGTCCATTACGTGACGTCACTGGTTCGGCAGACACCTCGGCAACAGCCCGCCATCTGCCGTTGCCATAACAACTCTTTGTGACGTAGTCGGTGCCACAGGGCTAAATGATACTATATTTGACTTCTGCGTCTTGTCAGATGTGGTACTGAGATACTTCAGGCAACTTCATATGTGGAAGCAAATGGGGAGGGGGGGCATTTAAGTCATTTCTTTCCAGTCAACGCCATAGGGTTAATGGTTAAGACCAGAATGTTGGGGGTGGCCAGGCCCCGGCCCACCCCGTTCCTACGCCTAGGGCAACTTCGCCCACAGACGCAGTAATCCCTGTTTTAGATATAGATTGTGGCCTTAGGTAGCTTTTTTATTAGGTGATTTCATTCACATACGAACCTAGGTAATACCAATGGTGCAGATATGAGAAGTAGTTGTATTGAGTATTAACACCACTTTGGGGCTTTACGACACAACCGTTGCTGAGGCCATATGGCACCGCAAACTCTCATCCTGTTGGGAGGGTATTGTGGAGATCGGATGGAGTTAAAGGGAATGTGGCACCTTGGTCGAATCCTGAAATTTAGTGAAATTAGGCGTACTTTTAGCCAAAAATGATGAAACCACTCATGATTTCTCCGAAAAATGTTAAATAAGCGCAATATTTTGTTTTTAAAAATACTCCTCTAGGAAAATAAATAAATATCTGCCTGTGGATGATGTCATGATCTGGCAACCACTACCATATTTGAAACGCTTCAAGGGCTTCGATTGGTTGATGCTCATCGTGACGTTAGCATATGTCGTCACACCAGCAGCTCACAGCAATGGCCGCCCGGCGAGGGGCTGATGAGGGGGCTGGTGTCAGGTAGGTTTTAGTTTTTTTTCTACGGAAATATCGAGTTCCAAGACAAATGATATATGGAGTAGGCGTAAGGTAGTAGGCGTTTTTCGACTTGCTTTACAACATGGCTATCTCAGTTCAAATCATGTTATGAAGGCGCCACATTCCCTTTAAATACCCGCCCAGGGATTCGAACCCGGGTCAGTGGCGTGTAAGTTGAGAACTGTTCTCCACGCTAATGCATCCCCAGTAGTAGGGTTAGTGAAAATGTGTAGTTACTTAGCACACATGCATACCCAGGCGAAACTCAAGCGATTGGTGTAAATACCCCAAGGGCATAGATCGAGGATCTTTCGCAACAGAATAAACAGTTTGAGTACAGCTTTCAGGACCATCTGAGAAGGAATACAGTGCGTCGAAATAGAGCGATGATCACACTCCGAAAATCAGAAAAATGCCGGAGCGAAAGAGATATAAAGAACAAAGCCGCGGTTTCAATACAATTTTGGCTAGAACATTCAGACAGCAATACCATCCGTAGAATTCAGCAGATTTACCCACAGACAAGTAGTTGCTGGGCGCTGAGTAGGATAGCCTTGCCATAATTCGCTCCTTGACATTTAACCGGTTTCCACGCCTAGTAGAAGCAAGTATTTCAGCGACGAAGTCTCGGGCACGATTAGTATGATAAGTAAAGCAGTAGTGGCGGTACCAAACATGGTCACTTCGTCTCGAGACGTGAAGTTAAGCTACTTAACATTGATCGGTCTTGCTCAGTGATTAATCAATGTCCCCACAAGGACGCTGATTTTTTGTCATCAGGTGTGGCAGGTCAATGTCACAGTTGGGAAAAATTCAGAGTTTGCTCTCCTCAGCAAATCAATCTCCAGTTGGGTTTAGAAGAGACCCACAGGCCCCAAACCTCAAGCGCAGGTATCAGTGTTCTATCTAGCGCGCAGCCTGTACCCCTACGCTAGTTGGCCAAAACGAGTCTTGTATTTTCAACAAGGTAAAATTTTATCAATTTTTTATTCTGTTTAATCCTTCGCACAAACATCAATTTTGGGAAAGGGGCACAAGTGATTAAATCTTCTTGTGACAAGCTTAATCACCAAAATGCAGTTCTCACATTCGATAAACAAACCTCAAACACCATTTTCAACTCCAGCCCATAATACACCCAGCGACACTCTAAATTGCCACTCCCTTGGTCATGACAGCCAACCGCATTAGCGCGGGCGGCGAAGATAAAAGGTTGACCCTTGACTTGACCTTCTGTGCCGCGCGACGTGTTTAGGCTTCGGCGTGAGCTGACGAAGCTGAACCCGTCGGCTGCTAGAGCTAGCTAGCTTTAGAGCTTATCACGGATCGGATAACCAAATGGATCTCCGAAGCAGTGGAGGGTTGGATTAACCAGATCATTCGGGTATGATCGAATCGGGATCTGGATTGGGATTGCCATGTTTTTCGATTTAATCGTGTTTTCTGAACTCGGATCGGTAATGGCACGGGTTGATAATGACTCAACTGATAAAGACTCCTTGATAACGACCCATATTGATAACGACTCGGATTGATAACGACTCGGATCTATAACTACTCGGATCGATAACGACTCGGATTGATAACGACTCGGATTGAAATCGACTCGGATTGATAACTCGGATCGATAACGATTGGGATTGATAGCAACTCGGATTGATAACGATTCGGATCATACTATTCGGACCATTAACGATTATGGTTGATAATGACACGGGTTGATAACAACTCAGAGTGATATCGACTCAGACTGATCGGTAAAATCTCTGGCATGGACCAGACCAGACTGGACAAGAACTCTAGTCGTCATGACACACTCTCCTGCCAACTGGACAGCTGAGTGGCGGTATAGACTCCCAAAGAAGTGATACGCCAGGCAGTCTAGTTAACACTGAAACTGATTGACACTTAACGCCAATTCTCACGCGTCAGAATCTGCCGACATTTTTGGCAGCCAACCATGCTGCCACGTGCTTTTATTGTGTCTGCCGGCAGAAGTTGAGCCAGACTGCCACGTGTGAAAGGGCCTTACAACTTGTCGATGAGCCGTTGCTTCACTGATGATGAACAAAGCTTAGACTTAATGATCCCTTTGTTCGCTTTTAAGGTAACAGCACGGAAGATCTGTATTTTTGCTCAACCATTATTTAACAAAAATGACCCTAAAGTGCCATGTTTTAATAAACAAGCACCAGAAATACGTAAATAATCGAAAATAAGCCGGTCTTTTGTGACCACCCTGACACACATCTTACATGACCGTGACACAACCTGAATTTCCAGGAAATCATTAGATGTTCCACGCCCTCGCGTTTCCAATTTGCCTCGAAGACCACAGGCCTGCAAGTCACTGTGGCCTGTTTGGCGTGACCTCTAGATGTTTGTTATACTGAAAGCCTCGTTAGCCGCCTATTTACGGCTTCGACTGTGGAGTTATCTCCGGTGATAAGCAGAAGCAGGACCGTAAACACAAAGGAAAACTCTCTACTGGGGCTCTAAGTCGTTTTAAAGTGATGTCCATTTGATCATGTCTTTAAATACACAGCATAGACATTTCCACCATCCTTTGCTCAATCGCTATTCACGTTGCCAACCCCACTGACCTGTCTGTTGAATGGTTTATTAGGAGCTGTTCTTAAATGACGTCACTGTTTACGGGTTTCCAACCCCTCCCCCTCTTCATGTCATGGCGTCATCTTAGGGCGGCCACAAGTCCGTCGACAATTTACGACCCCCATGTCTCATCAGTTGGCATTATCCAAACATGCTATTTTAGACGCTAAAAATAATGCAGTTATACAACAAAGAAGGAGATAAATCATTAACCTTTAGAATTTAAGTCTGACATCCATGTCACTCTTTTCCCAAAAGAAAAGCATGTCTCGGGTCCCAGTTTAACTCAGGCAGCTTTACATTCCGCGAAAAACCAACAACACATGATTAAAAAAGGCACCTTAAAAAGTCCACCCCGTATCATACACGTCAAATTTCGGCTAACCCACCTCCCCTCTCAGCACGCGACATCATTCATAATCCGTCCCTTACTCAAATTCCAACTTCAGAGTGCAAACTCTGATGAAAATTCTACTTGGCTGATTCTTGTCCGAGTAAAACTTCCCGTGCAAGTGACTTCCCATTTTCTAACTCACGCTGAAACGGACTCTTAATTGTGCAACTTTGAAAGCTGAACGAAAAAAGTCTTTCATGATGATGTCAGGGTCTTATAAATCATAGTTCGCAAGTTTCTAGCTTGTCAGCTTCATGCAGCGCTTAGTATCTCTGGGGGATCAGAAGTCACCGACAGCTGCTCTGGCAGTTTGTTTTCAAGGCGGTAGATTGAAAATAGATCATCGCCACTCATCACCGATTCTAAGACGTTTCAAACTGATTTCTCTCCAAATAAGTGGACAACCAACATCATACAAGCGCCGCATGGGATATTGTCAGTTTCCGGGGTCTTCGTCCCATCACTCAACTCCTGTCCTTGCTTTATCCAATGTTTGTTGTTGTCAGCGTTTTCCTTGTCTTTGCCAACACATCTATACGGTTCCAAATGCCTTCTTCCTGCCATGAGGTGATCCCAAACCAAGAGTCATCCATCACCCAACACAAAGACAGAACGCACAAGATGGACTTGAATAGCATGTTTGTCCCGTACGTAAGCCATCTGTGTACTGAAACTGAGCTGCCTACTCTCTCTTGCCCCGTAAGAGTACACTGCGAGCTCTCCCTTGCTCCGTGCATGTACTTACATTGGGAGCTCTCCCTCACAGATGTACTTACATTGCAGGCTCTCCCTCACAGATGTACTTACATTGCGAGCTCTCCCTCACAGATGTACTTACATTGCGAGATCTCCCCAACTCCGTACATGTACTTATATTGCGAGCTCTCCATTGCTCCGTACATGTACTTACACTGCGAGCTCTCCCTTGCTCCGTACATGTACTTACACTGCGAGCTCTCCCTTGCTCCGTACATGTACTTACACTGCGAGCTCTCCCTTGCCCCGCAGGTGAGCAGAAGGCGGGACATGGCTTGGTTGTTGGTCATCACGGCGATGTCCAGCAGGGAGAAACCATCACCGTTTACACTGAAAACACACACAAACGACTGGCTCAGTGCATTTTCTAGTTTTTCTTTTACTGGGTGCCAAAGAGAGAAAACGGTACACTCAGGGCTTCAAACGGTAAACCTGGGCAGCCGGAAGGGCGCCTTGTTTTTCACCGGGCACTTTGCTTTACTACTCCATACACTTAACGTTGTTAGACGGCCATAGCGGTCTTAATTGCGAGGGACACAAATACCCGTGTTGAACGAGGACCATGCCTTCAGACTTTAGTACTATAAGGGCGCTGCTTCCCTATCGAGAAAATTCGTAAGAACGGGACCAATGGGAGGGGCTGGGGACCGAAAATGATCCCCAGTTTGTATACAAAATATTCCCTGAATTGGTTAAAACAGTGCGACAGGAATAAAATTATGCGGGGCTCAGAGGTCGTCATCTAAGACAAATAGAGTAAAAACTAAGCGATACAACGAAATATATAACAGAGACAAGGACGAATTCATATGCGCCAGCCGAGCACCACAATGCCTAAATCAAAGCTATATAGTTCACTGACTGTGTGAAAAATATTATATTCGATAAACTTACGAAACATGAAGAACTTGGAACAAGCAAAGGTATATGAAATATAAATGAATGGCTGACTTGCTATGTTTGGAAATTTTAGATTATGAATAAAGAAATGTCTTTCCTTCCAAGAACGGCTGTCTCATACCAGGACTATAAAACATGAACGAGTTGCTCCAAGGCGAAGACATCACTTGGTGTTGATATATCTAAAAAAATAAAATAGATAGAACCCACCCATCGATGATCCATTTTCCTGAAACTTATATCCTCTTAATAGGTCTTCTGCTCCCAATGAAAGTATAATTTAGCTCCGATTACCGACCTTCGCGACATTTAACATCGCCAGGGTCAGAGTCTACGACCACATCAGCTGCTGATGCTATTTCAGACCAAGACAACCAGGGTGGGCGAGACGTATCTCTAATTGGAATCCCAGCAGCGTCACCACAGCTATCCCTGCATCTAAAACAACACAGCGACAGCTGATGATCTTAACGGGTGTAGTGACACAACCGACCAGGGTATTACAGCCACTCTGTAGCGTTTGGTTAGGTATCACATGAAATAAGCTGACTGAGCAGTTTCAGCACTCGGATTCACTATACCTCCCAGTCACACAAAATTGCGCAAGAATTCATTATCCAGGATCAGGCCAAGGCAACTCTAGTTCTGTCAGCGGGCATTCCGGTGAATTCAATTAGTGGGGACCCGTCAAAATGTTTTGTCAATGAACTCAGACAAATGAAAACGTCCGCTGGGAGCGCGCCCGCATAACCATTGCCCATTATGCTAATTGCCGCGGTTTAAAGAAGAGTTCATATGCCACGACTGGAGCCTGTAATGGCGTTTCAAACGTTTCGGATCGCCCCAAGACGCTCCCGGGTCAAACAGCCCACTGAGGCCGTACGCTGAGGCTTTTAGTGCCAGGAGTGTCAGTAGGTACTGCGCTGTATCCCCGCCAACGCAGCTGCTCGAGGCTTTCCAGAGGTCTGGTCTCCACGGGAATTTACATCACACAATTATTTAGTTATTTCGCCACCGGTGAACGTACAAATTGATGAAAAATGTCGTGACAGTTTTCGAGTGACCTGTTTACATGTGCACAGAAGGCTTCGTAAAGCGGGGAGGGGGGGCAAGAGGGACAGCCATGTTCGTTTGAGTTTACTTGTTAGCGATAAAAGGATCGTTGAGAGTTGGGAATCTACACTAAGCATCGCATGAATTTCCACCTCGAAAATAGTCCCAGTCATAAGCAGATCGAGGACTGCCCAAAGGGAGGAAAGGGGGACAAATGGTCAGGGGGCGCCATCCGAACAAGGGGGCGCTACTTTTGAACGGCAAAACCTATCAGGCGGGCGCCAAATCCTACCGTGGGGGCGCCTACTCGCATCCTGGGAAGGGGGAAGGGTGTGGTGGGAGACGGCATTTCAGGGGGCGCGACCGACCTTCCAGGAGTGCGCCGTGACCATTTCAGGGGGCGCCGAGGGACGATCAGCAGGGGGCAAGAGCCGCCCCCTTGCCCCCTGGATCCGCCTATGGTTTCAGTCAACACCTTTTCGTCAACATACATCCTACTCATTTTAAGTTCAAAGCATTAGGACACCTCAGATTGTGTTTTTTACTAGAGTCCCCGAATCAATAGGACCTGGCTCGTTCAGGTGGCTGCCGGCTTTCACCCAGCAGCCATCAAAGTCAGACCACTCGCAGACGTATACAAAGTTATCGCACCCCGTCAGCCTCCGCCAAAGTCTTAGCTAATTCCCGCTAAAACTTAAACGTGAAATTGGATGCCTGAGGCATTTAGGCCAATTGAATGGTAGCGCATTCAATCACCATTACTGACCTAGACATTGAACGTTCAAGTTGAGATACGGTCACTTCCTCAATTCCTGGATTCTCCGAAGGAAGGTTTCCTGTAATTGGTGTTGCAACTGCAGAGGGTGCAAAATAGTTTACCAGGCAGCCAGACGGAGAACTCAGCTTAGGACACAGGGTTTTTTTCCAGATGCCAAGCCCAAACATAGATATATGCAAAATATATGTATATTGTTTCATATATTATTATAACATACATATCTTGTTTCAGCACATATCAGGTCTGTTTTAACTATAATCCGTGGAGCTTAGTAACTCTAAAAAAGTTATACTCATATAAATGTTCAGCTAAAACTTTAAAGATGAGCCGCAGGCATTAGAGCTTGTTTACTGAACAAAATCACCTAACTCCGGGACAGAACGACGTCTGGAATTGTCTGTAACTCCCAAACCCAGTTGACCCAGTGTCCAGTATTTCTCGAAACAGAGCCGTGACATGCCAGACGACACGTGAGTCGATCTGGCAGCTGGTGCACCAGCGTGTTGACCATTGCCAGCCATGCGTACAAACCAGCAACACGCCGTCAGTTCTCTGAACTCATCAAATGCATACACCGAGGCTTAGATGTCGTCTGTATTGAGTACGCGGCTTGATGATTTTAATCATAAGCATTGGTATTTCCTATGCAATAACAACATCGAACCAAGTTTAGGATTTAGCGACTGTAGGATCGAGTCCTCAAATGATGAGAGAAATCTCCGGCCACGACCAAAGAATGCTGCCATAAAACTGTGTGTTGAATTTGTGAATCATCAGCATACTGCTCACCCAGGTCTGAGGGTCCGACCTGCTTTTACTTCTTTCTATGTCAATGCTGGCATCACCGCGGAATATAACGAGAGATTGAGGTTTGTATGACCTTGAATATTACCACGGGTTCGGAAGGTTTTAAGACCGTGACAACTATGCAAGCCACTGGAATTTAAGGCCCATGACACGTGAAAAAAATCCACACACACCCAATCCATTTGCTAAATATTGTTCAAATTATAGTTAAGAACTTTTAAAACGAAGCAAATTGTTTAACGTCATTATCTAAACGGAATCCCGGTAAAAAACCACACAGACACAACGGTACAAAAAATAAATTCTCCACTCACCCACAAGCAACCTCCATTTTAATCAAAACCGGCAGTTGCATCCGTCGGCACCGAACCACCACCCTTCCATTTCCGTTCTGACCCCACGCGGGCCCCCGATTGGCTCGGCTCGCCACTGACCTCTGACCCCACTCAACCCCGTCTGTCCGCTTACCTGTTGACATCCACATCCGTGGTCTTCAGAATGGCCCGTGCCTTTTCTAGCTGATTGTGCTCGACGGCTGCGTACAGCGCTGAAAAATAGGCACATTCGTCAAAACAGGCGATGTGACCCACCAGTGGCGGATCCAGGGGGGGGCTAGGGGGCTCAAGCCCCCTCGAAATTTCCGGGCCCCTATAGTTAATACATAGGTGAGGGGCTGCTCGAGGTACTGGCGGGTAAGGCCCGAGCTTGCAAGCCTCCCCGAAATGAATTCCTGGATCCGCCACTGTGGCCCACACATGTGGCTATGTTCAACACTGTTACAGGAGATGAGGAAACTGCCATGTTTTCAAACTGGGACTGTAAGAGACACAAAACACCCTTTCTACTCCTTTTCACTTGTGCCTAATCTCAGCCACCACGGTGAACACACCCCGAATAGACAGATATTCAGCACATGTTACCATTTAGAAAACAGTCATTCAGCATGCGTGATTTGACTCATGACAGTGGGGCTAATTCTGAAAGCAGGCCGAGCACCACCTGTCATCACTCCGAGATTTAAGTCATGCCCAACACGCCATAACACCTGCGGGCTCGTTAGAGTTCGTTAGGCTGGTTTACAGGCCGCCACATCGCTAGCACGCTCCCCTTTATCTCAGTGGGCACTAAACGGAGCAACGCAGCATCCCAATGCACACAATTAGTACCAGTTCGCTGATGAGGGAGCCAACAGTAAACAGCTGCGGAGAAGCCTTAGAAGCGCTGTTTGGTTCCGCAGTGAGTTTAATGGAATGGCGGAAACTGCGTTCGCTGATTGCGCGAGGCCGCCAGAAGCTTCACGATTTTAGGACGTTTGGTGGGTAACTCGAGACATTAACTCATCAGTGGATTAGTCAACTTTATAACATGGTAGGTACCAAATTATGGTACCACGAATTTGTGACAGAAAACTTGACCATTATATTCAAAAAGAAAATTGGAATATTTAGCAAAAACTTAATAATATGAATATCCTTATCAGAGCCTCGTTGTAAATACATATTTTACTGCCCTGGATTTATACTGCACACCAAAATCTCAGGACATCTCGAGTCCTATCTGGCTTTATCAGGGGCAGTGCGTGAGGGAATCTAAAGAGCCCAACATTTCCAGGTTAGCTATATTAAGCGAAACCCATGTGAGTCTATTCAAAACTACAGATCCATTCCAGCTTATCTAGTCTAAATCAGGAGAAGAAGACTGAGACAATTTATCGAGTGTCCACATTCTCAGCAATGTCCCCTATAATGCGCCAGTTGGGAGGGGAGCTTCACCTCGTCCCCTACTCTTCTAAAGACCACGGATAAGACAGATCCTATATTGACGCTAATGTGTTGTGAAAACCCCGAATAATAAATTACACAAATACGTTTTCTCATCTCACATCCGTTTTAACATTAGACGACTCCAAGATTGGCTCAAACCGACTTCGAACGGCGTTAACTCGCCGTTGGGTAAGCCACAAATACTCTAATGGCTCCCCTGCCCCAAGCCATCGTTTACAACACCGCACAAGCAAAACTCAGGGCGGTCGGCGACGACCCCAGCTCAAGTACTATGACCACGGGCCACCGTTAATTAATGCAGCTTACGGGAAATGATCTAGAGTCAGAGGAATAATGCACCACATCAGAAAAAGATGGCCGGCGTGGCTGCGTACTAATTAGCTAGACATGATACGCACGCAGAAGGAGGCATGGTCCATGCACATCATTAATACCAATTGATTTTCTCGGAGGATTGTCGCTATTCGGGCGACTGAGGCATTAGGAAATGTCACCGGCTTCTGACAGGTATTCATCAGTGTTGTTTGGGTAAAATGATCGGAACAGATGCCAGATAAGAGGTTTTATAGCAACAGGACAAAATACTTTCATTAGCAGTGGTTATACCAAACAAAATAGTAGCAAAACTTCTCACACAATTGGGGACATTTTACGACACACCGACTGCTGAGTTTATATGGTGTCGCCAACTCCCATTCTGTTGGGAGGGCATTGTGGGGATCGGAGAGACTTATGCAGAATACCCCGCCGGGGATTTGATCCCGGGTCAGGGTGGTGGAATTAGAGCGCTCTTTCCCCACGCCACGGCATGCCCGTCTCGCACGATTCAAGAGAAATGAGTCTTTAGGGTCATTTAACGTTAGTTTATCATAACCAAAAACCATCGTTTAAAAAAAGCATCATTGTTTTGCAGATAAGCAGACTTTTGCGGCCGGGCGTGTTCTATAGCGGTATTCAGTCAGACTACGAGACTTTGCACTCGGATTTTAGCCACCGTCGATTCCACGGAAAATCAGATGCCAGGTTCCCAGTAAACACAGTCCAGAGAAAGAGCGATGAGCTGGTAGCTGCCACAATGCCCAGCGGTCGGGGCAAGCGCCAGCTGCAGACGTTGGCGGATCCATGACTTCATTTTAGGGTGGGGGGGACTTGAGCCTCCCTCGCCATTGTATCGGAGCAGCTTCAGGCTTAACATAATAATAATTTTTGGGGCTTATCGACGCACCAACTGCCAGGGTCATATGGCGTCGCCAACTCTTTCCCTGTTGGAAGGGTTTCTCGGGAGCCAGCTTGCTCCTTGTTCAGGGAAGCCGCCGGGCCTGAACCGGGTCGGCTGCGTGGCAGACAGCTATGCGACCACCACTACCGCGCCCCTTTCAGGCTTAACAGTTACTATCAGCACTTTTACATGTCGGGGGAAAGGGGGTTGAACCTCCTAGCTCCCTCCCCTTGTATCCACTACTGGCTTCAGGTGAGCTGCATAGATTTGTCTGGAACAAAGCTGCTAATCCAGACAGGTCCAGTGGTAAGACCCACGAATTTATGGAAGGACGCTGGCACGAGGTAGGCTTCTCAAACGGATCGCTTCAGTGACATTTCGCAACATTTGACAGTCTAAAGTATACATGATATTACTCCCCAATTGCCTCGTTTTCGGTAGTTTACTTTCGTCACACGCTATCGTCATTTGTTGCATTGAGCCGCCGCGTAAACAACGAATTATGTCATGCTGGTTAAAGCTTCGTGACATATTAAACAGACCAGGTGCAGCCAACCGTCCTTGTCCTATTCCAGCAATACCAACAGGAAAAAGAACCAAGGTCTGGTCCCACCAGGTACATGAAAGTCTAGTCAAGCGCTATACTGTCCGAAGAGTTTTGTGAATCGTTCTCTGTGCATTTACACGGACGCTGGTGTAATGGTGGCTCATGAATAAACAGGAGAATGGGCGGAGAAACCAAAGACTTCTTAGTCCAAACAGCTTTCCCGGCTCAAGTAAATGTTAGTACTTCACTTATTTGTTCTCTTGCCTTCAGCACCTCTCCCAGTGGGTACACCAGCTCCATCAAAGGGAGCATTAGTGAGGACGTTCAGTGCATTTATTTCTCAAGTTTTACTCAAGGAGAGGAAGCGTATACTTACGTCTTCAAGGGCCATGTCTCGACAGTCAAAAGGGCATCCTTGTTTTCTCAAGCGGGCACGCTGTTTTCCGACCCACGACACTAAAGCATCGTTGGAAGGCCGTAGCGGTCTTTATTAGCGAAGGGCACAAGCACCTTCAAGGACCGAAGGGCATGCTTGTGCGTGTTTGTTACTATGATCATCATTATGATCATCATGTATTTCTCACACTTCCACACAAATGAGGTGGCTTTTAAAGTGTTGTCGCAATGTGTATGAAGTGATTGTAAACTATGGAAGGAGATGGTAAGGATGAGGAAAGGTGAGGATAAAGAGGATGGGATTCTACCTGGAGGGGTCGCTGCAGCCACAGGCGCATGCGCTCACAGCCTCCAGGTAGAGTAAGGATAAGGATAAGGATTAGGTTCTGGTAAAATAAAAAACACACACACACAATCGCACACTCACTTCGAACAATTAAACTAAAATAATATGAGGATGAAAATGTTGGATTCTTCGGCTTTGTTTTCATTTCGTCGATGGGGCATTGGTCATCACTTGAGGAATATCGGTGAAGATCAATTTGATGATTATTAGAGTTTTAGGGCATTTCAGCTACTATATGGCTATATGTGCCCGGGTGAAGACCAATTTGACGGTCCTGGGATCAAAAATGGTCCCCACATAGTATACAAAAATGTCCTGGGAGATGTTTATGAAAAGTGTAACAAAACCACAACACGAGAAACCACAAAAGGCGATCTCCCTCCGAGAAGGATCAAACTCACGTTAATTCATGCTGAGCCAATCTGAACTTTAACAGAGAAGTCGCATAGGCAAATCGGCCCCTAATATAAAACAGCTCGGAGGAACACAAACCCGTGATTTAAAGTCTGAGTCTTAAAAAAGTCAACTAATGCATTGTGGTACAGTGAAGCACAAGATATCATGGTGTAAGTACCAGAACAGGTCGTTATGACGACACGTATCTTTAAACCTGGTGACGCTCGAATCACAGCGAACTCTCCACAAACCTATTTCAAACTTATTATAGTTTGACAACTTATCATAGTTTGACAAATATCATAGTTTCGTTGCCCATCCGAACTTGATCCCTTCTTGCATACTTTATCAGATCTAGAGCAGCGAAGAGGAATGTAGTGAATAATAAAGACAATTTAAATGGCATGACACGGGTAGAGAGATATATATTCCCCGAACTATCCAGGTTCGATGGATAGTTATGTGCATCCCAGGTCAGCATGAGGAAGTATTTTAGAACCAATACCATTTCGGCCCACTTGAAAACGTCCCGCCCCATTCTGCCCCGGAAAAACGTACCGAATAGGCGATCCTCTCCCAATCCTATTTCGATATATCCCATACCATTTTTAAAAAAATCCTTCCGCTTACCCTCCTTCCGCAACAAACCTGAAAAAACATCCTACCATCCTGTAGCATTCCATTCCGTCTGGTAGTTTCCACCGCTTTCCCCGTCCCATGAGTATATTTCATTAGCATGCAGACTCCGGCCTAGGCAAAAGCACAGAGCCGGTGACCGGCGAGATAACTGACTTATATATGTATTTTATTTACACTATAGATGACCATTCCGCACAAAATGGGCTATTCTGGGGTCATTTTCACACGCATCACAGTGCCTTTTCAGAAGAATAGACATCCCAGGATAAAAGCACCCTGATTAAAAACGAAAAAAATCCAAGGTAAAATTAAAAGCAATGTGGCACCTTGGTCGAATACTGGAATTTAGTGAAATTAGGCGTACTTTTAGCCAAAAATAATGAAACCACTCATGATTTCTCTGAAAAATGTACAATAAACTCAATATTTTGTTTTTTTAAATACTCCTCTAGAAAAAGAAATAAATATCAGCCTGTGGATGATGTCACGATCTGGCAACCACTACCATACTTGAAACGCTTCAAGGGCTTCGATTGGCTGATGCTCATTGTGACGTCAGCATATGTCGTCACACCAGCAGCTCACAACAATGGCCGCCCGGCGACGGGCTGATGGGGGGGCTGGTGTCAGGTAGGTTTTAGATTTTTTACGGAAATATCGAGTTCCAAGACAAATGAAATTGGACTACCGGGTTTTCCGAATTGCTTTACAACTTGGCTATCTCAGTTAAAATCACGTTGTGAAGGTTCCACATTCCCTTTAAAACCAGAAGAGCTACAACAGATACAACAGCTGGCTACAATCAATATATCAAAACACCACGCCTACATCAGTTACCCGTCCCGATATCCATAGCTAACAGGTTAAAAGAAGAACATCATAGTGTGTTCCGGTGACTAAAGCTATCCTAACAACGATTAAAAAGGTATTCTGAACAATTAGAAGATACCACCGTGCAGGTGGATGTTGATCTTGCTCAGCTTCTCCAGTCGCTTCCGCTCCGCCTTCGTCATGTTCAAGCCGTCGACCAGCACCTCCATACTGCCCTGGCGCCAACCTGAAGTCACAGGGAGGTACACAGTAAGGACTTGGTTCTTATGTGCTACACTCGATCAAATGTCGTGCATTCACGGGTTGATTTCCATGGTGTGACGATACCAGCAATCATTACAAGCTTTCGATCACTGAATGTCACGCGACGGTATGCAATTTTAAATGAGCTTCAGCTGTCAAAAGCACAAGGCAAACGAAAACAAAGATACAGCAGGTTTATAAAAGTATACATAAATATATATCAAAAGATTTGCCACCTTTACTGCTGACATTGATCGTTAGGGCACACGCTTTGGTAAGCGATATCGTAGAAAAAGTACAACAGCTATTCAGTATTCCCGGGCGTATAAGACATTCAACACAGCTCATTTCAAGCAGGGACGCCAAAATGTGCTAGTTCATAACGCTGCACCAGTTTTCAACAATTCTGTACATCACCTAGAAACTATTCTATCGCTTCCTTGCCCATTCCGACTGCATCCAACACCGACCTCGATTACGATTAGCGGGATGTTGGGGGGAGTCATTTCACCTCTTACCGCACGGACATCGATCAATGTTGTCGGCATCGCGAGCATTCGTCAGGGGAACAGCCGCTGTCCCTTTGGAATAATGATACACGGCAATGAAATGTTACCGCCAATTCCTCTGGGGTTTCCGCCCCACGAACAGCAACGCCAGATACGCGAATGTCTGAAAGAGGCGCGCCATAGTGGAGGAATTAAAGTTTGCTGACCGTCGCATGGGTTATATTTCTACACAACAATATATTTGGTAGGTAACGTCTGATTTGCAATATCCGCTTGCTGATATATGTTTCATAGGCGGGTCTAGGATTTTCAATCGGAGGAGGGAGCACCTTCCCGCAGGGGGGGGGTGGCGCCATCCGGACCAGGGGGCTCCACTTTTGACCGGCAAAAACTCTATCTGGTGGGCCCCGATTTTTGCATCCTGGGGGGGTGGGGTGGGAGGCGACATTTCACGAGGGCGCCATCAGCCTTTCAGAGTGGCGTCGTGACCATTTCAGAGGGCGCCGAGGGTCGATCAGGGGGCCAACTGACCCCTTTACCCCCCTGGATCCGCATATGATATGCTTTACTGTGGTGACATTTCTCCAGTTACTGATACGGAAATGTTGGGGAAGTTTTTTGTTTGTCGTCGGTAACGTCGCACTCACCGCCACTCGCACAGTACGCTCTCGTACGGTTACAATGGTCCTAAGAGACAGCTACGACATGGCAAAAACAGCTCTGAGCGAAAGGAGATATACTAACGGAGCTGAAAAGCAGCTGCAGTACCTGACTGGAAACATTAGCAGCCCATCGTACAACAGGTGAATTTTAATAGCAAATTACTGCCAGCAAAAGAAAAAAACGATCTGCTAATGGCCCATAAAGAAATTCCGCATATCTTTCCGAAAGAATATTAATGGCGGCATAGGCATGTCACGTTCAATACTTTTCCGGTAGTTTCTCCTTGCTTCCAGGTAGTGCAGTAACAGCAAAAAACACATTCCACATCGAGAACAACATACCAATTACGTTATGCGCGCGCTCGCGTGGGGCACGCGACAGCGAAGGCAAGCCCCTCGGGGCATATAGTACCCGCGTACGCAATACGCATACGACGCCTCGGATCCAGGGGAGGCAGTGCCGACCGGCTTTGCACTGGTAATGGTTTGCCCACGGCGTGTAGTGTAAACAGACATACCGGCAACGATGACTTGTTATTTAGCCGAAAATAATGAAACCACTCATGATTTCTCTGAAAAATGTACAATAAGGTCAATATTTTGATTTTTAAAATACTCCTCTAGGAAAAAAATAAATATCTACCTGTGGATGATGTCATGATCTGGCAACCACTACCATACTCGAAAAGCTTCAAGGGCTTCGATTGCCTGATGCTCAACGTGACGTCAGCATATGTCGTCACACCAACAGCCATGACAAGTTGGCCTGCTGCTAGGGGTACATGAGGGGTACATTGCAGGTAGGTTTTAGTTTTTTTCTACGGAAATCTCGAGTTCCAAGACAAAAGATATATTGAGTACCGGTTTTTCTGACTTGCTTTACAACTTGACTATCTCAGTTAAAATCACGTTATGAAGGTGCCACCTTCCCTTTAAAATGCCGGAGTTCAAGTTTAACGTTCTGGCTGGAATCAGAGCGGGAAAAACAAAGTCAAATTGCTAGTTGGTAGATAGTCTTTACTTGTGCTTTGGAAACAATGGGAGGGCCTTAACAAAATAAGACAAAAAATTAGAAGTGTTCATCTTCCTTGCAGTGCACGGCACCGGCCACGTTAAATACCCAATTAAGGAAATCGGTTATTGTATCTGACATCCATGGGTATTGCCACCAAAAGCTAGTCACATTCTGATGTAATATTTCAACCAACACACGAAAACAAGCACTGAACAAAGCAGTTGACCAGGCAGGGAGCCCAAAGCATATTAATGCTAAAGTGTCTCTAACGTGAGTATCATCTGTCTCCGAAAGACGTCAGCCAGTGCGAGATAAATTGTGAAGCCCTTCCAACAGCTGACAATCGCATTACCAGCCAAAGCTTACACAAATGCGCCCCGAAATCCTACAGGCGTAGAATGAATTAGAAACGTGAAGACAATTTACGAGCTATTTCAAACCTAGCACGTTCGCTTAATTTAAACGGTGGACAGATCCCGTTCTCTGGGCGTAATGACGTCACATGCCCTACGGCGCAGTATATGCCGCAATAAAACCCAGGCGACTGAGCGGAACGACGGTGGGGCTGGAGCGAGGGTGTTGAAAAGACCCGAGGGGCATAGAGGATAGCCCTACTCACTGCGAAAATTTCGCTCAACAAGACAATTGAACGGTCTTACAGGGCAGGATTAGGGAGTATGACAACTCATTTCAAACGAAGATGCTGAGTTATCGAATAGAAACAAGGTCCTCGAGCGTAGTCGTGTTGTAGGAATAGCAGAAGACGTGGCTCGCTTTAAAAACTTTTCACCGGTGTAAGACGCATGCTCATGAGCCTTCATGGCCACTTAACCTGTCCGCTTCAATACCTTCCACACCGCACTTTCTCTCACGGGCTATTAAAATCACATGGTGTTTAAAAGACGCAGGCATCCTTTCTAAAGCCACCATCTATAAACCATCCCAATAAGCAATAAAGCTGCAATGGCTAGCGTGCTTGTGCGCGCCTCTAAAGAGTGTAGTAAGAGTTGACTTGCGTGGCCCTATCATCATCAATCGCCTTCCAGTGAGGGATGAGTAATCGAGGCTCATTAGACTTCGGGCGAGCATGACCCGCCGCGGGGATGGATGACCAGAACAGGAATGTTTGCCCGCCGAGTCTCCGTGAAAAAGAGAGAGACAAGTTAAGTGTTACGGATGACCGAAGCTAACTAGTCGTGGATTATAGTCACAACAAAAGTTCCTGACAACCACGGACAAACAAATCGAGAAAAAATACACGGCGTGCGTGCCGGAAGCGGGCCAAAACAGTTGGCTGCTGACGGATCATTTTTTGTTTGTCTCCACACACAGAAGAAAAAGAAAAAACAGGAAGGCGATTACCGATATAAGCTGAAATCATCATCTGAAAAATTTCCATGAAGATGCCTCCAAAACACAATTAGAAATGTATAACAACTTGTGCAAAACTAGACACAGCTAAATATTCCAGTAGTCAACAACTGACCTTGAGAAAGTGACGTCCTGCTCAAGTCCCGCTGCGTGTGCTCCGCAGACAAATTATTTTTGCTAGGACCTCTTTAAAACCAACGTGCTAAGTATGACTATGTTAATGACGATTAAAAACGCGCATGACTGGCTTTATGAGGTAGTGCCAACCGTGGGATATATTTGAAAATATCCATAAAGTTACCAGAAATTGATCAGTGTCCTTTTGGGTTCCAACAATATCCTCGTTAAGCTAAAACCATTTTATTTTTACTCCGATTCAGTTATGGCCTAAAAGAAGAGCTTTATCGCGGCATGACATATTACCAGATCGCACGCTGATTTAGAGACTTTTTCTTGTTATATCGGAAAATTTAATAGAACGATGCATAAGGCCACAGATGTTTTTTCAACAGATCCTTTTTCAACAGAAATAAGGCTACGACTCATTATTTGCAATAAAGCGCACCCCTAAAACCATTCTAGTCTGGAATAGCACCACGGTGCCAATTTCCATTTAATCTCCGAACCGCTCCAGAGTGCACCATTCACTGTACCGTGGTCCGAGGGCAGACCCCTCAGAGGTCACAGTGGGCACACGTGACCGCTCCTCACATGTCCCGTTAGAAACTCTCTCCAGGGGCACCTTGTTGGGATGCATCTCAGGGATCGCAGCGCCGGTGTGGGCGAGGAGAGCATGATTGCCCCCTCTCACGGGACCATGGTGACGACTCAGCAGTAATAGCCATAGATAAAAAAGATATTGACGGAAGACGAGGAGCTCTAAACAGTATCCACGTCCATGGTCTGACAGCTTCCTGAGAGCCATCTAGATCAATACTATTTCAGTTTATATATAACATATATATAATATATATATATATATACATTTGATAGTTCTATCTATACGATTTATCAGCTCAGCGCTGATTAATCCATAAGCATAAAACACACTGTTCATATCTTATCCCGTCCTATCGCAAAGCACGCACGACATCGGGGCTAATCTCTTTCCGAATCGAGAGTACAAAAACAGAGAAAGTAGTGCTTTCCAGATCCATTTCCATAATGGAGTTGTTGCCACCCGCCGGGGACGGTCGGCCCTAATGCCGTCCGTATGGGATCTTTGATGCACTGATTCGATTCCGAGTGATGTAGGTCTCGCTCAACGCTGATCTTGCCCGACACGCTAATTAAATCAGTGATCCGAGCTATGTGGTTCTCCAGAACATGACCTGTTGGTTACCGGTAGATGTGTTGGACCACATTCTGAAAACAATTTTGCAAGAATATCAAAATATTTTCGAGACAAGACAACAAATGGATTATAATGGTTACAATTGTCCTTCAGATTACGTTAGAATTAGTCACCAAATTAAGCAAATCTGTTAGTCCTCATCAAAAAGTCGAGACGTCCTGGGAAGAATTGCAAAAGCTCCCCAAAGAGAAAGTATAGAGGCCTACCACACAGGAAGCGGCGGCCACAAACTACCATTTGCTTGAATTTTCTTAATGCACAATGAATCTCCTTCATATAACACGACGACCACCATTTTTAGTGTCAATAAAACAAGAATACTGCGACCAAATAATGATGCTGAGAGAGACGCGGCGTTGCGGTCGCCGCGCTAGTTCCGCAGCACACACAAAAAACTCCTCTGATATATCTTGCTTCCCAACAAAAAAAGCCCGTAGCCACGAGGAGTAAAAGCAGCAATAAAGATGCTTCATATGACCTGTCACTTAAAGTTATGAGATGAGAAATGGCAGTGGCCCAGCAAATAAGAACCGTAGGCCGACTGGCGGGCCAACTGGAGTGCAATGTGTCGGGTCTACCCAGGAGAATGTGGATATATAAAGGTTCACATCTCGCGAACGTAGTAGTCCTGTGCGATAAATGAAGCAGCAGGAAACGCCACGGAGAGAAAAATAAATGGGTTTGTCTGCAAAAATAGAGCCCGTTTTTTACCTAACCCGGTCACCAGTGTACCCTGCCTCAACATCTCAACATACTCGAAGTCTAACCGAGAGCTATCTTAGCGGCCATTCGCATTTCGCAACCCCAACTCACGTCTCTAATAGCATCCACCGTCTCCGTTTCTTGCCTCCCTCGGGGCAGGAAGGCGTACGGCGACTCCGCGTGCGTTGCAGGCGCTTCAGCACACAAGCCCTCCGTTGCCAGGTCGTTAGCCCCAGGCACCGCGCAGCGCACGCCCAAGAGACACTAACCAGAAAAACCGTACACAGTGCAGGCGCTGCGGGCACCATTCGTGATTGGAGCGCGTCGCAATCGCCGGAGACACCGGAAATGGGATGAGAGAGACTGAGAGAGAGGTGGGTTCGTACTGTATCTGAGGAGAGATGAGTCTCAAAGGGAACGCTCAATAAATTGAGGTGACACGGTTATCCTCGGAAATAATCTGTTAGTGAGAGTAAATATATAACTTGAGGTGACGCGGATATCTTCGGAAATAATTTGTCAGCGGGAGTGAATATAAAACAAAGCATTACAAACGCGCGATGTTCTGTCCAGTACTGAACTCAAATCAAACACGCATTTATTACTCTTTTCAAGGTAACAGTAGGCACCAAGAAGGCACAAACTCTGAAAGTGTTCAAAGAGCAGAAATCTAACGTTGATAGGTTTTGTAGTGCTGCGGCGAGGAGCAAAAAAACACTTAAACCAAAAAAACCTATTCGCCTGTTTACGCAATAGGGTTCGTTCGATTTATCATGCAATTTGCCATACCGAAATACGCCAGCTTTCAGTCCACTCTCCAAGATTTTCCTGCGCCCAGCAGATCTTCTACGGTACCACATCCTGCTGGCACTGTTAGCTGCCCCACCCCAACCATAAATTTGCATCACATGTTAAAACAGCAAACCCAGCTTTTCCTTCTCGTCTCGGTTGGCTTCAAAACGGACAGGCTAACCTTTTCAGTGAACCTGAACAAAATTATTCGTCTGGCTTATTGAAGCATCTACAGTATAACTCGAGACCGCAGAGGGCCTACACCCTTGAATTTTGGATCTCCCAAAGAGTTCGTAATACCAAGCATGCCACCAGTCGATCCAAGCTAATCCCTAGATTGAAGAGATCTCCAGCCAAAGTCAGCACAATTGCCCGGGAGCATCATACTCATACCAAAACGCATCTGGGCTTTACACCCATGCATCACTTGCTAACAAGGGAAGGAAATCGAATGGCATACTCCATAGCGGTGCTGCGTGATGTCTGAATATACGGCGTTCGGTGTATTTCCCCAGGGGCGCGAGATATTGGGAGTCGATCCCCCCCCCTTCAGACGGAGAGGTGTCGCTGAAAGCGCTTCAGTTCCGCCGGATCAGAGCGAATCGACTGGAGAGATGCGCTGTTGTGAACATTGAAAACCAGTCGCGTCACAGAAGGTTTAAATCACGCTTATCTGAGCGTAAGGTAATGTCAAAGTGGCAAATGCTTAACATCACAAAGGCGCACAAAACGGAGAAAATAATTCCTAGGATGTAATAATTGTCAGCGCGTTAAATTTTGATACAAATGAGATTGACAACACGTTTGGCGGTGATTGAAATCTGAATGTGGTCCAGAAATGATAAACTTGATGGAACGTTACATTTTATATGTTAACTCTCTTTGCTTACCCTTTTGTTTGCTATTCTAGGATAAAGCCAGTCATCTCCGCATGAAGGAAGGAAAACCACACTGACCTGAGGATACAAAACAGTAACGGTCGCTCGTTTCCTTCCCACTCCCACCCTCAAATTGTGGTGTCAAGTTAAAACATATTGCATCTTTCTTTCCGGATGTAGCAGCTTAGTACGTTTTAATATTTGTGAAATATGCTGCCACCAGAAATATCATTAAACTATCTAACCATTTGGAGCATGGTTCAAGTGCTTTTAACGACAGAGCGTATAACAAATAAGCGTGCCGATAATCTGTCATCACCTAAACCCCGCTGACGTCATTTCCACCTACTTTTCCGCAGAAGATTTTCCGGCGGCGGTGTCTGCAGAAGCTCCGAACTTCCGGTCAGGCGGCAACTTCCGGTCCTCTGCGGCGCCATCTCGGCGTAAAGATCCAAAATGTCAGACATGGTCCGCGGCCTACCAGAGGGAGATCTCATGTTGCCATGACAACTCTGGCCGTTGCCATGACAACTCTGGCCGTTGCCATGGTCGCTGGATGAGGTGATATGGCCGGGAGGACGTGACATGTGATGTGCAGGTTGAAGGTCATGGAAGTCAGCAATTGCAGCGCCTCCGGCAAAGAGAAATGGAGGACGACCAGCAGTGCCGTAGGCTATCGAAGGCGTGCTTCGGCGAGTCTCGGGTCTGTTTTCTTTGCTGCTAAGTGAACTTTTGTTACTGCTTCGCAGAATATCATCGTGAGAGCGTCTCCGTAGAATCGACTCTTCTTCCCCATCTTCATCTGCTGATTCTAGCACCACTTTCTCGGCGAGAACCCTTCGTCGTACGAAAGGCTTCTCTAAGCGGCGTAGCTTCTCCTGGAAGCTGCTACGTCGCATCACACCCGCTGCCGCGGAGGTCGAGGTTGCCCCTCCGTGGTTTAAGGTCACGCTTTGAGCTCGGGTCAACCGAGGACCCGGCGGGCTCCTGTGCCGACGAAGGTGTGCCTTAAATGGCTCGGCTAGTCGCGATATAAAACGATGATTGCCTTCCGGCTTTGACGAGCGAAGCTTTGATGATGGTGGTTCGGGAGGCTTGGATCTCAACGTGAGAATTTCGGGCAGCGATAGCGGCTGATTCTCGTTTAGTTCCATGGCTCTCAGGCGCAGAGTCTCGCTCGTCGCCCACGGAAGACGGGGCAAAGAACCTTGTCTCCTTGGCGGGAGCTCCATCTCCCTTTCAATGCTCGTGAGCAGACGAATCTGACAGTCCATTCATCAAAAGTCGTGACCTCAGAGTGCTTAGCTACTTAGCCAAGGGCCACGCAGTCTTAACTGAGACAACTTCAAACACCTTGTGACATCACTGAATATTCCGCCCTTCACCACAACGCACCGCGCAATAAAGCGTGACACCGGTGGGCAGACGCAGCACACTACTTCAGTTGCGGCTGACACTCGAAAACAGAGCGCAGCAGGTCTTAGATCACGATTGGAGCAAGGACGGCCAAGCCCACTCCCAACCGGCCCACTAGGTCAACAGATTCCAGGCCCGTTCCGCTTGAAAAACACCGCCGATAAAACACCCAACGGGCACCACGCGAACGAGAAACCGACCCGGGCGGGGTTGGATGGTGTTTCTAAAGTTTCAGCTGTGCGGCGTATCACAAGCCCCGTGTGGAAAACTCCACCACAACGATGATTTCACGAGGCAAATACCACGATTATGGCGTGCGAAAACTGACCACGATGTCTAATGAGGCATAGCCTGCAGTCCTGGCCACTCCACGGTGACAGACAAAGAAGCAGAGAAACTTGGGTCTGTTCACCAGTCAGCCAACTTTCCCTTGTAGGCGCATCGATATGAGAGTCCACCGGTGAACAGATCTACCAGTTGGGTGCCTGCAATTGCTTGATGCAATTGTTGCTCAACCAGTTGATCAACCAGTTGCTGCTGCTTGATGCAATTTCCAGCAGAATGGTTGTTTGTTTGAGATGCTGACGAGGAATCCCTTCGGTGAACTTGTAAATGGTATGTCAGCCTTAGTCAGCCTCTAAAGGAGCCGATCGGCGTCGCTTAATAAAATCCACACTCGATGTTTCTTCTCACATTAACTGGTCACAGACATGGCCAATTCCCTCTTTCAGGGCAGTAGCAGACCTCAGCGCTGACCAGCAGTGTTCTAGGACTTCAATTTGCGGTGGCTGGCGGTGCGGTTGTCGAAGTTCAAGGCATCCACATCCGCGCACTGGGCGGTGTTGGGTCAGACTGCGGTGGGCGGGTCAGAGACCAGTGTTCCTGGTGGGAAACTCCTGTACTTTAACCCGTCTGTCCACTGTAAATAACCACTGTGTAGCAGCACTGATGCAACGCGACCGCAGCTAAGGGTGTGCACCGCTGGATCCTGTGTCTCGAAAATCGGCATCCCTCCAATGCCGCGCGAACGGATTGGTGCAAGCCGTTGTTGCAGTCCTGACTTCGCTTCAAAATATCTTATCCTTTGCTCAATGTCAACAGATTCTAGCCACAGCAGAAATGTACACGATAAAATTGTATTTCTTCATCTGAAACTCACTAGCACTGTTGTTCCAGTCAACTAGACAGTGTTCTAACCTCATTCCGTATCAATCGATCTCCTACGATAGCCTTTTCTATCACAATTTCCCGATTTCACGCTCCTCTCATAGCACGTGCCTCCTCCTCACACTCTCACGAGCACACTGCGACCACGCTAACGCCGGCACGCGCCGCGACGGGCCCACACCCCAAAGCAGAAGCCTTGAGTCGTGACGTCACCCGGGCGACGCCAGCTGACCGATTTTTGACGGAGAAAGGGTGACAAAAGTGACGCATTTCACGAGTCTAACACGACAAGCAGGCCGGTTGTTAGATGAGTTAGCACATCTGTGTTAATGTTCTGACGGCACAGGTGTAGGAGAGCTGCCGTCAAAAGGGAGGCGTGGTTTCAGGCTCAGAAGTCTCGCGTCTCTCATCTGGTGGTCTACACACCGATCTGACATCCCTAGAAAGGGAAAGGACAGGATGCGGCTTCCAGGGGAGCATCCGGAATTGCCAGGGGGTCCAGTGTCCAGCTGTGGGGGTAATGAGGACGAGGTGGCTATTTCCAGCGGACGGACGGCTGCCAAGAAACTTCTGGTCTCACGCAGGCATCAGAATGGTATGGGTGATTGATCTTCCGGCAATGAGAATATTGATGTGGAAGGTTTGATGGCTGTTCCAAATATGTAACAGTTCTAGGACATGAATTTTAACGTTTCGAATGAAAAGTGATCTTCCTTCACAGACATAAAGTCAACCCATTTCTCATATTTCACACGGACACGCGCCCACATTTCTCCTTCCTCCCTTCCCCTACTAAAAACCTTTATTAAATGGCGGGATTCATAATTCAAAATCGAGAACATATTTTGCACGAATCCCAATAACTATTCCCAGGGTTCTTTTTATTAAACCTGCAGCAAATCAATCAACGAGACGGTCTCCTCCAAGATTAACTGCATGGTGAATTCCAGACTTTGGCAATTAATTAGTACTAAGCTGCCAAATATTCCCTTCTACTGTCATCAACTCCCTCTTCAACATTCGAGAGTAAACACACGAACCAGACGGAAACCCCAAACGCAAACATGTTGAAATCGGTTAGATTTGGAATATGGATCCCTCTGGAATCCAATCCAATGTTCATTCGTCTATTCTCCGTAATTGATTTAATGTATTGCAAGAAATATTACCATAACCAGACAGGAAATTGAATATTAAATACCAAATCATTGACATACTTAGGCTCCTGTTATCTATGATATAACAATGCATGTTTATTTTACATTATGACACTTGGGAGTAAAAAAATATATATTTGGCGACGATTTTTCAATGAAATGTTCAATGAAATGAAATTTTATGAAATTGACGACTTTTAGAATCCAAATACCGAAGTTTCTCATTCTTCTGCGTTTTGCGAGTTTGGTATATACGACCGCCGAAAGCTGAAAAATGCTTGCACGAGTACTGTAATAAAAATATGACACGCATCTAACATGCTAACAAACTACTTAAGAAAAGTTCGCGCTGATTACACAAAGCTGGGGAACGCTTTGAATGAACTATTTCCGGAGCACGTGCCTCACTTAAGAAACGTCGATAATGGGGAAAGTTTGGACGATTTCAATCAAGCAACCGTCAAAGAAGCTAATGAAGCAATTCGCGTCAGCTTCTCGTTGTGGCTAATCAGATCAACCCTGGCAAGACAGCATGAATGAAATATCGATAACATGCGCACGCGGCCTAACACAAGTTAAGCACCAGAAAAACTGAAGGTTCTCACTGAACAGTTTGCTTTTCAATCTGTGAGATATTATCAGATTCTGCGTTGGTCCTTCAAACGGGTAAATGTTTCCATTTTCCAGCACAAGCACGTCTGGCACAGCAGCCTGGGGTCTAACAAAGTGCATTAAGTCCAACGGCTTTCCAGCACAACTGCCACAGCGCATTTCATCAAACGTTTCATCCAGCCGAACTTGGTTGTTCTACTCGCTTGGTGTTTGCCCACGAGCCTAATTTGGGTTTGTTCTCGCGACAACTCTACAAACTGACGAAGTGAATACATGCTGAGCAAACTGAACTGAGCATTGGGGAGTTGTAACAGACTTGTCGTTTTCACATAACCACCGAATGGTTTGCTTTTACTTCTCTCGACCGACACATCAGCCAAATGGCATTCGCAAGCGACAGAAGTGCTCGAGAATAAAGCCAAATGTGTTTGTGTTCTTGCCTAAGATATATACCTGTGAGAAAACTTTACAAAAGTGTGGAGTAATAATTGGATTTATGCTGATAGATTGCAAGCATTCTAGAAGTGAGGAACATAGAATATGGTAAGCAGAATACACCATGAATACACGTTTGTCCTTCCAGACGTCATGAATTACAAAGTTATAAACGTAATTCAGGAATTCCACGTGTTCGGTAAGCACGAGGAATGCTCTTAGAAAATAACCCAGAAAAATTTTAAAGACTGGTTTCAAACCAGACCATTAGGTCGGTTGGATAATATTTGGTGGTATCAATTTCTTACCTTGAATTGAACTCAGCTTGTTCGTATAAAGAAAACGCACACAGAAAAACACCCACTTTTCACGACGAAAACTTACAATATCTGCGATTCCACAGAAAGTTTACAGCTCACATCGGCGCGCAGAACGACAGCACTGACGTACGGTACAGGAATGCGCCGTCTGTTTGAAACATCCGCCGTTTGTCTTTGAAACTTTTATTGAAGGCCATGTTTTATTCCACTCTCCCATAGAACTGCCGCCCAGTTTTATTGTAGCCGAATACGCTTGATTTAGGCTTTTACACGACCATGTTATCTTATTTACGATCCACTTACACCAAACTTGGAATCTGGAAGGAAGAAATAAGGCGAGCTGGTCGGCACTTCAGTGAAAGTGCTGGATGTAATTGAGCTGTGACGGTTGGGAGATATAAGTGACACGAGAGAGCGAAGCACATGAGCCCGAAGGTGAAGTACCTACAATGGCAACAGATAATTGGTCGCTGAATTTCCCTTTCGACTGAAACCACTCCTCATGCTTACTCGCTGGACTTCCTTCAAAGCTGAGCCCATTTTAAAGCGAACTCGCAACGTAAGAACGATTTCGCTTGAAACCAAAACATGGAACCTTAGTTCCCCGTTTCGAATTCAGTTCGATCGTGATATGATTCAATGCAATGTGCTGTTCAATGCAATGCATTGTTCTGCAATTAAAAAATCTTGAAATATATATTTTGCGGTAAAAAATTACACTAAGTTCAGGGTTGGCTTTTTAAGGGAATCCCCGACAAAGCCCGCGGTGCCCAGTGCCACATCCCACCACCAGAGCCGGATCTACGACTGTTGTTTGGGGGAGGGGGCAATGTGGGCCCAAAATCATGAAGAAATGTTTTCTTTAAAAAAAATCGTTCAAAATCAGGGGTTGTGAGAAATGTCTTATTGCCGACTCTCCTCCCCGCTAGATCCGCCCGTGCCCACCGCATCCAGTATTGAGATCATGCCGCTCATGTGACTGGAGCGACGAGCATGAGTCACCTCCGAAGGATATGGTGGTCAGGAAGGATCTGGAAATTCGGAACGATGAAAGCAGACTTTCCACGACATAAGAACAGATATGCTTGAAACAGGGGCAACTACGTTGTTTGAAGCAAATGATTTTCAGTTTAGTGGTACGGGCAGTATACATATAGGTAGAGCATAAGGGGAGCATATTTCCCAATGAACTCATAATAGAATCGATGATTGGAAGTCTAAATTATCGCAGATTTATCGCCCCCGTTCTTTACCGCATGTCTACCCTGTTAAATTAAATTCAAATCTGTCCAACCTCACCCTTTATTTTCCCATTTCATCAAAAAATCATCTTCTCATCGCGCGGATCCAAAACAACTTTCCACGCTGCTGGGCATTTCGCCGGAGGCATCAACAGCGTAGCACGCGGCTGCATTAGTCAAGCCTCTCATCTGGTCCCGAACCAAAACACGGGAACCCGACGCGACGAGCCAGAGCCTGTCGTCGCAACAAGGAAGCCGACACCAACGTACGCCACGCCGCACTTCAAAGGTCACACTATTGAAACATTTTGCAGGCGTGCTTTGATCAGGAAGAGGCCAGGGTGCACTTACGCTGATTACAATTGTTTCATTTTTCTCGTTCTGGGATATAAGCAAAGAGGCATTCCAGTAAATTGTAGCTGAAGTCTGGGAAATTGACGCAAATCACATAACAGGGACGAGTCTAGGATTTCGGTACGGAGGAGAAGGGGGTGAATTTCCTAGGGGTGGCCTATACCACGGGGGAAGGAAGGGGGTCTTTTGTGCATTCCAAAGGGCATCCTCCCGGATAGGTGTTCTTGTGTTTTTTTAGGAGGTCGGTGTTTTTAAAGTCTTAACGGGAAGCGAGGCAAATTTGGCCAGAGTGGCGGCGTTGCCTGAGAAGGAACGTCCAAATACGGACGAACAGAGGCCTGCAGCTGCCTGTCAAAGGGCGGTGAGCAATGAAAACCGCCAGTAAACAGCGCGGCCCTGCCAGGGCCACCCCCTAAAGTAAATCTTAAGGTACATATTCTGCACATATGTCGCATTTGAAGGGCGTTCAGGGCACCTGGCGTCCGCAGAGAGGTGACACCACGAACCTAAGGATCAACCATCCCCTTATTCCCCCATCTCTTCCCGTGGATCCTCTCCTCAATACTAACCACCAAATTATGGTGGTCACAAATGACTTCTCCATTCGCTTTTTTACTCTATGGGCCGCTACTTGCTTTTATCCCAAAACTTACCAACTTACATAACTTACTTTTATCGCATAAAGAATATTGACACATTCACAACCCCCTATGGAAGAAACCTTCAGAGAGGCTCTAAACACCAACTCCACTGAGATGTTCCAGCACTCTCCAGCCATAGCGGCGTACGCTAAACACAGCGGATGATCCGAGCCGGGGTAGGTGACGAAATCTTTGGGCGTTTACGCCGCAAACCGATCTGTCATTACCACACCGGCAGATTCATAATCTCCGTACTTATCACCCGAAAACGTGAACTTCAGCCGTCAGGCCCCATTAAGGACAACTTAGCGATGGCCAACGGTCGCTGATGCCTTGCTCCTCGTTGAGTAATTCCATGGGAAACTATGCCCTCAGGGTGTGTCAGCTACCGAACGCAGATTCTGTTTCTAGGTCACGTCCTATCTGTAGTAGTACAAAAAGGCGTATAAGGACTGTGTTGTTTTGAGGATCAAATGGGACAACAGGTTCTAAGAGACGCCAACTAAGATACACATCTTGATATGTCAACAGATATGCTAAGTTTAAAGTTCCACGTATAACTTTGTAATGAAACGTTATTCCTCTTCGTTTCCAGTTCAGTCTGTGCATTTGTGAAATATAATAACCACATCAGCAGTTCATTATGCATTTCTAGCCAAGAGAGGGAAACTCCATTAGCGGAATCGGGCTGCATATGCAGATGAGCACGCATTTGTATCACGCTCCAGTTTCTGCAAGTTATCCAATTGTTGGGATTTACGTCAAACGCCTAAAGTAAAGGCATGCAAGGGGAATTCCGGGACAGGCATCAATTACTGATATTGCCGAACAGGGTTAATATCAAAGCCGTTGTGAGGATAATACCGTGGGACATTTACAACATAGGGAGAAATATTTTTGTCAATCTTTAGCATGCCACATAAAGTCAATCTTCAGCATGACGCACTAAATTCGATGAATAAAAATATGAAAGGTTATCAATAATGGGTTAATTGATCCAAATTCCCTTTTTCCATGGGTGCCTAAAACTAAAAAGTCCGACAAAGAAACACAGAATCACGTAAATTTCCTGCATAGATCCTCGAAACAAACAAGGAAAACAAATAACTGCACATTAATACTGACAAGTGTATATTTAGCCTTTCCCAAGACTCAGCAAGAGTCTTATATCACGAAAAAAGCCTTCCATTCGATATCCACTCTCCGATATAAGCTTTCCACCTTTCATTCATTCCTAGATATCACCGCTCGTAAAAACATAATTCCACGACACACACAGAGACGCACTAGCACGCCATTTACAGAAACACAAAACACACCTATCGCGTTCTCCACCCACACACAAAGCGAGCACGGAAATGGAGCACACATAAAAGTTATCGGTGGCGAAGTCGGAATGAGACAGATAGATGAGACAGCCAGGCCTCACGTCTGGAAGCAATGATGACAGCAGCTGCCTCACATCCTACTGTTCTACGCAGTGCCAGCTCATCGCATATTGATAGCTAGTTTACCGCGCCGATAAATGCCAGCACTCTCCGAGGCTATGTGAGATGACGATAAACGAATATCAAGACCGCCCTGGAATACCAGAAAAAAACGCTTTGCTGGGAACATCTGTGTTTTGAGGTGAGCCATTTCAGCAGTAAACGGGTTGAATTTCCATTCGAGGATCGTTGTTAGAATTCCACACAAAAATCTCCAAACTTTAGAGGTGTTGGGCTATAGGATGTCCTTTAAACGACACGCAGTAAATATAAGGCCACAAGATATGATAAGTAATGTGATGCGCTGTAGACCAGTAGGCAAAATCCAGACTGGCCCAGGGGGATATGACGGGTCGCTTCCGTTTCCCGTGCAAATCGCTCGCACCTGGCCCCTTCAATCACGCCTTCCCCCTTCATTAGGGGTCCTTCATACCTCCCCTTCCAGCATCGCAGAGGCGGATACAAAGGGAGCACTAGGGGGGCTCAAGTCTCCCCTTTCAATGTCAAGTGGCAATAGCTAATGTATAACCGGAGGCTGTTTCGAGGCAATGGCAGGGGAGGCTGCAACACCCAGCCCTCTCCCCCAATTGAAGTCCTGGATCCGCCACTGCAGGACCGGATGTGATGAATACCCAGAACGGCGATACCAGGGACGCAGTCGCTGTGCGGAGCATTGGCAGATCCAGGGTTTCAGATCGGGGGGCACTCTGGACAGGGAGCGCCGTTTGGACCAGAGAGAAGTCGCTTTTTGGGTGGCAAGGCTTATCAATGGTGCGTCAAATCTTATCGCAGGGCGTCGATACTCGCCTCACGCTGCTGTGGGGGGAGGGGCAACGTTTCAGGGAGGTACACAGACTCAATGCGGGAGCGACACCTGCTCCCCATCCCTTTGGTAAAAGTCGAGAGAATACCTCCCATTCAACGACACAACAAAATCAGTTTAAGAAAGATGAACAGTGTTGGACACCGACTTCCACTTTGCGGTAATGACGTATCAATGTCCCATCAGCAGTGGCGGATCCAGACTCTCATTTCGGGGGGAATCTAGGTGGCTCAACCTTGCTCCACATTTACTGCGAATACCCTCGTACTATGCCATTACTTTGGGCATTTAAATCACCACGGTGGCATGAGCCGCCTTGCCGCTCTCACCCCCCCTCTTTTGTATCTGCCACTGTCCATCAGCCCCCCAACTAATCCAAGCCGGATCCTCTCATCGAAATATCTCAATGGGCCCGGGGAATCGAATGAAAACGATATGTTACAGTCATCTCAGACTAATAAATGGTAGCTCGGTCAGCCGACGTAAGGCTTGTGATATCTTAGGAACTTGGTCGACCAGATTTCAATCTTCATCATCTCCTTCTAAGTATGTGGTGAAATGGACGGATCCAGGATTGCCGATCCGGGCAGTGGGGGTGGGGGACGCCATCCAGACCCGGGGAGCGCCACTTTTGGACGGCAAAACCTATCAGAGGGGAGATATATCTTATCGTGGGGGCGCCGGTACTCGCATCTTAGGAGGAAGCGTTCTTTCAGGTGGGGGAGGGGGAGATGGGCCACCGCCGATCTTTCAATGGGGGGGCGCCGTGATCATTTCGTGAGGTCTCGAGGGTTGATGGGAGGGGCAAGGCCCCCCTGGATCCGCCTGCGTGGCGGTGGGAGTGTTGGTTCAGAATTTAAATTGTGCTGGGTTTTTGGAAGTAGCGGATCTAGGAAAACATTGGGGGGGGTGGGCTAGAGGGCTCGAACACCCCCGCCATTGTCTCGGAACAGCTTCCGGCTTTGCTTTAACTTAAGCACTGACATTTTGGGGGCTCGAGCCCCCTAGTAATCCATTTGCTTCCGCCATTGGTTTTAGGTACTGGTTTAGTTAAGAAAATGCTCCAACCCAAAGCCTCTGCAGAAATCCGCATGGGAGGTGAGGTGGTCTCCGTAATCCCTACCTACAGGAGTGTGAGCTGTTGACAACACCAATATGCAGCGGGCGTGTCCATTAAACACAATAATTGATACAACTGAGGCGAAAGCTTCTGCTATTTAAGCAGCAACATATACATCCCCTTGAGCGTAAATATGTGTCACTGTCTGATGATTAAGACCTCCAACATTCACAAGAAACTGTGTATCAAAAGGCAAAGAAAGCTCAAAGCTCAGCTCTCCAACCAAACACACATATAACTGCGCAAAAATTGACGGGAAGGATTCAGACACTGATGGAAACAAATGCGATGAAACCGAAAACATGGTTAAAAGTCAGCTGCAAATACTGATGTCGCTAAGTGAACAGATGCTCGTGTTTTTTTTTGCAGGTTCCGCTAGCGTCTACCACGGGACTACCGGAAGTGAGGGTGGAGCGGGGCAGGTATGTACGTCCGGCTAACAGCATGGGCAGTGGCGGATATAAGGAGGAGCTAGGGGGGCTCAACTCTCCTCCCTCCGCCGAGATGTCCGAGTGCCTGTAGTCAAAACATAAACGAAGGCTGATCCGAGGCAATGGTGGGGGAGGCTCCCCCCGTAGAACCCCCGGACATGAAGTCCTGGATTCGCCACTGATCATGGGGGTAGTATCGGTTACTTCCAACGGCTTTCTGGGCCACATCCGGCGAAGATGCATTTGAATCTGATACCTATCAGGACGCCACAGCTATTAAAGTGTCGAATGGTTCATAGGCTCAGGGGATCATTCCACGGGCGAACATTGACATGATGATTGCAACATTGCTGGTGCAGAGGTAGACACAACGTCTAATCGTTCCAAAAGGACGACTCTGAAAACAATGATAAGTTTTAAACCAGACTGACAGCTGCACTTTTGAACCTGTGCAGTTGCGATATTTTTCATATCTGTGTATCATAATTGCAATTAACAGCTGTTACGCTCACATTTTTAAATTCATAATCGAGCTTTCGCATCTCCTTACTTCGCTGTTCACACACACTTACGCGTCACGAATCGGTAACTGACTCACGGTAAGTGTAGGCAGTGGTCCGGGAGATAAAACAAGCTAGCAGCGTACAGTTCTGAGAAAACTCGACCTATCACCAACTAAGTGGCTGGTACCCAAAAGTCCGTAGGGGCAACAAACCTCAGGGTGCACATACACCATGCTAGGGTTCAGTGGCGGATCCAGGACTTCATTTGGGGGGCTGAGGGGCTCGAGCTTCTCCCGCCTCTGCCTCGGACCAGCCTCCGCCTATGCATTAAATATAGTCACTCTTGCATTTCTGGGGAGTTGAGTCCCTCTATCACCACTTGTAGCCGCCACTGCTGCAGTTATTCACCCCCACAAGAGTCTCCAGTCTCCATGCACCAGTTCTCTAGATTTTCCATGAAGCTGGGCCTGCAGAAATCAGTCGGTGAGCCATTTATGCACCAGTAACCCCTGAGGTCAGGTCCCGACCGGCAGCCCGCGCATACGTGCCGGGACTGAAAAGAACCGATGTGAGAGCCTCAAACAGTGGTCAGGAATAGCAATGGAACTCTCTCTCTCTCTCTCTCTCTCTCTCTCTCTCTCTCTCTCTCTCTCTCTCTCTCTCTCTCTCTCTTCTGTGAATTTCGGTATGTATGTACCAGCTTGATAAAAAAGCGTCGGCGACGAACAAGCTAGAATGAGGGCAAGAAGGTAGAGGCGGGGGCTAATAAAAGGGTGCTCTATGGAAATCAAGAAAATACTGCCTATCTTGAATCCAATTCTAGCGCTGCTGAGCCAGGGCAGTCATACCTATCAACCTGTCTTTCAAAACCCATATCTTCGAACAATACCCCTAGTTTCCCCAGGAACATAATAAACGAAATCAAGAAATAAAACACAGATCACACCCCGCGATCCGCGAGACAACTCATCGTTTGAAGGCAGATCAAGCTGAACCCTCCTGAACCTCTTACGGAGCATTGTAATTGCCTGCTTGTGTCTCACAATTTTACAGCGATATAGCAACAGTGGCAGATCCAGGACTTCATTTCGGGGGGGGCTAGGGGCCTCGAACCTTCCCCGCCATTGCCTCGAAACAGCCTCCGATTGTGCATTCACCATAGGCACACTAACATTTCGGGGATGGACGGATTGAGCCCCCTAGCTCTCCTGGCATCCACCACTGTATAACAATGATTACTATTCACATCATTTGTGGAACGTAGATGCTGCGCAAGACTCTTGCCTCGCACAGACAGATCAACTTTCTATTTTCGGATATTTCTAAACGAGCTAAACCAATTCTACACACACCGCCGAGGCGAAGCGTCAGCGGGCATTATCACTGTCGATCATTAATGTCCCATGGGGAGCCAGTACACAGAGAGGCAAAGCGTACCAGACAAGTACATAAGTGCACCGGCAAAAACAACTCGGCGTCTTCCGGAAAGCACTGAGGGTCAGGTAAACACTCCGGGAGGGAGAGAAGTCGGACAAACAAGAGTGCAAGCAGCGTATTGGGCTACAGACTATAATTACCAGACCTTGGCAGCGCCAAGTTGGCACATTGAACAACCATGGAGAAAGTCTTACCAGGACAAAAAAACTAAGAAATCCAGCCAAACTGATCCTTGAAATACACTTTATCGAAAACAAAAAAATTACCACTAGGTACACAGGTGTTCCTTTCGCCAAGCGAAGAAAATCCATACACAGATTTTTAGGTTCCTTCCAAATAAAACCATTCCATTTAAAAACCAAAACCTTAAAACTCCGCAGAAGAAAGAGAAGAGCAGAAGAGCATGGAACATAAGGAAAATTGGTAGTTTTCCCAAATATTTGTGTGATGGTCATTGTAAGTTTTTTGCTTATGGAAGAACATTATTAGAATATTTTGTATATCTTCCATTTCTTACTTCCCAACCTCTGAATTCGGAAGATGTGGATGCAGAGTAAGAGCATGTGAGGATTTTTGCGATGATTTCCACGTAATTTTTCTGACTGTATTTATTCATAACATACCTGTGACATGTCTACGACGATCTCGAGGTTACAAGAGAACATTATCTGTTAATCCTGCATGACATCCTCTAGAACATGAAAATGAGGAGCTGCCAGTCTCATTCTCACAAATGTTTGGTATGGAGTTTCTAACACAAGCATAAATTAGTCTCAAGCCGATATTATAGACTGTCTGTTACCTAAATTTGGTTCCAAGGGAGCTGTTCTAAAACGTGAATCTATATTGAAATAAATATATTCTTTCCCCAGACATGTAGTACAAATGTGTCGTAATAGAGGTCATTTTACATTTGCCTACTCAAAGCCTGGTCAGCTCAAAGAAAAATAAATATTATAACGCATATGCGATAAGTCTCTTTCTCCACAATATTTGTGGGTTCTCAATGAAGACAGTACTACCACTTAGCCCCCTTTTCGAGGACATCACCCCCAGAACCAAAAGTAGAGGCGGGCTCAGAAATTCCTTGCAATTCGACCACCACTATGACTGCACCCCGTTCGCATCCGCATGAGCTTTGAACACGGACAATTTTTGGGGCTTTGAAAAATTCAACAACACATTGAGCTTATTTTTTATCTTCTTCAGCCTCCGTACAGAATAAAAAACAACGACTATTGTAGCCTAAAAAACTGAGTATTGCTACCCTAGGAAGTACTCTCTATCTATCTATCAGACGCATAATGCAAATAAAGATCATCAGAATAATCATGAAAACAAATACTGATATTCTCCAGTTGTTATATCTCTGGGACCGTTACTTGCAAATCCCAAAAAAACTGATAAATAATGTTATTTTTGAAATATAAAATTGGCACTATGTATCAGTTCGCATCAGGGGCGGACACAGATCCGAGTTTTGGGAGGGGCCAAACCCATGTCTGCCTCTCCTCCTGGGTGGAAGCGAATATTTTTTTTGCTCTACAGACCTAGTGTAAACACCTTTTTTCAGTGCTCGACAGACCTAGTATAAGCTACTTCTCCTAGTGCATGATCGCTCTCCGGGGGGGAGTGGGAGCGAATATTTTTTGCTCTACAGACCTAGGGTAAACACCTTTAAAAAAACTTCCGGCGTTTGGGGGGGACAGAAAATAGTTTGGGGGGCATGACCGGAATGCCCCACCCCCTGCGTCCGCCAATGGTTCCTATATTTCATGAAAACAGACGATCATCGGAGGTACATGTCGGAAATGACATCACCCTATGTTCCATGCTCCGGAGCCGTCATGGACAGACCACAGTAAAAGATATCAAAGTAAAGTAAAGGAACAACACAATGTGATGTAAACAAGCCTTTTCCACTCAAAAGTTTACCCTGCGACAGAAACAGTCTGACTTGATTTATATACCTTACTTATAGATGTATGTGCCTACAATCCACTAGGGATTTTTAAATATATTCTTTTTCGACGTGGGCGGGGATTTTGGAATGGGCACCCAAAGTCTACATATGGATTCTTTTCTCATAACTAAAGAAACAGCTTTGGAGGGGTGATTTTTTAAACCATTGTCAATGGCTACGCTCCGTGCAAGCTCTTAACTCAGCAGACGGCCACTGGCACGAGACGGTTGTGTTGAAATCGCGTGTGGGCAGCCTAAAGGGAAGCTGATACACAAGAACGCCACCCCCACTCCATGAAAGGTCTTCTCCAAGAGAGCTTTCACGCCCACTCGAAAGCGCAAATCCTCTTTTGATACAATCTATGGCAAATTGCGGACTAGATCAAAGCAACGCCCAGCACGGAACCTCATCTCGTGGGCTCCGAGCGAACCCTTACATAATCACGTTCCACAACGTGCTCAAAAACCGTGCTTGGCATCCTCAAACGATACAGCGACCGGAAAACCACATCCTCAATCCTGCTGACCCCTCGAGGCTCGTCGCCATGGAAACGCGCGCGCGCGTGACGATGGCCGGGAGGGGGAGGGGAAGGGGTTTGGGTGTCGTGCTCTACGACAGTTTGCAACTGGATCCCGACGTTTAAGGCAGGCATGAAGAAGCATGGCAGGTTTCGGCGTAATGGTCTGGCCAACGGGCCACCGAACCCAAACGTAATGATTTTCTTATAGCTTTCCATGACTGCTTACTTGAGGACGGTTCCTGCACTTACTTTATAGGTGAAAGGTTTGGACTTTGCTTCGGGAGAAAATTGAGCCTACTGACAGACTCATGTCTCGAAGAGTCCGTGGATAAAATGGTGGGTGTCTCTATTAAGCCAAATTTAAGTCAATTTCACTTAGATCACCAAAGTTCTTCTAAGACTGCTACTTTGTGCCAACACTATGAGTTTTGTCATACATGTTCCCAATGTCTTATTTCCAGAACTTTTTCTGGAACAAAGTAATTACTCTGGGCTGTCTTGGCCCAAAACTGCGTCCTTAAACCATCGTTAAATTCCATCATCATGTCACATCTACGTAAGTGGTGATTAGACCTACCCTTGTTGCGTGCAAGAGTCTAGTTGCATTGCTCGAACATGTCCCTAACCGAATAAAGCTCCTTAGCAAGTCTTGGCTCATGACTAGAGGCCATAACTAAGCTCAGGTCACTTCCTCTTAAACCAGTTACACAGGACCGAAACACAGTTAAATTTTCAGCCCGCCTCGAATGGCCCAGGCAGAGTCGCTTCAAAGAACACACTAATCTTGATGGCGAAGCTGGACAAAGGCCTGTTTTTGGTGGCATGTTTCTGAGCAGCTCTCCGCATTTGAAACAAACCGTGATAATAATGAAAAAGATACCGGACCAAGGCGCAAAATACAACCAGCTGTAAGGAAGACCACCACGAAAGAGAGATAGTATGTGCTTTCCCCAAAAGGAGGTTGAACCGATAACCTACACAAGAATTCAAAGGATGAATCAAAATGGGGAAAATACAGAGCTGGGCCTCGCAAACTTTGCTGCTCCATATTATTTAGTTCAAGGGAGACACTTCAGAAAAATTGCCAAAAGCTTAGGCAGATTCTGCCCCCACCACTTAAAAATAGCACAACAAGCTGGGTTAGAAGCATTCGCGCCAAGAAAAACAGTCAAGCTTCAAAAACCAGCTCTTCATATTCAATGGCACACCATCAATGATTCATTATCCAGTCAATTCTGGAAAATTTCCCGTTGATAACTACCGTTGTCTCAATGATGGTCACAAGCCGCTCCAAGCGCTGCCAGTTCCAGAAGTCATCCAAACATGATGCGGCGTCACTAGCCTAGTATTTACTACTGACAACTTCCACGGAAAGCCGATCTTATCTTGACAAATTGCTGTGACACGTCCGTCATTATTCACTGCTGCCGTCTACAAACACGGAACTACCATCAAAGCCAGCTTTACCGGTAACCGACACACCACCAAAACGACAAGTATTTATCAAGCGTCAGAATTTCTCTGCCAGGTTTGGTGGTGTAGCTCCCGTAAAAGAGCACCCACCCCTGAAGCCATAAGCACCCTCCGCGTCGGCAAATGCAGGGCGTTATGGTTTGGACTTCAGACAAATGACCCTTCTCACGGGAGGTTCAAATCGACCCAGAATGCCCGCATCTCCAGCGTGGATCCACGCGTGTCACTTTTCTAAATGTTGGACCCAGGCTATGTCTTAGAATGGAACCAAGCGGAGCATGTGTCCTGGCGTCTGTTTATGAATGCCACTAGGCGAGGAGAGGAAGTAATAAGGATGATTTGTTGTCTAAGATTTTCTTTGATTGGCAGCTGTGGGTTCATTATCTCCCACGGCATCAGGTGATAGCAATTCATTTCCATTGCTTCAGCTTTCCTTAGACAAGTTGAATACAAGGCTGTTACACAGAAGCATGGAGTCAATTGTGAAACGGAATTGTCAACAAATTTAAGAACGCCAAGATTGCATACATTTTGTTGGTTTTCATCCAAGTAGGCAACATAGTTGGAGACGAAAATAGCGAAATGCATAGAATACGGGAATCATTCTAGCGTTAACACTTCTTTCAAAAATTGTCTGGCCTTTGGGGGCCAAAATATAGTTTGGCCCCCCTTCCAGCGCTTTGTGCCATAGCCGAAGTATCTCCCCTCTGCGTCCGCCAATGCTTTTAAAGAAGGTTACACGATGCTCAGCACACGCAGTGGAGATTGGTCAAGTGTCAAAACGCAGTGGAGAGGCCCTAAAGTGTCCCCCCTTCCTCTAATGTCCCGGGAAGAGAGGGTGGGCAAAGGTTTGTGGGGCTAAAAATATACATTATAACCAGCTTTCATTCGTCTTTTTTTTTTTTTTTTTTTTTTTTTTATTAATAAAAAAAAAATTAAACAAAAAAAAAAAAAAAAAAAAAAAAAAAACCAAAAAAAATAAAAAATAAAAAATAAAAAATATAAAAAAATTAAATTTTTTTTTTTTTTCTTTTTTTTTTTTTTTTTTTTTTTTTTTTTTTTCCTTTTTTTTTTTTTAACAAAAAATTTATAAATTATAAAAAAAAAAAAAATTATTTAAAAAATAATTAAAAATTTTTTTTTAAAACACTTTTCCCGTCGCGAAAAAGGGTTGGGGGGTGGGGGGGGGGAAAAAAAAAAAAAAAAAAATTATAAAGTTTTATTGGGAAATTTTTTATAAAATATTTTTTTTTTAAAAAAAAAATTTTTTTTCTCCCCTAAAACAAAAAAAAGGAATGGTAATTTAAAAGAAAAGAGAAATATGAGAATTTCCCCACCAAAATTTTTGTTTTTATATATTTTATTAAATTATATTAAAATTATAAATAATGTATGTCAATATCTTCATGGTCAAATGAGGCCATAAAGGTATAATTATATTGGGGACTGCCGTGATTATGTGGAAAAGTTTGGGAATACACTAAAACAGACTAAGGTCGTGAAAGTAAGGTCTCAAGCAATATTTCCTGAAATTTTTGGGTTTAATGTCATTCCATGCCATTGACCTATTCTGCCATAACATGGTATATTCCCTTCAATGCACACATTAACAAGCACGATTGTAGTTTGGGCGTGGAATGAGGTTTGACCTTGCGCCAAGACCTTTAAGCTTGACCTGTTACCCTGAACTTAACATAAAGATACCTTAACTATGACGCGATAACATAAATATACGTCATGCTGGGTAAAATCATTTGACCGGAAACACTGAGGTCAATGATCTGTAACATGCTGACATGAAGCTGACCTGCATCCCTTGACCTGGACCTTCCACTTCGCGTGGGTTGAAATTGACACATCATCTCGATTAGATGACGTTATGAAGTGAACACGTGGTCTACCACTGATGTGAATTGGTGCAACCATGCGATTCTGGCAATACAAACATAGGTTTGACTTCGAAAGCCTACAAGCAAAAATATGGACCGACATTCAAAACTTTTTATAAGCCGATGCGTTGATTTACTCCCGCAAATATAGCAAAATAGCGTTTTTCAGCTGTAAACGGTTATTCGGCCACCCTAGAGAGGGAGGAGGAGGGGGCGGGGGCACTGCAGGATGCTCTCTACTCCTCGTGTTTAAGGCATAGCCATGAAAATGGTGGGTGGGGGACAGGGGGTCATGGCCCCTCAAATGTTCCAGACCCTTATCATTGGCCCTACGGCGATGACTGGGAAGAAACGACTTCGAAATACACATTGGTCCTCCAATGTTCTGGAGGTTCCTACGCCTATGAAAAATGACCTGTTAAAACATAACACCCGAACCATCTACAACGGAGAATATCTAATGTTTTCACTATAAACACATAATTCCTGATATTAACTTGAGACCTTCATGCTTGGTTGCGAGGATGGACTATTGAGCTGGCCTTCATTGATCTGTTCTCCCTCTGGGCTGAAGTTATTGGGCTGCTTTCCCTTTGAGCTGAGCAAAGACGTGGCAAGAGGAGTTCATCACCTCCGGGAAGGACAAACATCCCGCCCCTGAGCTGGCACAAAGCAGCAGGGGTGGATCTAGGGGCGAGGGCAGAAGGGAGTTGGCAGCCCCCTCCCCCTGAGGTCCGCTTAAGTGACGCTGTGTCGGCGTCAGGCGCAGAAGGCGCCCAGAACAAACAACAGAACATCTTAAGATTTCTCAGCTGTGCAGGATATGCGCCTATAGGCACAAATTCCCCAGGTCGATTCGCATACAAATCGACAGAAGAAGGTGGCACAGGCGTGCTCGCCCACCCTGTTCCCCAGCGTCCTTGATTGAGGTCGCCCTCCACTATCAGCTGTAAACTCTGGTTTGAACACACAGCGTCCGTGGCAAAATTACATTCGTTTTCTTCTCAAAGCACTTTTGAAACAATCGCGCCCTTAGAACACCCAAAATCTGCGATGAGAGGGTGCCTCCCCCGCGAATCATACGACATTCTCCGGGTGCTACAGTGGCACCTCCTGAGGCTTCGTCCCCCCCCCCCCATATCGCGAAATCCAAGATCTGCCACTGCGAGCAGCCGCCTCGCCAACGGCCAGCAGTGGAGGGGCTACTTTGATCTGCAGCGTTTCGTCGACAAGAAAGCTCTCACTCTAGAATGAAAAGAAAACAGCTCCCGATTTCGGACCATTACGGTCGTTTTCTATTCCATAGGCGGATCCAGGATTGCCGATCGGGGGGGCGCCCTTCCCGGGGGGGCGCCATCCGGACCAGGGTGCGCCACTTATGACCGGCAAAACCTATCAGGTGGGCGCCAAATCATGTCGGTGGGCGCTGACTTTCGTATCCTGGGGAGGGGGTGGGAAGCGACATTTCAGGGGGGCGCCGAGGGTCGATCGGGGGGGGCACGTGCCCCCTGGATCCACCTATGTTCTATTCAGTTCTAAAACTGGCAAAATAAGAGTGGGCTTAAATAGAAAGAACCCAAGAAGCCGCTGACCATCCCGCCCCGCCCCCTTCCCCCACCCCCGTTGCCGATTTCGACAACTATGGCAGGCAGTACCTAGAGACGAAGACCATGAATATACAGCATGCAGTTAATGGGCAGCTGGCGGTTTGATCCACGGTCCCATTTTGAAAGCCTAGTACATTTGAATCAACAAGGGAGGGGATCCCGGGGAGACTGCGAGCCCACTAGATTTTGGGTCTCAAGCAGGGATTTTATAAGACTTCTATTGTCGTGCCGGAGTTAACTCATCCAGGATAACTTCGCCCCCCCTGGACGGGGAATAAATCTCCTGCCTTGGGTGCCACCACTGGAATTTACATTAAATAGATACGAAGAAAATCTATAAAATATATCATAAGTGGTTGGATGCGAGGTAAAAACATCACTAAAAAACACAAACTAAGGAACGATCATGGGCTCGAAAGGCACGCTTCATCGCAGGAGCAAAAGACATCATCACATTGCCCGAGTATTTTGAACAATTAAAGTACCCCTGTTCATGCAAGCAGTCATGCAACCAAAATCGATGATCCAGCCAGCCGTATGACAAAAAGTGACGAAAAAAGAAGAAAACCTGATGGCCCATGGGATCCAGTACAGCATCGACACCGCCGCTATTGTTTGATCCCATTGCGTGCTGCAGTTCCATCGCTCCCCTTTCGCCCCTGTAATTTTCCGGCGCACGAGCGTCGTCGTCGACGAAGCCCGTCTCGTCGGTATCGACGGACGGCGGAGAACCGAGGCGCCGTCTGGGCGGCCAAAACACCACTATGAATCTTGCTACCCAACCCAGGTTCAGCACCTTCCCGTGACGTCACTGGACGCTCCTGTGACGTCACTGGTTCAAAGGGGGATATAGACAAGACCGTTGACGGGAGCAAAACGGGCCAGATTTTTGAAAATTATTGTTTCTGTTTAATGGGATGTCCAGGGGAAGAGTTGCATATTTCAAATAGTATAGATCCGCCACTGCAGGTTTTTCTACCTTCTTGTTTCACTGTGGCAGGAGAAACAAATAGCCCACACCTGTGTGCAGTAAATTAACCGGAGACGGAAAAAATCGAGGTTCTAAGTGTGAAATAACAATTTTAGACGATTTATGCGAAATTCGAATCTAAGAGGAGTAACCACGTTTTAACGTGAGCATACGTTCCCCAGTTCTGAACGCATATTGACCAACAACCACCGTTCAATGGGTTTATTCAGTTTCGAACAAGGTTAAACAGTAAAACATATATTTCAGGGGAAATGAGAGTGGCAAGCTCTTCAAATTTACAGGCAAATTCACTGACATCAAACTGTGGAATATTAACTGGTCGATTTTATTAAGCAGTGCGTCTTAAGCCATTTTTGCTGTGTCATCACCCCGCACGACTTCCTCCAGTCAGTATCGCCGTTCGGTCAGCACTGGCGGACATAGAGGGGGAGGGGGTGGAGGCCAAGGGACCGTTTCCCCCAAAATGTCGAAATTTTTTGCTGATTTCCTGAAAAAACGCTGTTTTTACTATTTCTCCCGAGTTACCCCTGCCCCCGTCGACGACGCTCCTGAATCCACCCTCGTCGGTCAGTATGGCCGCACAAATTATTATTCTCTACTCTGGCATACAGTGGTATGAGTTTATATCTCTTCGGGGTTGCCCGGCCCCCCAATGAAAGGTTGGGCTCGTAGTGCTTTGGGTTTTAAATCAATTTTATCTGGGTAAATAAAACAGGAAAAATTGTGTGTGGAAACTAAAACAGATATGATATCAAAATTTATGTTTTGTGTGATGATTATTGACATTGTTTCTGATTTGAGCACAATGATTTTAAGAAATTCACGCCCTACCTGCATACGTCCCGATTCTGAAGTATGTCGGAGTCCGCTTAAATGAGCTATTTCAATCCTTCAGGGAACAAACCTTGAAAACAAGGTAGGGCGCTCAATAATACCAAAATCGCCATAAAACCACCATCCCAAAACACATTTGGCGGTAAAACCGTCAATAGTTTGCTATCAGACGAGTTAAGGTTCCGAATTCACCCAAAACTGGTTATACCAAGTGTTAATAGTAAATTGATTCTAGGTTAGCCTAAAATCGGGGCACAAAAACATATGAACAAAACGAACAGACCACTATGCGTAATCTAGCAATGACCTGAATGACCTTACACCGAGTCATATCGTTGCAGCAGCACCGGCCAGGGAAGCGTGTACAACTGCGCGGTCACATGCCGAAAAAGCGCGCCAAAAGTGGTGTTTTTGCGCGCGCCATCGACCGGCCATTGTTCGCACTCCAGACTCGCCACCCCTCACAATACAAGCAATGGGAGTGCTTGGGATAAATGCCAGGCAGGAAAGTAGAGCAGGGCCCAGAATAACGCAGAAAAGGCAAGCGCAGGGACAAGTACATTTGTCTGTTTCCCGTCTAACAGGTAGGAGCCACATCGCTCGTTTGCCGTGTTGCATACTTACCTGTGTCCACAGGGAGAGATAAAGAAAATGGACACAAAAAAACGGCGCTCAGACCGAACACATATCTAGGATGAAAAAAGGATGTTAACAACACAGCTGTCAGGAGCTAGGTAAAAACGAGCCGGAATGACCTCATGTCGTCTGCTTGCTGATAAGACTTCGTGCATTATTTGGGAGAAATCAAAGCGAACGAAAGATTAAATTTCCGGGCCCAGAAATTTTTCCAAAAAGTATACTTCCCAAGCCAGCTGCAACTAGAAATTAACCCCGAAAACACAACATAATGATATCAATTGTAGAGGTTAAACGAGGCACCAACTGCCGAGGTTCTACAGCATCGCCAACTCTCACCCTGTTGGGAGGGCTTTGGGGGATCAGATCGACTTATTCAGAGGCTCCGCCGGGACTTGAACCCGGAACCAGTGGCTTAGGAGATTTTGATGCTATCCACTTAGCCACCCATCCCCGAAACACACCACATAGCACGTCATTTAAAAATTATAACTCATATATTCGACTGAATATTTAGCCGAAATGGTTGATTCATACGAACAAATGATTGAAAGATACGAATGGTTGAAACATATCAACCACGCTAAGCATGATTTTAAACTATTTGCCAGCCCTGGCATTCCAACTCCTTTAAAATACGTTCAATAGCATGCAAAAATGTACATACATCGAACTTCTTGTGATTGAATCTGACCACACCAGGCTGGGCAGTTTTCGGCCAACTGCTAGCAGACTGTCTCTACCTCGGTCAGAATGAAATGTATCTTATTTCTCTTTCACTTTGAGGGCATAGTCAATCCTGTGAGTAGCCTCTTATTTTGACAGTCTGCGCCTGACCTCGGCCGCGGTCGGACGTGTCCGGAGGGGCATGCTGTGAGCCCGCTCGGTGTGCGTTGGTGCGGGGTCCCGGGTGATGGGCCTGAGATACGGAATGTAGCCAGATTACAAGTAATTCCGAAAGAAGTGATTTGATTCTGGACGAGGCATCGCAGAGACAGTGACCAAATAGTGAGGCAGTGGTTAGTTTGCCCCGCAGTGGCTCAGTAAGATGTCGGACAGTGGTAGCGAGCAGGACAGAGACTCGGTGTTCACAGACGCGGCCTCCGGGCATGACAGTGCGGGAGGCAAAAAGCGACAACTCTCGGTAACCGAAATGACAAGGAAAATAGAGAGAAAGAGGCAAAACCGTCAACTAAGTGCAACAGGCCAAAACGTTCAAGAGCGAGGTCAGCGCTCCCAAAAGGTGAGGACAACTCTCTAACGTTCGACGCCATACAAAAGCTTATCGAAACAGGAAACGACCGGGTCATTGCTGCTTTCGAATCAAAGTTCGCGATCATGGAAAAACGAGTCGAGATCTTGGAAGCCGAAGCCCACGAGAAAGACATAACAATCCAGAATTTAAGACAGGAACTCGCCTCCGTGAAAAATTATAGCGATGATCTACGTGAGCGCGTTAATGACATCGACATGAACCGTCGCTTATCGAGCTTAGTTTTGACATGCGATGAATTCACCACGAAGAACGGGAATGAGGACATGGTGGGCAAGACTGCGAGTGTACTCAACCATTACTTTCCGGACTTGGGAGTCACAGCAGCCGACATCTCAGTCGCGCACCGCTTGCAAGGCGATAACAAGGTTATCGTCAAGTTTGTGCGGCGCCAGAAGCGTGACGACATTTTCGCAAGGCGATTTGAACTCATGCCGAAACGTGTTGCCGGAGGTAGGACCGAGCCGGGGCCGGCGCAGAATGGTGCCTTGTCTGGTCGACGCATGTCACCTCTTTTCATGGCAGAGTCTTTGATTCCTGAGAAGAGACGTCTGTTCCAGCTGGCCCTCGCTGCGCGGCGGCCAGAGAACGGCTCGAAACTCTTCTCTGTTTTCACCCGCCGGGGCCAAGTTTTCTGCCGCGTGGTTTTCAGGGGTGAGAACATTCGAGTTCGTGACGAGAAACATCTTCACAAATTGCTCGGTGGATCCATTCCTGCTCTGCCGGCTTGGGATTCTGGACATCGTCACGGGCGACGGGGAGCTGCGGGTGAGGCTGGGGCCGCCGGCATGAGATCGGTCAGCGCGGCTGGTTCTTCGTCGGCGATGGAGTCTTCGGGGAGGCGGGGAGGTGCCGCGGCCGGCGGCTTGTGTAGCCGGTGCGACTGCTGCTCCCGTGTGCGCTGTCTCAGCGGCCACTGTGAGGGGAGCCGTGACAGGCGCCGGGCTCGCCGGCTCCGATGGGCCCGCCCCTCTCCGGGCCCGTCTCGCCCCGGCTTGGATGGTCTCCGTCGGATCTGGATATGATGCGGCTCGCCGTACGCCCGTAGCTTGTTTTGACTGCGACATCTCTACGTTTCCGGGCGCTGGGGAGCAGCACTAGCTGACAGCTTGGACGGAGGATGACGGCCCTCGGCCGCTTAATTTCGTAGCTGCACGTGCCACCGAGTCAGATATCAGTCGCCACCTTCATCTACGAATGACACCTCGTCTTCAAATATAAGTATTCATGCTGCTTGCTCCGATATTAGATAAATCACGTGAAGTTTTTATGTACCTACTATTCTTCAATAATTTTCACTAAACACCAATTGCATTTCTGTGTAATCTTGACGCCCAATGACTGGAACATATTTGAAGTAGGGCAATCAGCATGTTGCATTTATTTGGCTGAGAAACCTTAACCATTTTTTCCAATGCTCGATCACTGCAGGTCCTGTTATTTCACGATAAACCATGCAGTTAAAACTTAAACACCTGATCACAACAATGTGCTATAGCGTACCTATTGAGCATCCTATGTTTCTGCTGTGCTATGGTATGCCGTCAGGGAAGCAAGCAGTTTGCCGGCGCGGTCGG
>JAOTON010001138.1:172500-610258 GCA_034440635.1 Lepas anatifera | reverse complement strand
CGCCCAGTGCATGTATAGAATCCAGTCATTAACTTTGGTGCCCGGTGGTCAGCAAGGTTTATCGGCGGACTGCATTAGTGACGCTGTTCAATTGTTAGGCTGGCTTCCCTGCTCGTGAAATGATTAAGAACCACTCATTGTGCCTATTGAGACGTGTCATGGACGTGGGTGAACCCGCCTTATAACCCAACAAATAGAAGCAACTCGCAGTGAACGCCAGGAACGAACCACGAGAAATGGCCAGCGATCTCTTCCTTTCACGTATTAGAACTGGGTCAGGAAGAATGCGTTTTATATACCGTGCCAGTCATGCTTTTTTTTAACCCATTAACGCCCGCACCTACTTCCAGCTTCCAAATTGGCGAAACAAATGTTTTCCCATACTTAGAATATGCCTCAATAAGATGTCCGGAAAAAGTTTTAAATCGATACCACTTTTAGATTCTGGAGATATGACACCGGACAAAACTGACTCCGCCGAGCGTTGGGGACATCGGCTGGCACTGCGCGGCCGGCTCCCAGGCGGCGCTGTCACCGCACTCAGCGGGCCCAATGCGCATCGCTTTTACTGCAGTTTTGTGAAGTGTTTCCTATTTCCTCTTTATTATATTGGGCCTTATAGTAAAATGTTTAGACAGTTCTATGCTCTTAAGGTTTAATTAAAGGCAACACTAACAGCACATTTGCAAATAGTATACAAACGTGGTTAACCTAGACTGATGATTTGCGGGGATAGACTAAAATTGTGAACGATCATAGTATTTTAAGAATATTTGTGAATATCAAAGGTTTTGGGAAACCGTTTCTTTTTCTCTATCCCTTTCCCTTCTCCGCCTCTCAGACTTTGTAGGACTGATGCTCCTACTGAGCTTTCAACGAGAAATCGTAATATGTAGCATACAGATGAAAAGTTTAAAAACTCAATCCGGTAGCTCCCCGCGCGGTGCACATTAGCTTGATTAATCTCCAAATCTCCAAATGGGTCCATTCCCATCTTTCCAACTTTTCTTTGGAACAAGTAGCGCGCTTCATATGTTTCATAAATGTGAACCTCCACATTTCCAGGCACGCCACTGGTCATTGTAACGCTGGTCAGCTCATCATCTTTCTCATCCACATGACTAATATATTTTGTTGTGGTATGATTATGATATGCACCTGATCCGCTCCGCTATCTTGCGCACTTAAAACAACTTATTTTGCTTCTTTTCCTGCAAAACATTTGATCTGTGGCATTGCTAACAGCTATGCTTTCCGATATTTTTATGTCTCCATGGCTGGAGATTTCTTCTCGATCCAGGAGGGGTTCTGGATGGTTTAACGCTGGCACTGCAATCCAAGCCCTAGACAAAGTCTGTGGGAGACAAAAATACAGGCAGGTCTTGACCCCTCCTCCTAACCCCCGGGATGTTCACTCATGGTAGTTTCACTTTACTAGAACCAAGCAAAAATAGTGATAGTTGGGTTTTGACAGAAGTTCTAGAACTTCCCAAGCTTTTACCCATTCTATACTGTTCCAGACGTTTGACACTGCACCATCTCGTCAAAACAAACCAGCGCGGCGGCCGCGATAATTTCCAACTCATTTTTGTCAGCTGGTCATTGGCTTTCAATCATTAGTGGACAAAAGGGGGCTAGGAAGGCTCAAGCCCCCCTACCGAAATGTCAGTGTGCCTATAGTACCCTAAATGCATTACTGAGGGCTGTTCCTAAGCCATGGCGGGGAGGCTCGAGACCCCTAACCCCCCCCCACCACCCAATGAAGTCCTCAATCCGCTACTGTTCCCTATCCTCTCTATCCACTACACACAATCAATCAAGGGGAAAAGACAAGGCTCTGCTAGTTTTTAGTCAGTGCTAAAATTTCGACAATTTTTCAAAACCCTGCAAATTGTATTTAATAACGCCTTTACAAAATACTGGAACCATCTTCCATGTTTCCATTAAAATTATGTGATAATCATTCCCAAAACAAGACAGACCCCCGAAAACGGTAGGAAGCATTTCCATGAACTTCGAAGTTTCCAAACGTATCGACATTGCACTAAAAATCTTCAGATTTGATGAAAAATATGCAAACTGACAAACAACCCTGCATTCGCAGGACCCACAATGCCTCCCTTCCCTCTAGGTAACATTGTGCACCTAACCCACCAGACGGGAGGACAGGACACATCCTTTTCCTCATTTTCAGCGGCCCGCAGATGTCCGCAACGCCCAGCGGGTCATTTTTGTCGGCTTCATATTTGACGATGTCTCATGGCAAAGCCGTTCAAGAAAATCTTACTCCTTCTTCACCATCTGACTCCTAGTGGTCTTGGCTTAATGTCAATCATGCAAACCCTTTTCAGCTTTCCATATGTTATTGCGAGAAACAAAATTTGCAGAGCTATCTCACGCTGACCAAAACCTCGCCAAAATAAGTTCCACCAAAATCGTCCCATAATAACCTAGAATTTTCAAATGCATTTTTTCCAGCTTGTCCACGCTCTGAAACACACATCCATATCATAAACATGAAGATCACTGGTACCGATTCTGCAGCCTGTCAAAGTCAGAGGACAAAAATGACCCGCTGGGCGTTAATGGGTTAATGGATTACCACATATAGTGCGAAACATGCCTTATAGGTGTGTTCACACGAGCTCAAACGTCATCTGAGCTAAATTCACCGTGACCATGCCATGTTTGTTGAATGTATGGAGGATTTAGGGTGTATGATTTAGTTTTTATCCATGTTTCTTCTTGACCTGGGCTCTATAATAGCCAACCTCTATGTTTGGAAGAGTCCGTGACGTTGAATACAAATACAAATACAAAACCTATCAACATTAATTTAATTTTCTTTGGTTATAGGTAAAAATATACTCCAAACCAGCATGCAATCTGGTAATGTATCCTGCAACGATAAACCTATTTATTCAGGCCACAAATGAATTAGAGTACAAATAAAGCGTTTAAGCTAAAAAAAGCTGTCATCGGGACCCCAAAGGACAGTTATCGATTGCCGATATTTTTCTCGATATATTGAAACATTTCACGGTTGGAACTAGTCAATAAAGCAAGTTCCACCCATTTATAATATTTAGTGTCAAAGTCACGTGTTAGCGCATATTTTTCAAAGAGGTTCAGGTAGAAAAATGTTCTACCCAGTGTGACGTCAGCATTAAGTCATAAATGGCAAAGCAGCAGCACTGTCATGATTAGCAAAGGTCACGTGGTCATCGCGTGAGGACGGGGCCGACAGGCGATTAATTATTACTTTTTAATCCGCAGACGATAAATTATGGGGCACATGAATTATCGATTCAGTAGTTTCTCGGCATGGTCCATACCACGGCTGTCTCCAGTTGAAACCCCATTATAAATGTGGCACATTCCCCTTAAGCTATTGTTTCATAATGAATAAAACCTCCCGGTTCCAAGAACACAAATGTTTCAGCAGAACCCACACGTCCCCACGGACATTCACTGAGACATCCTTTTGCGTGCCGAGGAGTTTCAACGCTGTCATTAAGGCAGGACATCCACGTTCTTTATATAGCGTTTACGTCTGTCGTTCAGGTGGGGCCTGGGCCGACACGCTTGTCTTTACGGTACTCCTGGTTTTTGCTTTCAGCATCGGCTGAGAGAGCACCGGATTGGTTCCAATACATAAGTTTAAAGACAAATGACGTATTCATACCGTTAAGAAAGCTTGGATTCTTGTTTTCAAGGCTGTAAAAATATATATGTAGCTTGACGGAGCGCCGCGTTCATATCAGTTACTGCACCGGTCACTTATAAGTCCCGTCCAAATCCAGGTGTCTCCTGCATCACTGGAGAGCTCTTCCATGGAGCCAACGATGACTTAGGCATGTCCACCGGCAGGTACACTCACGGACAGCAGATCAGAGTATGAGCAGACCAAGAACATAACCATACCGCTTTATAACCGCTGGAAAAATGAAGATATTTTTTGCCCCCAAGATAAAGGTTTCAGATTCTAGCCCTCCTCGCAATGCCTTCCGGGCAGCCAAAGGCCACTTTCAAAGCACGTGCAAGCGGGTCCAAAAGATAGTTTCAACGCTTTCGTTTCTAAAATTCAACCGCTTCACACCCATTTCTCAAATCTGGAAAACCATTGGAGCTTTCTCTGCGAAACGACCGCCCCGTGGACCCTTCCCTCAACTGACAATCTCCGGCCAAAACATCACGGCACCCAAGGAAGTCATGGACGCCTTTGCTGATTACAATGGCGTTGCAACTAACAGTTTCTACAACCAGCGCTCAAAAGACCGGGCCGAATGGTGTAAACGCCGCACATTCTTCAATTCTAGTAATCAGGAGTACTTAAACGTACTTTTCACAATGACCGAACTAAATTACTCCATTAGCAAGTGTGGAAACACTGCAGTGGGCCCGTAGGAAATTCACTACTCTTTCTTCAGGCACCTCAGCCAGACAACACTAAAATACCTTCCCTCGGCCATTAACAACATGTTTCTTAGCGACTCGTTCCCCACTATGTGGCGGGAGAGTGTCATCATTCCCATTCCAAAACCTGGCAAAGAAAAAAACGGACCCGAAAGGTTATCGCCCCATTTCGCTTACTAGCTGTGCTAGCAAGCTTGTAGAGCGCATGGTCAACGTGAGACTTCACGCAATTCTCGAAAAGAAACTCGATGCTATGCAATCGGGTTTCCGGCGCGGGCGAGCCACCGCTGACAATCTGATCAAACTTGTCAGTGACGTCCAAAATGGCTTCTACAAGAAGCAAGTCACAATTGCTGCATTCTTAGACATCAACCCGCTGCTCCTCAGCTCCAAATCTCAGGCAAACCCATTGAATGCGCGAAAAGCTTCAAATTCTTAGGCGTCACCCTTGATACCCGCCTTATTTTTAACGAGCATATTACCAAAGTCGTCTCTAGCTGTCAAAAATGAGTCAATATCCTCCGCATGCTCGGCGGAACAGAGTACGGCAGGGGATCGAAAGACCCTGCTCATGCTCTACAAGTCCTTGATCCGGCCCATACTTGAATATAATTCGTTCGTCTTTGACTCAACGAACAACACTAATAAGCTAAAGCTAGAGCGCATCCAAAACGCAAGTATCCCGGTAGCCACAGGCGCGCTCAGAGAATCCCCCATCACCAGCTTGTAAGTGGACAGTGGGCTGCGCCCTCTCCGACCAAAAACGCCACTCCCAGCTCATCTCTTAGCTTATCCCAGCTTATCTCTTCCAATCTACCGAAAATCACCCATCGAAACAATGTTTCCTCCACCCCGGACGTGTATCAAAAATAATCGGACAACCTAGCCTCCATTTAAAAATAGAGTAGCTAAGACCCTGGAAACCCTGAACCTTACGATCCCAGAAGCCATAGGCAAACCCCCACTCTCCCGCTTTTGGACTCGCAAACAGCCCAAAGTCGAGTTTCTTTTCACCACACGCAAAAGACAACCTCACCACAGAGGAGATCTCTCAGAAATTCTTAGAGTTCCAGTCTAACAACACTGGCTGAACCCTTCACCTTCACAGACGGCTCCTAAAATAGGCGAAAAAGTAGTCCTCGGCATCTGGGGGGCAGAATATTTGCCTCAAAAAAGACTTCCGGACAACTGCTCTATCTTTACTGCCGAGGCTGTCGCCATTCTAGATACACTAGTCCGGATTAGAACCCTAAATATTAATTCAGCCGTCATCTGTTCCAGACTCTAAATCTGTCTTGCAAGCTATCACTAACGTAGTCAACCCCAGCCATCACGTAGTAGCAGACATCCACAAGGGGAACGACGATATCCCAGATGTCTCTTTTCTTTGGATCCCGGGCCACTGCAAAATTCTCTGAAATGAAAAAAGCCGACGAACAGGCCAGAAAAGTCTCTAGAACTCAAAGAGCTAGCACCTCTCAAATGGTCTGGAGACGATAGCAAAGCTCTCCTCCAGAAAAATATCCGGAGGTACATCCAAAATGACTGGACCACTAACCGCAGCGCCCATTTATTCCATATAAAGCCTAACATCGGCTACTGGCCCAGCTCCAACCAAAACAGTCGTCGGCGTGAGGTCATCCTGACCAGACTCAGAAGCGGACACACAAAATTAAATGCCTATGGGCGTGTAGGTACCTGTGGTACCTGCTCTGCCATGAAAAATCCCTCCCATATCCTCATCGACTGTCCCCAGCACTATGCCCATAGGCAGCCCATGCTAGATTATTGCCGCATCAGAAATATCCCAGTAAACATTTCCACTCTTTTCGGCAATGATCACCCTGAGCTGCTGGACAAGCTCTTTACATTCCTGAAGGCTACTAGGCTCGAGGCTTTATCTGAACGTACCAAACAAACATCTATGGTGGCAGGTATTTATAAATACCTGCATCCGAAGAGCACCCCCTCATATAAGAAATAACAATTACAATATAGACGTCCCCCTTGACAAATTTCAACAATAGGTGCTTCAAACTAGGCTTTAACTGCCTGGTACTAAGGTATGGTAGACTCAGAATAGCCCCCACCGTAGGAAAAAGTTCAACTAACCAACTAACCCTAACTAAGCATCCGTTCATATTTACTAACCAACTAACAATAACTTAAGGACTACTTAACTACTAACCATATCTAAGACTCACAACTATCTAACTCACATCCCTCCCTAACACTATCTGTTCCATCCCTTCTCTCTTCCTCTATGCGGCGGCTACCCAGCCAGAGAGGGTGCTGTAACCTCACCTCCTGGTTGCAGGATAAAGACCCGCGGCATCACGAAATGGTGCTTGCGGGTGTTTCTAATTACCAAAAATTATTATTTTTCAATGGAGGAACTTGAGTAACGTAAGCAAAACGGTCATTCGATAACAAGGAACAAAATTAAAAAAAACTTATCTTTACGCTGGCAATCCTCTTCACGTACCCTTTTAAATTCTACCTGTGCCCCAGGCTCGGCATCTCTGCCGTAGCCATCCCCTTCCCTCGCAAGTGTTGCTACACTTCGCGACACATTCCTTGAAATAAGCTTCGCCCCTTTGTTCTGCGACATTAAAGTAAACACCCCTCCCGGAAAATTATCCCCCACACTTTAGAGGCGGGCAAAGGTGCTTTGCACAGAACGCCTTATAAAAAGCCCTTAACTAACTAACTAAATGTAACTATTGGCACCAGTCCACTTCTCCTTCAAACGTTTCGCTGATCACGGCACGTCACGCACAGCCGCCTTGACAAGGACAGTCAATCACTGGGCGCCACAGGCGAGCGCCTGTGCAAGGACAGCCCATCGACAAGGACAGGCAATCGCTGGGCGCCACGGGCAGCGGCCTCACCTGTGGAGCAGAAGGCGTCGCAGGGCGTCATACAGACATTGTGGAAGGGCGGGTGGCCGGGCCGGCCGGCTCGGTGCAGCTCCGTGGAGATCCGGCTGGCCTGCACCGCCACCAGGTTACCGCCCACGCCGTTTATCACCGGCTGGAACACCGCGATGCCCTCGTAGGCGCTCACGGCGAAGTCCAGGATAAGACCGCCGGCGCTGCAACACCCGGCAGGAAGATCGTCACCCACCGTGCTCAAGCTAATGCCCAACACCCTAGGAGCAGGGTTGGCAAAATACCGGTAAGAACTAGGTTTATGCCAGCCAGTGGCATAAACTGGTAAATACCGGTATTTACCACGAAAAAGTGGCAAAAACTGGCTAAGTGGCAAAAACCTTTAAACTGACAATGATAGACCAGAAAGACATTTTAAGGCCATAGAGCAGTTGTAAATGTGAAGCAATTGATGACATTGGCATGGTCTCTGGTCAAGACTGGTGTGTATGCAGGTATTTTATTTTCTAGGCATCATGGTTCAGAATGTTATGAACAACCAGCTTACACCAAAACTCTGGAAAATGTCAAAATGTCAAAAGTGATGAATTCTAATCTGTAGGTACCAGACGTACATCACTGAAAACGTGGAAAGGTGAGATTAGAAAATCAGCCTGGTTTCAAACATTGTCAAATCCTACCTTTATTCTTCTTCAGTGACGGTCACTCAATGTCTGAATATGCGTCCGCTTTGGGCCTTGATGTATTTTTGTCCAGTATTTTGAATGGAAGCTGATTATTCCTCTCATTTTTAAGTAAGCAGTTCGTCGATTTTGCTGACTGAGCAAACAGAACAGTGGCATTTCTGAATGGCACACTTTTGAACCCTCCTCAGGTAGAAGGGGTTCAGAAACAGATAATTCAATGACATTTGATTTTCAAGCAAAGCATTTGAATTTCTCTGCCGTAAAATTTAATTCTAAAAGAAGTCAAAGTTCTTTAATTGCTTGCTTAACGTGGCATGTCGATTGTTTTCGAGCTCTTACGCTGTTGATTATGCGAATCGGATGAGATAATTAGAGAATGTTTCAATATCATTGACAATTCTCTGGTCAGGATTCTTCTCTAACTATACTGAACTGAGAAAAATTGGTGGACCCTTTACCACAAACCAACTATTTTTATGTACCTATCATATTTTATATTCTGACATGGGGACTCCAAAATCAAAATACAGGCAACAGAGGCCATATGGGCCTATGAAATCGTTTCCCAATTATTCGCTGGGTTAAGTTACGGCAATGTGAGAAATTTCTATGTACTTTTCTCGCCCTAGTGGGGAGAGGGTGTTTGAACACCTCTCGGGTTTTTCCAACGGTGCCAGAAAACAGCGGTGCAAGGCGCCGCCGTACTGGGCATCACTTATCTTTGACCAAATACGCAACTTTCCTGAAAATGATTATTTGGGATCATCTCAGGTGAGGTCACCAGGCCAGGTCAAGTGACCTCACCTCATAAAATGTTTAAAAATTGCATAAGTCAGGATCTAGCGATCTGAAACTTATCACATAATAGACTCACTGGGGGCTAGAAAATATATTCCGGGATTTTTGTATCGCAGATTTAAGGTCAAATACGTGCATATCCATTCGAAATGCATGTAGAAAACACAAGTTGGTCGAAAAAATGGCTCTATTTCTGAAGATACCCACGGCTTAAAAGGACTTCTTTTATTCAAATGGTAGTATCACCCGGTTTTTGTAATAAGAGGAATTGGATGACGCTTGAATATTGGCTCCAAGTTAACCCAGTCAGGCACTAGATTAAAAAAGAAACATTATCAAAACCTTCACTCCCTTGACTCGTCATGACCTCAGTATTAACCTGAGCAAAAAAATGTTACTGTCATATTATCCTCATAATTTTTCGTGGGCTATTCAGCGCTTTCGCGTGTTTTTTCCTTCGAGGAGCCGAGTTCTAGAGGGTGTTCAACACGCGCATTGACAGGGGCAGGTACCCGCCCCCATGGGTTTTTCGAAGATAGAAAAAAACATACTTGGTATACCTTGTGCCTGATCATTGTTACAACTTTATTCAAAATTTTAAAGTTAGGTCATCTCAGCTCAGGTCACCAGTGAAGGTCAGGTGACCTCACCTCAACAAATTTTAAGACAGCATAGGTCACAACTCAGAACAATGTAAACTTATTCGATTGAAACTCGTATCACATAATGACCCTAACTTATTCCTTAAAATATATTCCGGTATTTTCGATATCAATGACCTAAAGTCGAGTACGAGCCATGACCTCTCCATTGGAAATGCACGGGAAAATGGTTTAAATAGAATAACTCAGTAATAAATAGTGACAAGAGCATTTTATTATCACGCCGTTAGGTTTGTCTCATCCTTGCAGCTCTAATGATATGCATTTAACCTAATTTGAACTTGACCTGAAGTCAGGTCAAATTCTAGGTTTGATCTGATTTGACCTAGCAAGATGATATTACAAATCATTCGATTCGGCTTGATGTGAGGATTCCAATGGCCTACTTTTTTTGCTGTAACTATACCAGCTCAGATGTAATGACTGAAAACCTGTATTTACATGTTATCTCTATGGTGACATTTTTTTACCTCTAGTGACCTAGAATGTGACCTGAAAAAGGCTGATTTTTTCGGTTGAGACTTGGATGTACTCTCCAACGCCGTTTACTTTTTTGCTATCTAGCATGGTTCTCGAGATCTTGGGGAGCGGCGGGTACCCCCTGTCAATGCGAAAGTGACTCAGACCTCCGTCAATGCGCGTGTTAAACACCCCCCCCCCACCAGTGTGCCAGAAACTTGTTTTGCGCCACGATGCCAAGTGTACAATTCATATTGGGAAATATAGTCGGCGAGTGGAATATTCAAGTAACATTTTGAGAGTCAATTAAAACCCTATTACATTCCTCACTTATTTACAGGGGCGGACGCAGACCCGAGTTTTGGGGGCCAAACCCATGTCTGCCTCTCCTCCTGGGGGAGGGGGGCGAATATTTTTTTTGCTCTACAGACCTAGTGTAAACACCTTTTTCAGTCCTCGACAGACCTAGTATAAGCTACCTCTCCAAGTACATGATCGCTCTTCGGGGGGAGCGAAAAAATTTTGCTCTACAGACTTAGTGTAAACACCTTTTCTTTTCAAAAAATTCTCCGGCGTTTGGCGGGCAAAAGATAGTTCCCCCCTCCAGCGCTTTGGGGGCCAAAGATAGTTGCCCCCCTCCAGCGCTTGGGGGGTGGCATAGCCGGAATGGCCTCCCCTGCGTCCGCCAATGCTTATTTACAGTATAGGAACGAATTTTGCAAGAAAATTGTTTTTAGTTCCATACTTTTGATGAGTTCATAAACACCAGGGCTATTGAATTCGGCTGAACAGGCACCACTTGAAAAGTGAGTGAGAAAAAAGTAAAATGATAACACAGAATTGAGTGAAAAATCCAACTTGTTCAGTTGCAGCTCCCCACCCAGTGCCCTGGGATTTGGAAGTGGGCGAAGGTGGATCTGAGGCACAATGGGGCGGGTATTAATAATTATTGTGGGCAATTGAAGCTCCTAAATGCGAATGGAACACTTAGAAATGGAAATGCGTACCTTCCGTAGCGTCTTCCTACAAATTGTGTTGCAGGTATTATTTGACTTTCTTCATACGAGCGACAGGTGATCAGAAATTTTCTTCACGCGAACAGTAGACACCTAATTAAAAGGACTTCGTTCAGGCGGCACCATGCGTGGCTAGTATTTTTCCATTCCCCACATATCTAAAACAAAATTCCGTTCGAGCTGAGCGTGATCGGGAGCAAGTAGCTGTAAAAAGTAAAACGAAGCTTTTTGTAATAGATTCTTCTCAGGAAAAAATTATATGCAATTTGGAAATGAGTGTTGATATCATGAGCGTCGCCACCTGCAAAAAATGAGGGGCCAGCCAAATATCAACCTCATGCGAAAGGGTGCTGAAGAGGGCTTAAGAGGGCCATGTCTGGTATGAAATTTCCACTTTGGCCACAGAGCATTGTGCGGGCGAGCCGCGCTCCGCGCAGCCCGTATCCTCAGGAGGCCCTTCGGGCCCTCAGGGGGGCGGCAGTCCCTGCCCCCCCTTGGCTACGCCCCTGCCGGGCCAGATGAGGGATTTGAACAGCAGAGGCAGTGGCGTGAGAGCAATGACGGCGGAGGATTCCCCTCTCATTGCCAGGACGTGCGATGCACTCGATATGATTGAGGCTGCTTCTCATGCGAACCAGAAATTTACCACGTTAGGATAAAAGCTCTTCGAATCTGGGCTCCTCGTTGCGTTCTGCACTGGCTGGTTATAAAAAACATCCGATATTCTCCTATTTTGACTGAGATTAGGCATTTTTTGCCAAAAAGGGTCCGATTCCGGGTGGAATAAGAGGAAATGTAGTTTCAACCTAGTTTCCTTAGTCAAAGCTCAGTATCCCTAGATCCGCGCCCGTTGTTTAATGTATGCATAACTTGATACGAGCAACATGTCGTGCCTGCTCCCTGGGCTCGTGCTTGCTGCTGGGGCTGTAGTTTAACAGCCCCTCCAACAGCAAGCGCTGAGCGCAGATCACCAGATGTGACATCACACCTCGTAGCATATAACACGGGAAAATTAAATGATTAAATATCCAAATTTGTTGCAAAAAAGTGCAAAAAGAAAGAATCGAAGATGAAATGCTTCTTTATTCATTTGGGATAAACTTGATTACCGTGTATTCTCGCAAATTTGTAAGCAGGCAGTGCCATTAGCAGCAGTTTAACACACGGCCCAAAGGTACAGGAATTCCACCACGCCCGTGTGACGTCACTCGGGCGTGAAGGAATCCCTCTTGAACGTAGATTTATGTAAAGGTATCTTGTTAGTTTCAGATCTTTAAAGCGTAGGACTTAAATATTATCTTCTCTTGCAGCTGGGTGTCACTACTTTAAAGTTTCATTGAGGCGGTTATCTAAACATATGCTGGGCCCATACAAGCATTAACATGCTAATTGACGCTATATCGTACGTGGTTCCATATGTTTCAATAGTTGGTGCTGATTATTTTGCTTTGTGTGGCTAGGAGCGTTCAAACAGCGGGAGCACAAATACATTATTGATACATTATACACATTTAGGAATTAGTTTAAAGTCAATTGCTGTATCGTAATAAGACTGAAAAGTAACTCCAAATAAGCCTTTAACCATTCTTTGACCTAAGCCGTAGGATTTCAAGATATATTTAAATAAAATTTCTTATTTCTTGCTGGGTCTTACCAGCGAAAAGTCAAGAAAGACAGGTAAGCGATGAGGAACTCCTATAATGCCGAACAGCGTCGCTGCACCGTTCAAAAGGGAGTAGAAGGGTAACGTCGATTTGAAGACCTTTTTAGGCATAATGGCGTAAAAGACAGATATTTTTGGTATTATTAATAATAACTCACTCATTATTTTCATTCTTAAAAAATGTGGCAAGAAGTGTCAAAAACTGGCAAAAACTAGTTTATGCCAGCCGGTTTTAACCATGGTAAATACCGGTAAAAACCACCCAGTGGAAAAAACCTGCCAACCCTGCCTAGGAGATGCCCGGGTTGTCGCGGAACTACATGTAAAAATTCAAAATCATTCAAGACTCAGATACGAAAACAAATTAAATCCGATACCAGCCCAAACACGCTACAACACTGTACAAAGGCCTCCCGGGCACACCAACAGCGATACACTCCCAATCAGCCGGGCTAATTCCACCGATGCGCTCCCAACCAGCCGCGCTAATATCACCGATACGCTCCTACCCAGCCGAGCTAATTCCACCGATGCTCCCAATCAGCCGAGCAATTCCACCGGTACACTCCCAACCAGCTGAGCAATTCCACCGCTACACTCCCAACCAGCCGGGCTAATTCTACGCATACGCTCCCAACTAGCCGAGCTAATGGCAACGATACGTTTCCAACCAGCCGAGCTAATTATATCGGTACACTCCCAACCAGCCGAGCTAGTTCTACCGCTACGCTCTCAACCAGCCGAGCTAATGTCATCGATACACTCCCAACCAGCCGCGCTGATTCCACCGGTACACTCCCAACCAGCCGCGCTAATGTCATCCATACAATTCCAACCCGCCGAGCTAATTCTACCGAAACGCTCCCAACCAGCCGCGCTAATTCCATTGATACGCTCCCAATCAGCCGCACTAATTCCGCCCGTACACTCCCAACCAGCCGAGCTAATTCTACCCATACGCTCCCAACCAGCCGAGCTAATGTCACCGATGCACTCACAATCAGCCGAGCTAATTCCACCGGTAAGTTGCCAAGCAGCCGCGCTAATTACATCGAAGTTAAAATCCCAAGCCAAGTTAATGTCACCGGCGCAGCCACCACAGACGCACACCACACCCGCCTACTTCACGACAATCCAGCTGCGACACGATGCCTTCGCTCGTGTTCATCCTGCTCCTTGCTCTTGACGCCCCAATCTGGCTGGGTCCTTGCTTCCATGCGCAGCAATATGATGGAAACAACCGTCTTGTTCAGACATGAAAATCTCCACTGAGAGCCTCAAGTAAAATTTCAAACGATTCGCTTCGGGGAAAATTACTTCAAATTCCCAGATTTACCATGCTTTCAATTAGTACCCTAAGCGACGAGGAAAGGTTAGCTAGACACCATCTTTAAAACTTCCGTCCATTTTGGGATGTTTTAGCCACGCATTAAGGTCATCAAACCAGTGCTTCACCGATGAATCATTCGCCGGAATTCAGGCGTATACAATCCTCACACAATCTCGGCACCGATGATAAATAGCAGGACCACGGGCGTCGCTCCATGTTGGGTCACAGAACCAGGCCACGGCCCAGTTCCAGAAAAGGTGTGGCTTACGCTGCCAGCGCGGATGTGAAGCACAGGGTAGGAAGTGAATAATACGCGATTAAAGGGAAAGTGGCACCTTGGTCGAATCCTGGAATTTAGTGTTATTAGGCGTACTTTTAGTCAAGAATAATGAAACCACTCACGATTCCTCTGAAAAATGTACAATAAGCTCAATATTTGGTTTTTAAAACTACTCCTCTAGAAAAAGAAATAAATATCAGCCTGTGGTTGATGTCACGATCTGGCAACCATTACCATACTTGAAACGCTTCAAGGGCTTCGATTGGCTGATGCTCATCGTGACGTCAGCATATGTCGTCACACCAGCAGCTCACAAAAATGGCCGCCGGCGACGGGGGGCTGAGGGGACTGGTGTCAGGTAGGTTTTAGCTTTTTTCTACGGAAATATCGAGTTCCAAGAATAATGAAATATGGAGTACCGGGTTTTCCGACCTACTTTACAACTTGGCTATCTCAGTTAAAATCACGTTGTGAAGGTGCCACATTCCCTTTAACCTGTTTGCAACAAATACCGTGGAATATGGCTATCTGTAAAGTAGCAATGGTGTACTTTGCTGCATTCGAATTCAGCATAGAATATTCACCAATCCTGTTACATAAAGGATGCCAATCGTATGAAACCTGGGTAAAACACACCCCAAGTCTACGCAAACTCAAAGCAGTTCAGCGTTTCAGCTCATCACCCCAAATAATGAAAATAAAGATTCCCTTGATAATTTAAGCCTTAAGGTGAGAATTATTGACAAGTGACAAAATATACTTCAACAGGTGGTAAATTTACCTCAAATTAAATTGAAGATCCTTGAGCCGTATTAAATCACCAAATTGGATTGAAAATTCCCCCGTGCCAAGCAGCCTTTTCTGCGCTGCATGACCATTTTCACAAGTAGGTGTGATCCCGAATGTTAATATCTATTGAAGCAAACAAACAGGAACAAACTGACATATTAATGCATATGAATGCATATGAATGACATATGAAAATCTTGATTTTTACTTCCCACAATGGTTCATCTTTCCAAGCTAGGGGAGTAAGGGCCTCAGACATGTCGGCGCTGAAACAGAAGTGAACATGCTAGAGGGGCAATAAATTCAGGGCGGACCTAACCTTGAAAACTCCGGGATTTCCCGTGAGGCCTATGGTCAAAAGAATGAACTGTTTGCATTTGTTCTTCTCAAAGTTGTCAGCCCACATTATCTACCATTCATTTACAATATGCTGGAATACGTCTTTAACACAAGCACGCGCGTGCGGTAAAATCTGGTAAAATGTTTTTGCCCCGGGCCGCAATCTTTCACCAAAACTTCAGAACAAGAGGATCTTTAACTATTCTTTCGTGTAAATTAAAACATTGGCGACACAATTTCGGAATAAGATCATATTGGGCACGAACTCCAAGTCATAACACGTCTACCTTATTTGCGAGCATTACGAAAATATTCGACCATAAATGAATGAGAAAGATAGGTACCTACTGAAGCGAAAAAAATCAACACAATATTCACAAATATCACAGGATATCACACCCATACACAGACCACAAATATCACATCCGACTGAACAGTCTTTGGGCCATTCTAAGCTTGCTGCAGCTTTCCAGTTTTAATACTTGTGCACGACAGTGACATTCTGACATACGCTGATGTTCAGGGTAACTGCAGGCGCAGATTCTACATTTCTTGATTTGCTGTTCACAGAGAACGGCAAACCACTCCCTACACTCACTGAGAGAGCTTTCTGGATTTTTATATTCGCGTCCACGTAGTTTTGTAGGTTTGCTACTGATTTGTGGCCCGTAAGCTGGGTCACATACTCCCGAGGACAGCCTGACTCCAGAGCACGCTTGACGCATGTTTTGCGGGCTGAGTGGTTCGTCATCCTTCCGCTGATCCCTGCAGCCTCACAGGCTGTTTTCATGAAGCTTGCGATCGAGTTTGTTCCTAGAGGAGCACATTGGTACCAAATTTCTTCCTGCTTCCTCCTTGCGTTAACAGCCAAGTAAGTAGAGAGGGCTACCTTCTTCCTTAATCTTTTCCGACCTCCTTCTCTCAAACTCGAGGTATGCCCGAACCGGACAGCGCTTCTTATCTTCGTCATTTTTGAACGCTTTCGGGCGAAATGCACGGCATCCACCCATGATCCCTCCGTCTCGGGTCTTTGTCGTCCTTTCTAGGAACTCGAGATACTGGCCGGTTGCGTCTTCTTTCAGCTTGATATCTCCCCACTGAAACTGACGCGCCTCGTCCCTGCCACGGTGGCCGAAATGTATGGTGGTCAGCCACCACACAGTGCGCTGTAGTGTCTCGGGCGTGCCGAATCCTAGCTGACCTTTTTCAAAAAGAGTTTCTTCATCTTCCTTCGTTACGGCTGAAGCTCGGTTGGCGCGATTCCCCTTTCCTTCTGCTTTGAGTAGTTTCACTTTTGCCTTCTTAAAGGGAATGTGGCACCTTCACAACGTGATTTTAACTGAGATAGCCAAGTTGTAAAGCAAGTCGGAAAACCTGGTACTCCATATTTCATTTGTCTTGGAACTCGATATTTCCGTAAAAAAGCTAAAACCTACCTGACACCAGCCCCTCATCAGCCCGTCGCCGGGCGGCCATTTTTGTGAGCTGCTGGTGTGACGACATATGCTGAAGTCACGATGAGCATCAGCCAATCGAAGCCCTTGAAGCGTTTCAAGTATGGTAGTGGTTGCCAGATTGTAACATCATCCACAGGCTGATATTTATTTCTTTTTCTAGAGGAGTATTTTTAAAAACAAAATATTGAGCTTATTGTACATTTTTCAGAGATATCATGAGTGGTTTCATTATTTTTGGCTAAAATTCCACCTACTTTCACTAAATTCCAGGATTCGACCAAGGTGCCACATTCCCTTTAACGTCTCTGGCACCCTGAAACTGTCGGTTAGTTTCAAGGTCACCTACATGGGCATCCTTAAGGTGACGTTCAAGGATAGAGAAAAGGCTATGGACAGTGCTTGTGTCGTAATTATCGCCGTTTTCCTTCCTTGCGTCCATAAAAACGAGCAGATTAGCGTGTTCCATCTTGTTTTGTTCATGTTGTCATGTATTTCCAGTCCAGTTTTTGTTACATGTTCTGACAGTGGCTTGAGCCAAAATTTCATTTTGCGTTCCGTTTCTGGGCAGCGGCTTGTCGCTATAAACTCTCTAATTTTGTCTCCTTTTTCGTCTAGTTCAAGGCCCAAATATCTCGGAAAAGAAGGTATTTCACTATCCATGGCTCTCGGGTACAAAATCAGAGGGAAAACGGGAAATTAATCAGTCTGAATTGAAGACAAAACAGCATAGGGTAAATATCATACCGCACTTGGTCCGGAATGTTTTTGCAGAACCTCGGTCATTTTGGAATTTTCCACCCTCGACGCTGCGCGTCTCGGGCGGAAAATTCAAAAGTGACCTCGGTCCTGCAAAAACATTTTACCGGCCTCGTGCGGTATTATATAGTCCCAATGCATCAAACTTTGCTTTGTTAGGTTCCAAACCGTCACACAGACCTATCTTCTTTTCCTGTACCCCAACGACTCAATTTTTTCACTGAAGGTTTCGTAGGATGCGGCCACTTTTAATATAGATCGCGGTTTCTGCAAAGTACACAACCTCTATTGTCTCTGCTGCGTATTGTACGGCAACGGCTCAGATGCTTCAAACAAAGGTAAAATAATCAGAGATGAACGCAAAATAATCAGATATGGACACAAAATAATCAGAGATTTACGCAAAATGATAGATTCTTTTACCCACAAGATCACCCCAAAAAAGTAGAACCATTTAAATGGTTAAGTATAAGCAATTTAATGGCTACGAACAATTTACTCCAAAGTTGTTGATTAATTCCGATTATCGATGGCAGTAATTTACGTCAGATTGTATTTTACGCTGGTTTGTCTGAATGCCGGCGCTTTTTATGAAATATCATTCTGAATTCAACGTAATTTTTTTCAGATGAATGCGATGTAAGGTACATCGTATTTCACACTTCTTATGAGAGCGGGTCCAGGTCACAAAACAACCGGTGGAATTTATTTATGTTGTCATCGAATGTGTGAAAGTACGCCCAGGCTTCTTGGAATCATGCAACGGTGCAGAGCAATGACAAACCGTGGGGAGTCCAGCACGGCCGGAAAACTCGGCAGGCTTCAGTGATTACGTCACGGCGGGGCCGTCCCGACACTGATTAGACAGCGGTCACCGGCTAACAAACAATAACCGACCTCCCACTGACGGCCAACTGCCCACTCCAATCTACAGCCTGCACGGGTTTAGGTTTGTCGCTGCTTCCGGATCATGCCACGGTGATTGCCGTTAGACTTTCCCACATCTGACTGACGACGGAGTGATTTTCAGCGAGGATTCAGCAGCTACCAGGCCCCCCTCCACGTGTCCACGTGCCAGGAGGGTAGTGCAGCAGACACTGTACAGATTACACATGTGGCGACACCCGCACGTCACGGCCTGCCCAGATACGGAGCGCCACGTCAGCACCGCCTGAGTGAGAACACATCTGCCGTGACACGGCGAACAGGCACATACCCTAGATTTAGCTTACGAGAGAACTCCGCTGTCAGCCGTATGACAATTATTCACTGAGTGTTTGTACCTACATTTGCAGAGGCATAACCATGTAGGTGAAATAATCATTTTAATGGTAAAATGCTACGCGAAGATCATTACTGCTAAAACAGTTTGCACTCACACAGCTGTTTGTATTTCGATAGAAGGAACTCCTTGGGAGATCGACAAGACGTTACAGGGCAGCCCTGTCAGGAAAACCATTCCTGAGCCCGAGAAATGCAGCGTCTACGGGTACTGGCCGACTGAGCTGACCTGCTGATGAGCATGGCAGAGATGACTGGCGTCCAGCCCTCGAACAACACCACGCGGGTGTAGGGGTTGCGGTGCGACACCCACGCGAACACCGGAATCAGCAGCAGGTACGCCGCGATGATGCTCGGCGCCAGCCACGGGTCCGGCTCTGTTCGAGACAAGGCGTCAGTGCTGACGGCAGCAGAACACGGCCGGGCTGACAGCGGATGCTGAGTAAAGCTCGGTGTTTCCGGCCTCTCGAGCTGCTGCAACGGCAACAAAGAGTGAGCTGAATATTGTCGGAACAATAGGGGACGAGTGATTGATTGATTATATATATATATATATATATATATATATATATATATATATATATATATATATATATATTAGATCCCACAGTTCTTGTCGGCAAATTACAAGTGCTCACAGAGCTACTTGAAACGTCATCTTCGAAATAGACATGCATATAAAACTGAAAGTTTTCGACGAATACCCGGAACACGGGCAGCGCACGGCGCACGCCAGTCCCACGCCACAGACTCGTTATCCGAGGGCGTTCACGGCCAGGCTTCACGCGATCTCAGGCCACTCGCAAACGCGACGTTGAATCTACCGCAACGGGACCGCACTCTGGTGCTTTTTAATGGGCCGAAACAAAACCTGGTAGCCAACAAAGGTGACCTTGAATACACGGAAATTCATGGCCGAGACCACACTCGAATCCAGACGGTCAGTCACACGGATCCAATGCTTCTTGTCGAAAACAGCAGAGTATTGTGACAGATTTCCTACCATTTCGAAACGTTAAATATTCATGATTCCTTATACAGTTTGCAATCCTGTTCGCAAAACAGCCTTCCATTCCAAAAACCACAAATATTCGGACAATCGTTTTCCTTCCGGGCAGGGAAATAGCCCCTGACCACTCGCCTCGCCTAGTAGCGCATGTAGTGATGCCAGTAAACCTCTCCAGACAGAACGGCTTACTAAAAGGTCTTAAGTGACTTTAATAGAAACAAAGAGTAAGAACCTTCTAACAGAAACAAACATTAGTGTTGCGATGCTAACTTGCAAACGTAAAATACGGTCATACAACTATAAGAACTTCAACTGCCGTGCACAACTTGCCGCAGGAGCCCTTTTCCGCGAGTCACAGTTCTTACCCAGGGTGTTTCCATAAGGAGAGATTAAGTGTTCCTGCTGATTTAGCAGGAAGAACCAATACCGTACGATTTGCACAAAGTAGACAAACTCGCAACCGGTCTACCATTTTCCTCCACGGACGCCCCTCTTCGTAAGCAGTAACATTACTACCGCCTCCTTCCAACTTGCCCGTATTAATTATAGGCCAAAACGTGTGTTAACATTAAAGCGGTGTTGCGTAGCACCGCGCGGCACGGCAGGTCCGGAGCGCGTTACCTATGGCTCTGTAGAGCAGCGAGGCGATCCAGGAGAGCAGCGCCAACGTCACCAGGTCGCCCATGCTGGCCGCGATGGGCGTGGCCACGTTATCCGGGTTGATGTGGAGGTGGCGTGACACCAGAATCACGGCCACCATTACGGCACCTGCGCGCGGGCCACGGCGCCGTCAGGCACGGCCGGCTCGGCAGCCACCAACCGGCCGCCGCGGTGGCGGGGCGCACTCAACGGCGGATGGATGAACTCGAAGTAATGTCAGTTAAATTTCAGGGGAGCACTGGTTTCAAACATACATTCAAGAAGAAGCATATCAGTCAACCCTACCAATCACCCAAATTACTAGCATTTAAAATTTAAACAAATATTAGAAGACATTGGATATCTAAGTTATTCAGCAAGCAAGCGCCGATATTCAAAGAGGGGCATGCAGCCAGGTGCACCGCCGGGGTGCCCATCCCGGGAGCGCCGCCGCGGCGGAGCGGCACACACCCAGTATAAGGCTGGCCAGGGAGGCGGTGACAACGCTGCTGGCGCAGAGCAGCAGCGTGTGGTGCAGGTCGAACTCTCCGTCAGGGATCCAGCCCATCACCACCGCCGCCGTCGACGCCAGGAACCCCACCACGATCGCCTGACACTGCGGCACGGCGGTGGCGTGGTAGCGGGCCGGCAGCACAGCCGCACCGAAGACCGGGGGCTTACACATACGATCTGAACCCAGAGCCATTACTGCCCACTCCAGCTACTACCACGCCGGCAAGCTTTAATCGATTCACTTCCACACATAATCGGCGTGAACGTTTCGGGCAAACATAGTCAACACAACGACAAATGTCGTGCGAGAAAATAAAATACCAGTAAGATAGAAGCGTGAATGATGATGCCACCTGTAAACTCAGACTCCAGAGACATGACTGAAGAGAAAGCATTTCCACCACCGGCCGGCTCGCCGGGGTGGTGTGCGCAGGCTGACCTGGATCAGACCCATGTTGCTGAGCACCAGACTCCACATGGCGGCGCGCTCGTCCATGCGGCCCAGGTTGGCGCAGGTGCTCAGCCGCGAGGCCAGCGTCATCTCCAGGTTGCCCTTCAGGCCCAGCAGCGCCGGCACGAGGATGAACACCTCCGTCACCTCCCGGAATACGCGCCAGTGCTGCCGACAGCCGCCGCGTCAGCGCCCGTCGGAACATGCACAACACGAGCCACCTCATCTGGGATTACAAACTTGTGACGGGATTCCTTTCTTAAGGGCCCCCCTCCTCATCAGCCACTGAAATGCTGAGAGACCCGCAGCATGGCCAGGCGCTGGACTCGTGCGCACGGTCCCGAGCGAAGGCTTTGAAGACAACAAAGTGCTGTGATGCAAGTATTGTTTTAGCAACATATAATTTTGCTAAAGCAAATGAAACAGCTTTCCTTTTGGTTTTGGATGCAACGAGTCCTGGCGCCCCCCCTCCCAACTAATCCGCACAGGAGCCGGTGCCTGGGACCGGCTACGTCTCCCCGGCGCCAATAATTTTCCGCAGGCGTCCCCCCCCAGTACTGCAATATTCCTTGTCCGGCTTTACCCCCTCTCAGTACAAGGAAACAATTTCTTAAGCTGGAAAAGAGAGCATACTGACGTGCCTTTTTCCTTTCGGCTTTTCTGGAGCGGAATCTTGCCTCCCCTTTCAGTAAAAAAAAACAGATAATGGCTTGCACGTGTCGGCAATAAAGCAGTCACTTCCTCGCATCCCATTTACAATAATCCAGAAAGGATAAAAGAGCGGCCGAGTCCTGCTGTTTTGCGCAGCGCGACCGCGCTTCCCTGCTATACAAATAGGTATTGCGCTAACAATCGAGTTGGGGTCGGTCGTCACCAGCAAACGCATCAGCTGGAGTAGCTTGGATCAGCTACGCTCGTGTGAGTCGCCACCAATATCAGACCGATGGAAGTCGGCACGCCCACCGTTCTCCAGGCTCTTCCTTTTCTGTAGAGTCTTCAACACCCAGGCGCCGCCTGGTAACACTAGGAATCGCCCCTACACGATGTTTCTCAACGGCGACTTGAGCCGCCCACCTCTCACCCACCCCTCAGCTTGGGTCGTCATCTCTCCTAGGATCCTCCTTCATGTTCCTCCTCGCCAGTCCGCCGGCGGATCTGCATGCTTCGATCATTCCCTTTTCCCATCGCTCTCCTCAAAATGAGCACGTCTCCTCTGGTAGAGCCGTCGCTCATTACACCTCAATACTGCCGTCTGAACAGAGCGGGTGGGAGCCCTGCCCGGGGGCTCTACATATTTTGGTTGCTCGGTCACCTTTTGGGCACGGAAAGGATTTCGTGAGATTAACCTCTGATATTCTTTTGGGCGGCATCTCAATTTTTTACTACGAGTTTTAGCATCGCTCACCTCTGACTGCGGCGCCACAGGTCCTTAGCACATACTCTTTCGCACATCAGACTCCCACTCATGCATTCCTTCCTCTGATTAACTCGGACGCAACAGTTTTCCTGCATTTCAAACCGGCAGGACATATAAAATACATAATGTCAAGGCCAGCTCACATGAAGGTCAATGTCAAAGATTCCATGTCAAGCCACACCGACATTTTCAATGCACTTTCAAGGCCATTGACCCCAGTGCTTCCCATGAAACCACGTTTCCCAGAATGACGTATATTATGTTTCGACGTCATGGTTAAGTTAATGGTCAATGGTCAAAGGTCAAGTTTCATAATAATAATTGTTGGTGTTCAACGACGCACCGGCTGACAAGGCTATACGGCGTCGCCAAATCTAACCCTGTTGGGAGGCATTAAGGAGTCAGATCGACTTATTCAGAGACTCCCTCTTAACCCTCTTACCCCTTGCCTCATCGGGGGCATCAATGCCCCCTAAGGGTTTTTTTTCGGGATAATAGAAAAACGACGAAACGCAGGACCGCTGTTGAGGGCTCTATCTCTCATCCCTTCATTTTCACACCATCTCTGAATTTTTTTACTACGGGTCACCCAAGGTCAGGTCACCAGGCGAGGTCAACCAAGGTCACTTCACTTCAACTTTTGAGTTCTATAAGAGCTACGCTTCTCGGTCGATCGATTTGAATCTTCCTAAACTTCATGGCCCCACCAGGGTCTACAAGGTGTATATCCGGGATTTTTCGATTTCGTGACCTAAGGTCAGGTCACGAGGTGACCTCTCCCATTGAAAAAGCATGGGAAAAAGCTGTCTTATGATCTGAAAACCACAAAAACGATTGCAAATGCTCAGCTTGCTCAGAAAAGCGTTCTTGGACACCCTTTTACGGATCCCAGGTGTCATATTTTCCATTTGACCTCTCCAATGTCCTCCAAGGTCACTAGGGGTCAAAAACAGTATTTTGGCAATAACTTTTGACCTAATTAAGCTAGAGCGTTGAATAAAACACCATCGTGTATGTCTCATCACTAGCTTTCATTTATATACGGCAAGGCCACTTTCTGACCTTTGATGACCTCAGGTCGTATGAGGTCACGAGGTGACCTCTGGAGGTCAAACCACTGGCGGGAGGTCATTACCTTCCGCATAGCGGAGAAAGGTCCGGCATTTTCCTATCCAATGTAGTTTACCAGATCTCAATAGCTCTAATGGCATATGAGTTATGCCCAGTTTTCTGAAGCATTGCATATTTGAGTGAAAATAGCCTATCGTGACCTCTCTCGGCTGTTAATAAAAGCGGATGGCTTATAACGCGTTTGCAGGTAATATTTTGACATTAATGTTATGGTACTTCTCTTAAACCATGCAGATGGGCATGATTATAAATTTCAGTGAGTTTTCGCAACATCAAGCTTCAGGTATTCGACTCCAATGGTCGCGTGAGCTAAAGCTTCATCCTTCTCGACGCTTCTGCATTTTTTTTAGTAAGCAGTCATATGATCAGCATGTGGGTGCTGATAATTTGAATTTACGTGATGAAAGGTATCCAAATTAGCGATTGAGAAGCTAGAAATTGCTGATAGGTATTTGCATATTGTTGCTGATTTATCTGTGTGTGTATATTTGTCAAAATCACTGTTCACGGCTGCATAAATTCAAGCAGGCCTGAATTGACCAAATAAATGCATGCCCTTTGAACGAATTCTTTGAAGTGTTATGATTTTTTCATTAGATTTACGTAAAATACGCCGCTCGCCGTTGAGATTAAGGTTACTGTTGCATGGGTGAAGGAAGTTGCTTTCGATTTATACTAGATTGCTGCCAAATACGCTCAAACTTGGTACGTTCCAGCTTATCCTTGCAAAAACTTAGTAGAATCTCCTAGAACTTAGTAGGAAAGGGCGGTGACGTCATCAGGGGAGGACTATATTTAGTAGGAAACTTGGTTGTACCCGTAGTTAAAGCACCCTGGTTTAAGCCATCCCATCAAGTTTAAACATCATGGGTCACGGTCAACCCTTATATCTCACCCAACGGTTGCTATAGTGCTAGTTATAGTACACATTGTAGGGAATATATCATATTGTGACGTCATGGGTCCTTGCATGACCTTAACCCCAAAACACAATATTTTTTACTTTTCCTCTATGATCTTGGGCAGTATTCAGCGTATTCCCTTTTTCCGCACGACCACAGCATTTCCTAATAGTTCTCCCGCACAGCCCAAGTAGTGCCATTTTTACCACATTTTGCTGGTACGTGGTAAGACCAAACGTATGGCAAGAAACTCTCTGATCATCCAGTGCATGTATGAATGGTCAAACGTAAGAAAAAAACAGAATTAATGGTTTAGCTTGCGCCAAACGCGAAAAACAGTCCTTTTAGAAGCAGGCCACGCTATTTTTGGCGGCCGTGAACAACGTCACATGCTTTCAGTGGTTTGGGAAGCAGATGCAACGATGAGAGCCTGTGCACTTACGTATTCCGTAAGTTAACTCGGCCAGAATAGCGGGGGAGGGTCGGTTCTCACTTTTCCAGAGGGTGGAACCCCCGGCCTCTAAGGTGACGACTTTTCGAGTCAACCAAAGGTGGTTTCATTAATTCAAAAGGTTATATCCTCTCGAAGCTACCATTACACTGCATAATATGCGGTGCCTGTTCAATAGGTCTGCGGTGGGTCGTTTTTGTGCTTCTATGCCTGGACAGTTAAACGATGAATACGCCGCCATAACGTCATCGATGACATTACTTCCGCCATATTTCCAGGGGCTTTTTGTAACAAAGCCCCTGAAAGCAATACTGGGCCCCTGTTTGTTCTGGGGCCCAGTATTGCTTAATCATTGTAGCTCTTTCTAAAATCATATGTTGAATGTCATCTGCCAGATATTCCACATTTGTACTAGACTGGCTGAAGCTATACCTATAGGAGCAGCATGGGCACATAGGGTCAAACACTTCCACACACGAGAGACCAAAAACGGCTTTCAGACACGAAATCAACAAGAGAAACTGAACCAACGCCTCGGACTCACCTGCACAGTGTCCAGCACGATTCCGGCGCCGACCATGCCAAACCCGGCCACCAGGTAGGGGAAGAACACCTGCACTCCGACGGTGAACCAGCCCTCCTCGGGCGGCGCGCGCCGCTTGCGCAGCTCCATCAGGCCGTCCTCCGAGTCGGCCAGCTGCTCCAGGCCGTCCTCGTCGGCGCCCACCACCGTCAGCGGCACCGTGTCGGCGTCGGCCGACATGGCGGCGGCGCGGCGGCGCGGCTGTCTGTCGCCGCTCTCGGTCTCAGCACCGGCCGTCGCCATGGCCGTTGCACGCCTGGCGGGCGGCACACACGCCGCGTCAGCGCTGAACACGGCCCGCGCCAATTCAGCGCCGAAGGCACGGCCCCAGAGCTCAGTCTCAACCGTGTTTTGGATTCAACTGCTCTGGCTTTCGGAGGGGTTCCCTTTCGTTGCACAGGCCAGGAACCTACGGCTCCCCGCAAGGCTGGAGATCTCTTCTCGAGCCAGGGCGAGGTCCTGGATGGGTTAACGCTGGCATAGCAATGCAAGCCCTCTGCAAAACCTATGGGAGACCCAAGATCCAGGGGGTCCTGCCCCACCCGCCCCCCGGATCTCCACCCATGGTTCCCCGAGCCACGGGAGTATGAAATACGATCGCAAACAGGGCGCCTCTAAATTAATAACCACTTCTTCATGGGCCGTCTCATTCACTGCAAGTCCATAAAGTCCATCCAGATGAGACGAGACCCTGGTTTATGTCAACCAAAGATATCGGTTGATCACGTGACTTAATTGGGGACCTCGCCCAACTGAAGATGGGAGATCAGAGGCAATCTTTCGAGGGCACCCAAAGCACGCAGAACCAGTATCACCCTTGACCCATGGTTGAGGAGCACTCTGTCAGCGAGCTGTCGCGTGGTTGTGTAGGACAGCCCAGGATGACCCAGGCTCATATTTGTAGGCGTCATCGAAACGCAGTCTAGCAAGGTGGGGGATTTGGATTTCACAGGCAGCGGCGCCAGTGTTGGTGTTACCTTAGACGGGAGTAAACAATCGTTCACACAACCACCACAGATGCCACCGCAAAGCAACTCCAATCATCCAGTGCCCAGATATGCCATATTTAGTCGCGCGCGTACATTTGCTTAGCAAAGAACAGTCTAGCGACGTCATACTTCGGCGTCAGCGACAACGCCAGTCTACCGCAGGTGGCAGCGGGGGCGGGCGACGCATGCCGTCTACAAACAGTCTAGCAGATCAGTGCCGATCAGGGCCCAGGTCCGGGCCGCTCAAAGGCCTTCGATACCCACAAGGGTGACACAATTTAAATCACTCGCAACCACAACCTTCCACTCGAAAACCACAGTGATAGTCCGAGCAATATCCTCCTTGGTGAAGTGGTCAAAACTTAGTAACCTGGTTAGTACCACTACAGAAGCAGAAGTACCGCACAAAACAGACTCAGTGGAGATGCCAATTTCCTAAAGTTCAAATTCAGAAAGATATGCTTTCAGTTTTCGTTTGTCCTATTTATTTCTATATTTTATTTCCTATTTTATTTCGCTTCGTTTATTTCCTATTTAACTTCTATTACACAAAATTTGACTTTCACACATAAATTTCCATGTCTATGCTATTTTACCAAATCAAGCCTTCTCAACATTCTGGACTTATATGTGGACCGGGTTCTTCAAATACGGCAGTTCAAAGGTTGCAGTCTTGTATTTCCCCCTACATACGCTCTGCTCACATCCGGAAGGTACGGAGGATTCGCAGGGCCGGATAATAATGAGGATAAAGATGACAAATATGCCAAAGATGCGTCCTGCACAAGGAACACTGTCAGAACTAAACAAGCCCCCACAGTCAGCGTTATCCTTTCCGTAACTGTCTTTAATTACATTTTTAAGTGAAAACAAATCCCCGCCCTGAAGGCTGGGACTTAACGGCGGAAAAGACCGGCGGAAAAGCCCATACTCCGTAACCATAGCAACTACAGACTTACAGTCTTCACAAAAAAATGTTGTAAATTCTAAATACTGGGTTTCTTGAGTTTCATATCAATCCTTACATTAACGACAACGTTATAACGTAAAACGTTACTTTTTGATCAGGCGGAAAAGCCCATGCTCCGCAACCATAGTAGCTAGCGACTCGCCGTTTTCACTAATAGAATCATCGTGGTCCGAAACGTGGTATTCTTGAGTTTCATGTTGGTGCCGCGGTAAATAACAACGTTATAACGTAAAACGTTAATTTTTGCCCTGCGGAAAAGCCCATGCTCCGCCAGTGTCCTGAAATTCACAATTTTAAGTGGAAAACGTATCTTTTTCAGATTCATTTAGGGCTCACCAGGGACCTGTTTTGCCCTCACTTGGCAGAGAACTATCGGGCATGAAAACCGGTATAAAATGCATCTAAATTATGACAGTGAATGCTCAAACCATATTAGTATAATCCCCCACCACCATTCATGTAATTAATATATTGCCTGATTACGTCCTCTCGCCAATCTCAAACGCCAATACTACTCCCACATACACAACAACGACGATAACAACATAAGAACCAATAACCCCGTACAAAACGAAACAATCCCGGTCTGCCACAAACTGAAACATAAAACCCACAGAAAAAAACGCCAACGGTGACATGGGAAAAGTGAGGCAACAAAGGTTTCTGGAGGCATAACAAACTCTGTCATGTCCCCGAAGTTTCTGGCACTTTCAAATACAAAAGATGGCGCATACTTTTTGCCTTGGGATTGGCTGCTTCCAGATTTTCAGCCGAAGAAAAGGCTTCACGTGGGTACTTGCTCAGTGAGGCCGATTGGATCGAGGCGCATTCGTTTTCGTCCCCTTTTAATTTTTGGCAATTATTCGCATAAGAATAGGATACAAGTCGCATTTGAAAGGGTCAAAACGAAACGTAGATTCCTATCAAGACTACCAATAATGTGAAAATAATCTTATAATTTCAAGAGAGACTGCCAAAGTCAACCCTGGTTTTTTACTGTTTTTTAATGTTGGTGACATTGATGAATAAATTAGGATATATATTATTTTTAGTAACAAAAGTTGGAAAGAAATATATTTTTATTCAAGAAAAATTAATAAGAAGTTTCTGGGTATTTTTACTATGCGGTTTAAGAGCTTTAATAAAATTTTCAAACGATCGGAACTACATCGTGATTTCGGTAAAGATCTCCACTTTAAGTGAGGCCAATTCCACCTTTCCATATATTTCGTAAAATACAGATTTTTTCTTTTTATTAGATTTTTCAAGTTTAAACATGCTTTAGCAACATTTCTAGCGTTCGATTGCCCTCAATCGTGCGTTTATTGATGAGAAATGGGATTCCAAAGACATCTAAGTACCGAATTGGCCTTAGTGAAAAGGCCTCAGCTGGATTTCGTCCATTCTGAACAATGACGTCACTGTCGTATTTGGGGAGTCGAAATGATCCGGGGTATCATGAATGGGTGCGCAAGTGCAGGCGGTGAGTTTTTAAGTTACTTTGGTAACCTTGACGAGCCCTGTCTTGAGACGCGAATATCACCAAGGCGGAGAATACAAACTTTTGAGGTCAGTATGGTTATGGGAAAGAAGACTGGAAATTGAGTAAGCGCGTGGAAGTAATTTGAGTTTTCCGTTGGAAGGCATTTTGTGGATGAGGGTTCATTTCTTATCCGTGATACCGCAGCTTACCTTGAGGAAAATTCACGATTAATCGAACCATTTCTTCCATCTAAAATATCTACAGGGGATAGGTAGGTACCTACATACTCAGTACAGTACTGGGTGAGGTCATAATACCTTGCAAAAGTTTTCCACAATTCGGAGAAAGGCTCAGACAGTACCTTTTGCAGCTCATGATTGTTTAGGCTGGGTAATGGTTGCAATTTTCTTCATCTGAACTGTTTGTACATACAAATATAGGCTGGTGGTTTTCACACATCGAAGCAAAATAATCCTGACAGCGGTTGAGTGTTTAAACCCCACGTCTTGCATTAAATAATGATAGCCTGTGTGGTGCTTGGATGAGAGGAAGTTGGAGAATATCAACATAAGGGGAAGAGGGATTCTATCTGGCTGGTTATTTACCATGGCATCAGGGCCAAATATATATCAACATTAGAAATGATGCAGCTTCCTAGTTCTATGTTAATGGGTTAGATTCAGGGTTATGAGATCCTATCTATATATGAGGTACCTAAAATTGCGGAGCATCAGAATGTTTTCCTTCCACTAGGAGGTAGCAGAAGGATGATTCTTCACTGCCATTGTACAACAGATATTTTCATCTACTGTCAGTCAAAACAAAAAAAAGCTGGTGGTAGTTGTTGCTTGTATTATAGAGGCATATAAATACAGCCCTAAAGCAAAGTATTATCCTAAAAAAGCATTGGATTGGTAAGAAGCAATGAACAGGTCCAGGCAAAAGGTTGTGATGGACTTGTAAGGCTGTAAATACTAAATGGCAGAAATGGGACATTTTGAGAAACCGGGGGATTTTGGCCTCTTTTTGGGATTTTGGCCTCACTCTCCAGCTTGCGTTAAAGCAATTTCAGGACCCTGTGCTCCGCAACCAAAGTAGCTAGCGACTCGCTGTTTTCACTAATGGAATCAACGTGATCTGAAACGTGGTATTCTTGACTTTCATGCTGATCCCGCGGTAAATAACAATGCTATAACGTAAAACGTTAATTTTTACCCGGCGGAAAAGACCATGCTCCGCAACCATAGCAGCTAGAGACTTACGGTTTTCGCTTAAAAATGTCATAAGTTCTAAATAAGAGGTTTCTTGAGTTTCATATCAATCCTTACATTAACAACAACGTTATAACGTAAAACGTTACTTTTTGGCCGCAAGCATGCAACCTAAAAAGCCTACGAGTCCGATCGTACACCCGAAGTTTTTCGTGAATGATTCCAAGCCGACTTGAATGAGAAACGTAGCTTCACATACCGCAAAGGCAGGGGCGGATGCAGGCCCGAGTTTGGGGGTAAACCCATGTCTGCCTCTCCTCCTGCGAGGAGGGGGTTGGATTTGCGATTTGGGTGCTCGACGGACCTAGTATAAGCTACCCCTCTAAGTACATGATTGCTTTCCTGGGGGGGGATGGAAGTGGAAGCAAAGATGTAATTGCTCCACAGTTTCTCCGCAAGCCAAAAATTAACGTTTTACGTTATAACTTTATTTATGCACGGGTCAACATGAAACTCAAGAATACCACGTTTCTGACCACGCCAACTCTATAAGTGAAAACAGCGAACCGTTAACTGTGCTGGTTACGGAGAATGGACTTTTCCGCAGGCCAAACAGTAACGTTTTACGTTATAATGTTGTTGTTAATGTAAGGATTGATATGAAACTCAAGAAACCCCTTATTCAGAATTTATGACATTTTGTGTGAAAACCGTAAGTCTCTAGCTGCTATGGTTGCGGAGCATGGGCTTTTCCGCCGGGCAAAAATTAACGTTTTACGTTATAACGTTGTTATTTACCGCAGGATCGACATGAAACTCAAGAATACCAGTTTCAGATCGCGTTGATCCATTAGTGAAAAGCAAGTCCTAGCACATGATTGCGGAGCATGGGCTTTCCAAAGGGCAAAATTAATGTTTTACGTTATAACGTTGTTATTTACCGCGGGATCAATATGAAACTCAGGAACACGTTTCAGATCATGTTGATTCCATTAGTGAAAGCGGCAAGTCGCTAGCACTATGATGCGGAGCATGGGCTTTTCCAAAGGGCAAAATTAATGTTTTACGTTATAACGTTGTTATTTACCGCGGGATCAATATGAAACTCAAGAATACCACGTTTCGGACCAAGCTGATTGTATTAGTGAAAACGGCGAGTCGCTAGCTACTATGGTTGCGGAGCATGGACTTTTCCGCATGCCAAAAAGTAACGTTTTACGTTATAAGGTTGTTATTTACCGCGGGATCAACATGAAACTCAAGAATACCACGCTTCGGACCACACTGATTCTATTAGTGAAAACGGCGAGTCGCTAGCTACTATGGTTGTGGAGCATAGGCTTTTCCGCAGAGCAAAAATGAACGTTTTACGTTATAACGTTGTTGTTAATGTAAGGATTGATATGAAACCCAAGAAACCCCTTATTTAGAATGTATGACATTTTTAGTGAAAACCATTAGTCTATAGCTGCTATGGTTACGGATTATGGGTTTTCCCGCAGGTCTTTTCCGCCGTTAAGTCTCAGCCGCCCTGAAGCCCTAACATCGATAGCCAACACTTGCCCATACACAAGCAAAAAACCGCAAAAATATATAACAAGTTAACCCACGATGAAATCCAATCAACACAGCTTTTTCCAGCAGTTATTCGGCGACAACCGACGTCATTTCACTGCAACGATGTAACCTACCGTTTAGAGCTCAGACGCAATGTCGTTTATACAAGAATGGCACCGACGGCGGACGCACATCACTAAACCAGGAAAGCAATTACAATCATACCAAAAGTAAATTTTAGAGTGTTAAACTATAAGTCAATAACAGAACAAAATTTCACTTACATTTCTGTTGAAGTACCACGAGTCGACAAAGATAAAAATACAAGGATAAACATAGCCTCGAACCGAGATGCAAGAATTTCCGCGAACGAATAGAGGTGCAATTTTACACAATCGAAGGGGGTCCATTGCACCTGCACTCCCTACATATAGACTGTGTTGTCATGACCAAAACTGTTTTATTCAGTTCGCTAGGGGTCTATATTGATGTTAATTTATTTCACGGGGTTCTTACTTTTTAATTTTATTTAGGCAAGCAAGGGTTATAAGGATACTTGGGTTTCGTGAATAACCCAATTATTTATTTTCCTGCCCTTTCTTGTCAACCACATCACTTATAATTAGTTTGGCCTTTTTCCTGTTTTGTTTCTCTAAGCCAGGAGGAACATCACCTCCAGAGGAATTTTTACCTCGCTAGGGCAGGAGCAAGTGATGTGCCCCCTCCCCACTCGCACCCCTAGCCCATGGTGCAGGGATGGGACAGTTACACTTGCTAATGTCAAACAGCTCGTCCAGCTTTCCCTCAAAGGCTGGTCTTTGCTTTGCATTGCTCTTATTTTGAGCAATCTTATGAGCTATGTCCCAAGCCCGTTTGAGCTATGTTTTAATGGTAGTATCTTGCACAACAACAGGAGGCTTAAAACAAGCATTCACTTTCGTCCATTGGGTCTTCACTGCTTCGGCCATATCAGTAACCAGTTCGGCCATGGAGTACGAGTAGGCCCGCCCCCTGCTTCTTAGTGGACTGCTCCATGATCATGCACTCCTTGTATAGCACCCCTGACTCATGATTGACCTCAAGGTGGTTAGCTCAGAAGGTGGTAGGGCCTTTCCTGGTCCCATGTAGTTGCCGACCTTAGTCCCAGAGTACACCTGGTCTTCACCCCACTTGGTTCTGCTTCTGCCATCGTAGTTTCGGTACGAATAGCGTCCCACTCCTAGTACCGCTCTCAAGTCTGCTCAGTAATTGAAGATGTTCCAGTACTTTAAAGCTCCAGGAAGACATCAACCAGCTACACTTGACAGCTGATTCATGGGGTCCTCAGGAAGTGTGCAGGGTTGCGGTTTCAGCGGAGGTACCTCATGGATGACAGCTCCGACGACAGACTGGAAGGGCATCTGATCCCATGCACCACTTTAAAGGGTCGACCTTTGGGTTACAATTGACAGCGCTCGTAAGTTTCATGAACACGCCAGGTCCACTGCTAGAAAGGTCGATGGCATCGCTCACAACGTTCGGAAATCTGTAGAGCACCTGATTTCAAGCTGAACATCTTGAGCACTCATATTCTACCCATCATTGAGTACACATCAACTGTATGGAACACCGGCTATGTGCAGAACATTAAGAGATTAGAAGCAGTACAAAGCATCTGGACCCACAACATCACCTGCCTCCAAAATCAGGAGTACAGCGAACCGAACTCTGTATGCGCCCATCCTTTACAAGCATGGTTGGGTCATAAGTGCCAGGGGATTCCCTTTCATCAGACATGTCCGCCACCCTTCATCCTGTTTTTCCCTGAGTCATGTCATTCTTCACATGGGTTTCCCCTCACTTTTATGATTATCTTGGATAGTTTATTTTCTGGTTTACGTTTGTGCTGTTTTCCTCACACTTATCGATTATAGGAAATTGATGCAGTCTGCTATTTGTTAGCAGTGAGTCTATGATACCATTAGTTTAAGCTACATGATTCAACATTCACACAGACTCACAGTTTCCAGCCCCTATTGCCCATTCTCTTGTGTTTCTAATTTCATTCTATCATTGCTCCTAGGAGTTGGCGTGTCTATTCGATGTAGTTTTCCTTTCCTCTCCCGATCTTGCCCCTCTCCAGGAAAGACCGGATGGTGTGGAAACCTACCAGGTAAGTTTGAAGTATAAAAACTCCCTTTCATCCAAGTAATCTCTTTAGCAGTTGGACTCGTGTAACCTCAAAGTGCGGTGTTTTAGTCTCTCTTGTCTCACACTAAAAAAAAACAAAAGCTCAAGTTACAAGATTACAATTCATGAGCAGACAAAACAACTTACATGTGATTAGGTTCCGACCAAACTCCCAGCATTGACTGAGATTCAACGAGCATTGTCGTCTACAAGTTACATGGAAAGGATGGACCACAAAGTGCTATTTTTATTAAGAGGTGGCTTTAGTGTCCGGATATGAATGGATTCTGCTATTTTTTCGGTTAGGATGGTCTTTCAACTTTTCTAAAATATGTACAGATAGTGGTTGTTCAGGGAGTGTCATGTTGCTATGTTCCGGAGAGAAATGGCCACCGAAAAGTGTTTCTGATATCGAATTTAGAGCATCACATCTATGCTCCTTGAATCTCAGTCGAATTGGTCGCTTGGCTTCTTTCACACATTGACAGGACTTACCATTTTCAGTGCACAGTTTACAGGTGGCTAGGTAAACAATACCGGGAGCAGCAGGGGGAAATAAAAGTTTATTTGTGCCGAGAAACCACAGCGTAAAATTTTGAAGCTCTGGCCATATACGTAAGTTTCCCACCCCAGGGCCCCATTTCATAAGAGTTGTAGAAATGCGACGTGTTTTACACCACATTCACCTGCAAAGTTACGCAGTACTCAGAATCACGTTTCATAAAGAGCGGTGACATTCACGCAAAAGCGACGTAGATATGAAATGCCGCGTGAATTGCGCCCCATTCCAGAATGGAATGGCACCTTTCAAATATAGCATACAACTGCTTTATTTACAACAAAAATGGCATATATATTTCTTAATAAATTAGTTGAAAAAAATTATTTTACTTATTTGCCCTTATTTGATTATTAAGTTTCTCATGAACTTTGAAAAATACTGCGGAGGAAGACGCGCTAACAGCGGACGCAATAAATATACGACGCATTTGTTTTTGGCAGTAACCATTTTTTAGGTAGTTACTGTCAATAAGGCTCTAAAAGGTTATTGTATTGTTGTGCAAGTGTGTTTCAGTGGAATTCAAGTGGAATTGTGTTTACTAATCGTGAGTGAACTATGAAAGGCCTGTGAATCTTATAATTTCGTGAAACTGAGACAGGAATAGTGAGTCAACATCTTTGAAAAATAACTAGGTAGATGCCGGTATTTAGGTACCTAGGTGTATCACCGTTTTCGCCAGAGGCCTCAGTAGAAATACTTGGATTTTGTTGGTGACAGGCACCTTAAATTGAATTTTTACCCTCTATAGACTCCATATAACACCATGTCAGTGTCAGCCTATTTGGGATTCTGTACTCCCTAGACTGTAAAATAACAGTAACGGCAGAAAGTCAAATAAAAATCAATGTAAGTTTTCCTGTGTATTTGCATCAATACCTATCATCATTTTTGGCATACCAAATGGCCATAGAACTCTACATATCAGCTCAATTTGGCATGAGTAACTTGCATTTCAAACCTGTGAATGAAGAACTTACACACCGTTTTTATTTCAGTTTATTTCACATTCATGACTCTTTTTCCCCTTCACTACACTACCTAGTTTTTCCTGAGATTCAGAATTTCAGAAGAAATTACATATTTTTCATGTTTTGCGTCATTGTCTGATAAATGTTACGCTGCTATTTCTTGCATAGCTTTTCAAGAGTGTTTTACATATTCAACATATATGCTGTCTGCTATATGAAACAAGATTGGGAATACTCCATGCTGCATTCCAGTACAGCGTAGTTTAGAGCAGCGTAACTTTGCACGTAGTTGTATTTTACGCTGCATTTTTGTGAAACAAGATTGTGGTGTATTGTTAACTTTCTACGCTGCATTATGTTACTTCTACGCTATAAGCGTAAGTTACGCCTTTTATGAAATGGGGCCCAGAATACATAACGTAAATATGCATGCAGAGCTGAGCGGCGGCACCGTCACCAAAACATTCAGGGCGAACCAGTCGAAGTCCTCTACGATTCCCCTCGACTTTTGGGTAAAAAATGTGCAAAAATTCGTAACGTAAAATGGGACTACTTTGGAATCGTGGGAAACTTCCAACAGTGTTAAGGATTGACAAAAATATTCTTTGATTCGGAAATAGTTATGTGTAAAGTGTTACAGAATTATCAAGGAAAAATGAAACATCTATAAGGAAAGTGTGTTTCCTTGATGTCTATGAAAATGTGTAAAAAAACTCCACGGGTTTCTCACGTTGCATAAATGTTCTAGTATGGCACACAGCGGAAAATATGATAATTGTCTGAAAGCCCATTGCGTAAGAATTCGTACCTTACCCAAGTATTATTTTCCCCGGGGTTGTGCATTTTCCCTTTAAACCGGATTCACAGGCATAAAAAGTTTTTGTTCCTGACAGGCACTGGGCTGCTAAGATATCTGATCATACAAGGTTGCTTTTTAGGTGCCATTGCCAAGATATACAAATATAGGGTTTCAATTTTTAACCAGGGAGTTTACTTTCGCAGTCGGCGCTGCTGGGGCCGCTAGTCACTGGCTGTGAACAATCACTAACCCACGAATTTATTTACTTTTTTCCCCTTTCCCTGCCGTTTTTATGAGAAAAAGAAAACACTGTTACAATTGAGGTGTGCATGGCCATCTGCTTATCGAGGATTACCGGTGCACTGACGTCCTGTGGGCACCTTTTGTGAGCTGTCTTGTGTATGGCCATGATATCTTGTCTGCCACTTGCTTCATGTTGATTTTCCTGAGTCTGTGTGCAGCCCCTGGCCTAGTGGACCGTGCAGCTTGATTTCACCATGAGCTTTTGAACTCCATCTTCACTTATTTTCTCCTCATGTGCTTGTTTTTTATCCTGTGGGTTTGTATGTATTCCAAATATATGTATGGAGTATATGTATATATGTATAGTAGCATGTACATGGATGTATGTATACATGAGGTTCATCTATTCAGGGGAGCACTAAACATCCAGTTGCTGAGTTACTGTATCGCTGGTGTAATTATTGATTGTGCTTCACTTCTTGGAATAGTCATTTTGTAAGCTTCTTTGGGTATCAAACTATTGTGAAGAGGTCAAGCAAAACTTAATGTTTATTTTAAACCAATTTTTTTCTTATAATGCTTGCTTAAATAAACAGTAGACCCCATGCAATTAAAAAATATATCAAAGTAGACCCCAAGTAAACTGAATAAAACAATTTAAGTCATGACAACACAGTCTGCTGAACAGTTAAATACTGTTTAAAGGTTAAATTCTGTTTTTGGCACAGTTTACACACTTCTGCCCACTTTGCTAGTGTGGCATAGCTTCACTGAATTAGTGGAGCACTTGCCCCAATAAGTAACTTAAAAACGCATCTATGTTGAATTTTACTTATTTTTTACTTAAAAAAACTGACCCAAGATTAATATCACAGTTTAATGACCATTATCTGCATTTTTGTATTCTTGTTGCAGTGACCTATGTTCTTATCCTTACCTTACCTTATGGATTTTCAGAATTTTTAGGCACATGACCTGCAGGCTCCATTCTCCACAAGCTCAATTTTGAATGTGCTTAACTCACCCATTCTCTGGAGAGTTACCTGAGATGGGCCAAGTGTTTATCTAGGCTGCTTTTAAATTGGGACATGGCTTGTGCTGTAATGACAGTCAGGTAGAGAGTTCCAATTGGATATAGATCAAACCCCAAGGGTGCAATGACAAATCATTGTTGAACTTATGGTTTAGCCCAGTCTGCAAAGTATGGCAGCAGGCCAGACGAGTCGCACCAGCCATCTAAAACTTTCATCCAAATTTGCCAGTCTGCAAAGTATGGCAGCAAGCCAGACGAGTTGTACCAGCCATCCAAAATTATTGCACCACCAGCCTAAAAAATGCACCAATCTGCCATATACAAGGGAGAAAAATGCATACATTCCTACCCACACGATGCAATGCCACCTCTCTTATTAGTTATTTAAGGACTTTTTATAATGCCCCCTCCTGTGTCTTTATACTATTCAGCCATTATTTTTTTGGTTTTCAGTGTCACCTTCCTCGCACCAGTCTTGCAAATTCACACCAGGTTGATAAAATCCGCACCACTCGCTCCTGTCTCCAAGGGCACTCGCACCAATCAGATCTCATCGAAAATGCCATACTTTGCACCATGGCAAATTTGCACCGCCAGCCACAAAAATTCGCAACAATCCGCCATCTACCAGGGAGAAAAACATGCCCACTACTCCTACCCACACAATACCATGCTACCTCCCTCATTAGTGTGCCGTTAGTTATGGACTTTTTATGGCTCCTCTTGCGTTTTTATAACCATTCAGCCATTATTTGTTTGGTTTTCAGTGTTAACTCCCTTGCACCAGTCTCGCAAATTCATACCAGGTTAATAAAATTCACAAGGGCGCTCACACCGATGAGATCTCATCGAAAGTGCCGTACTTTGCACACTGGGGTTTAGCAACTTTTTAGAATGACCTTGAGTGCAAATGTGGGGGTCCAGAGTAACAAACTGTGTATTATAGCAGGATTTAAGCAGCTCATGTCATCTCACCACAATGTCATTGCCTGACACATCTTATAGGCAGTGAATTATTTTGAGCTGGGATATGCTCTAATCTTGATCCACAGGCAACTAATATCAATTAGGAGCTCATTGGTAGGTACCCATACCATGTCAAAGTAGGAGCTCTGATTTGGGCGGGATGTGCTGGAATATTAATATGTCAATAATACCCAGGGCATCCAAAAATACATATGATCTAGGTACCTAATAGGTATCATGATATTACCCACAGCAGCAGTCTTATGAGATCAATAGGTATTGATATCAGGCACTGCAGCACACGCCCACACTTCACCATTGATAAGAGAAGTTTCCAGATCAGATTTTACTAGCCTTGGTACACTATAATAACCTGGGATAGCAGGTTTGTGATAAAACACACCACTTCAATTGTATATCAATATACCACAACCACTGTGTTAAGGACCCAATCACTTGACCGGTCGTAGCAAATCTTCAATCGTCCACTACATCCTCAAAGCACATTCTGATTCGCCACGTGAATTCAACGACAGCTGAGAAACTCCGGATGTGAATTTCAATTATTATGTAGATAAGGTCGCAATTCGGAAATATGGATTCGTTTCAATGTAGAATGCAGGAACGGCAATGCAACACACGCTGGCTGTTCTACAACACACACAGCACCCGCGCTCGGTGCATTCGCTGCATCGAACATCAGACGACGGTTTGTCACCTTTGGGCTACTTGCCTTTTCTGGCAGCGCTGGGACGCTGCCAGATATAAAGCACTATTGAAATCCCTCGAAATATTTAATTTCTAGGCCCTTCAGAAGCGTCGTTACAAATCAGAGACCTCACGTTCACCGTACTTAATCTAGGGCGGCTAGCCATCCAGGACCTGCAGTCAGTGGCGGATGCAGGGGAAGGGGCTAGGGGCTCAAGCCCCCGAAATTTTTTAGCCCCTGTAGTTAATACATAGGCGAGAGGCTGCCCGAGGAACCGGTGGGTGAGGCTCGAGCCCCTCGCGCCCCAAATGCATTCCTGGAATCGCCGCTGCCTGCAGTAATCCAGTTCAGCACCTTAGAAGCACTGAATTAGCACAGTTGGCGGCGCGTGTATAGTGGGCGCGCCCTTTCCTGACTGAAGGCGTCCCCAAACCGAAATCCTGGATCCGCGCCTGCAAAGCACTTACAACGATGTTCATCACTCGAAAAATGTTATCGAGCCATTGTTATAAAGCTTAACCCACTTAGAGTCGCTGATGTGAATTAAACCCCGGTCTAGCTCGCTTGGCGTCTTCCGACAACACTCAAGCTGGCTTCAACCTCAAATCATGAAGATGGACGCTACTTCAGGCAGGGGCGGATCCAGGATTTCCTCCAGGAGGGTGCGAATTCAAGACTCGGGGGGTCTCGTCGTTTGGGAAGGGGGCCCGCGACTCGGGAGGCCCGCGGAAAAAGACGTTAAATGTGATGGAACTCAGCTTTAAAAAAGAAAGAATTGGTGCCCCATGCCCAACCCAGAGTGATTGTACAGGTTACCACCACACATACAAGTTTGCACGCATAATATAGTCCATATACACTTATACAGACAGGGCTTTTTACTCATAACACTCTTACGGGGTGGGGCGATCGCCTCATCGCCCCCACCATGGATCAGGCAGCATTTCACATCCCCTAAAGCGAGCTGTGTGAACTCGTTATTTTCTTTCCCATATCCGGGCAGCGTGCTCGTGGGAGCAGCGGGAGTGACAAACGGTCGAAAACATGAAAATTGTTTGGCTTCGAGGGAAGTTGTAGACTCATCGATTGAAATCTACGGTCACTTCAGTCCAACTGAGTCCGTCAGAATGGTACCAGAGCCATTTTGCAGGGATCGATTGAGACCGGCGGGGAAAAAAAGTTTCATGCAAAACTTAGTACACACAGCCAAGGCTGTCAATGTCAATGCCTGCGGGATACAAAAAGCCAGGGGTACCAGATCCTCCACATCCCGATCTCCACCCACGCACACAGCAAGTAAAAATCCGACCTTCCCTTTAGGAGCGGAAGTGATGCCTTATCGCCGTTAGCGATGCGATTCTCGCTCGCTGCCCTTTATCCTGGCACATCGATAAGTGACATCGCTCAAAGACGTTTTAAGAGTCATATTTTCCCAGAAACTGTTGTCAAGTAGTTAGAAATGTTTCGGAAATGACATTTCTTAGTTAGAAATGTCATTCCGTTGAAAAAGAGCTATCAATAAACTCGAAATATTCGGAAGTTTAAACTTTTCATCAAATAACCCAGACTAATATCCCGAAAACATTTCTAACTACTTAATCGCTCAAAGAGACGGCAACTGGCAGACTAGTTTCCATCTGACGATATTGAAACTCAACAAAGACAAAAAAAAACGAAAAAGGGTACAAAGCTCAGCCTTCACATACCGTCACGAAAAGCGTTTCCACTAAAGCCTCTGTCACAATATCACGCTTTAGGCCACGATTGGCTACGATCAATCCAGTGTGCAAAGTATGGCATTTTCGACGAGATCTCGTCGGTGCGAGTACCCTTCGAGACAGGAGCGTGTGGTGCGAATGTTATCAACCTGGTGCGAATTTGTGAGACTGGTGCGAGGAAAGTGACACTGGAAACCAAACAAATAATGGCTAAATGGTTATAAAGACACAGGAGTGAGCCTTATAAAAATTATCAACTAAGTAACTAATAAGAGAGGTAGCATTGCATCGTGTGGGTAGGAATGGGCGTGTTTCTTTCCTTGGTAAATGGCATATTGGTGCGAATTTTTGGTGGCTGGCGGTGCGAGAATTTTAGATGGCTGGTGGGAGTCGTCTGGCCTGCTGCCATACTTTGCAGACTGGCGATCAATCACGATTCAACAAATCGTGGTGAATCGTGGGCATTTGTGCAACAAAAACATGCCCTGCAGGTAAGTGTACGACGTTGCGCCGATGTTGCAACGATTTCAACACGCTAATCCACGGGAGCGTTACGAATTGACACGTGTCAATCACGATCCCTCACGACGATCGTACGATGATGTGCGAGACCATGGCGATGAGGTGCGATGTAACACGAATATCTACAATGCGTGACGATCATCGTCACGATGGATTACGATGGCAGCGCGATTACGGCCCATACTTTAACTCGGAGCCCATATCGGACGAAACCAAGCATTCTTGTTTTGGCTCTCGTTGTGTCGACATGGCCCTGTTGGCCGTTGATACACTTCCAGGTCCTTGGCTGTGTTGATTTCAACGAACGTGAGGGCGGTTTTCTCCCGCCCGTTTTGGCTCGAGGTAGTCTTTCTTGTGGGAACATTTTTAGCAGACGAAAATTTTTTGACACTCTGAGGCAAGCTATGAGAAAGTGCAGAAGCAACTAGGTCTGCCTGATATTCATCAGTTTTATGACAACTTTGACGAATCGTAGAAAATTGGCAAAATATTGTGGCTTATTGAAAAGCTTTTCGTCCTCAATCGCGGCTGCGTCCGGGCAAATCTTCACTTTATCGTAAAATCTCGTGAGGGTGTCTTACTGGTATCGTTGCTTACTCGTGGTATGCTCGCCGCGGCTCATATAATGTCGTGGGAAGATCGTGCATAATGTTGTTAATGATTGGCTACGATAAGCTACGATTAATTCGGATTCACCGCGATTGGCCCAACGAGTCGTACGATTGTCCCAATTTCCCTACGATAGCGTTGCGATTTGACAAACCGACCACAATTGGCTACGAGCGTTTTGAACTGTTGAAAGCTATCGCGGCACATCCCGATTAACCCTCATTACCTACGAAGGACCACGGAAGAGCACGATGTCTCCACGATCGACCACGATGATGACCACGATTCGATAAAGATAGCTCATGAAGTCGAATTCTAGCCAATCGTAGCCCAAATCGTGATAGTGTGACAAAGGGCTTTAATCCACTTACTTGCAGGGAAACTGAAGCCATCAAACTGCAAGCAACACAGCAGCAGTCTAGCAGTGTCGGTGATCGTTCCCCTTACCTTCAGACTCAGCAGAGAGCAGCGGGCTGGCTTCCTGTGAGTAGAGCTCCGCAGCCACCGGACACCCTGTCACGATTTTCAGAGCGCCGACGGGTCTGAAGAGGCGCTCTTCTGCTGGTACACTGCTGATGTTGGCAAGCACCCACCGACTTCGTCCTCCAACCCTCGGACACACCGCATTCGTGACGGCTGCGCCAAAAATGCACCCACCGACCCCAGTGCCAAATGGTCAGCAGCGGCAGACGTCCTGCGCTAGCCTTCATCCCAGAGACTTTAATTGCGCATCAGGCATATATTTATACTTGGCAAACATAGCTGTCCCTGGATATACGCCACCACTGCAACGGGGCAGTGCTGGCGGCGCAAATAAAACTATTTTGACAAAAAATAGGCCCATCAAATATCAATTAAGCGTGAGATTCAAACCAGCCCCATTCACAAATTGATGGGCCTTTTACGAGGCTGTCAACTCAGCAGTACACGACTACGATCTTCATAGTTTACGAAGCGTGAGAACCCTATAGACGACTACGATCTTCACAAGTTTACGAAGCGGATAACCATAGAGATCTACTATAACAAGCAAGTCGGAAAACTCGGTACTCAATATACCATTTGTCTTGGAACTGGAAATTTCCGTAGAAAAGAAAAAGCTAAAACCTACCTGAAATGTACCCCTCATGTACCCTTAGCAGCAAGCTACAGTTGTCATGGCTGTTGGTGTGACGACATATACTGACGTTACGGTGAGTATGAGCCAATCGAAACCCTTGAAGCGTTTTGAATATAGTAGTGGTTGCCTGATCATGACATCATCCACAGGCAGGTATTCATTTCTTTCCCTAGGGGAGCATTTTAAAAATCCAAATATTGAGCTTATTGTACATTTTTGAGAGAAAGCATGGACACTTCCATGATTTTCCGCTAAAAGTACCCTTAATTCTAGGATTCGACTAAGGTGCCACATTCCCTTTAACACGGCTCATACGCTGCAACGAATAAAGACGGTGTGTAACGCTTTCTTTAAAGGAATTTAACCTGTTATTTATTTTGCCCCGAAAAGCCCATGCTCCCAGTTAAAAGATATGGGAGTTCAATTCAAGTTCAAATGCATTTCTCCATAAAAATTGAAATAAGCAGGGAACATCTCTTCTAAATTAGGTTAAAAGTTTGTACACAGATGGGTGTACTCCACTGAAAAAACGGCGCACTTACACATATCCACAATCGTGTTTGATTTTATATCTGAGCATGCGTCAGATGAGGCTGGCATATATTTGAAATTTTTTAGACTTTGGCCTGTATCCATGAAGGGAGGTCATTGAAAATTAATATGGATGTCATATGAAATCCGAAAGTCGGCGCATCCTAAGCCCTCACAATGATGATGAGGCTATAGAGCTTTCCACACACAGAAACGTTGGAGCTCCTCAGTGGAGAGCATTTGTTTTCAAAGCCCGACTAGCCTCTAGGATCTTATGGTAAGAGTGAAAGACAAATTAATCATAACGCGCGAATGAATATCACAACACCGGGCTGAATCAGTCACCCGTTTTAGAGTTCACCTCTTCCAAGAGTGAACAACCAAAGTCCGCAAAAGACAAAGCTTGTGTACAACAGCATTGTTATATTGCATCCGTAACATGTGCCCAGCCCCTAATGCCACACAGAGATCACCCTAAACAGTAGCCACAGCGTAACATTGAAACCCGGCATACACAACCACGGACGCAACAGCACCACCACTCGCACAGCGTTAACACAGCACTTGAAGATTGCAGCAGATCGACGGAGTAGCTAACTACGCACATTCGGCGACATGGTAAAAAAGGCTAATTTGTCCGCTCAAGAGCATTAGAGTAAGAGCATTTAGTAAGCGGCGTTAGACTGGCGCAGAGGGCACCACTTGTGACGGTAGGCGGAGCCAGTGACGGCGTCCGACGACGGTCAGAGTTCAGTTTTGCGCGCGGCAGGCGGCGCGCGCCATGTGGGCGAGAATGGCCTCTGTCGACCTATCCCCGTGGTAGTCAGCGCTGAACTGGCCCTTGCGGAAATGCTTCAGAGTTGGGAAACCTCGAACATCGAATCTGAGAGACAAACGACACAGAACAGTAGTTTCGGTCCAGACCTCACCCGGGGTAACGCAACGGAGGATTCAGAAAAGGTCTTGGGAAGGTGAGGGGGAGAGGGCGGTAAATGACCAGCATCGTCACAAACTATCGTACGTTAAAGAAGGTTCTGCGATAATCGAGTCGTTTGAGGGCCAGGGGCACTTTGGGCCTCTTTGATCCGCCAGTGGGGCAATGGAGCCATCCTGGAGAAAGGGGGGGTCGACGGCCCATGGGGCCATGGGGTTGAGCCACTAATGTCGCACCAGGATGGCTTTGACTGAAGCCTCATGATCAAGACTAACTGATTGACAACATATCTTCCGCGGGTTTTCCGAAAACTGAGCCACGATTCAGCCACCAAGCCCCCTACACAACGCCGATTTTAGGCCCGTCACACCCGGTTTGTGAGAAATGGATTACAAGCCCGGAAGGCCGGTATCGGGAAAACCATAACGACTGTATACAAAATGTATTTACTTTAAAGCGTTTCAAATATATGTTTTAAGCCAATTTATCGTGTAAAAGTTTTGGTTCACCCAAAACCATATCAAAAAGGTGCATGTAGCATCAGTAGCCTCAGCTATCTTAATAATTCAGCAGAAAAATACGAAAAACACAGTATGAAACATGGCTGCTTATGATGCAAGCACTTCAGGTAATGACCAGCATCACCTTATAAAAACAAAGGGTATTCTAGATAGAGGTATGCACATGGCAGCTATAAGAATCGGGATGAAATAAGTCCACCATGTCAGACATTTCCTCCATCTTTGCACTTTTATAAATCATTATATGCGGCACGAGCCCACAATTGAGTCCAATAATGTTTATAAATAGAGGAGAGAGCAGTGACAAGTTTTCAGCTAAAACTTTCAGAATATCATAGCGGAATGGCTGTAAAGGATCCAAAACCCTTCACATGTCCCTCAATTGATACATGAACATTTTCTTTAGTTTAGTCACTAAACAGCTTGGAAGATAGTTAAAAGAATGTTCTGCTGGCAGCCCGGTCTGGAAAGTAGGTAAGCCAACAGGCCAACAGAACAAGGCCCATCAGCCATATGATATACAATTATCAAACCACCAGCCATAAAGAACTATCTATAAGGAACCACTAGTTTTCCACAGGTTCGCACCAAACATTGATTTCGTAAATTCCGTAGTAAAAATATTTGCCGACGACACGAAATTATACTCTAGCGCCAATGACATTCGATCCGCCGTCAGCTTGCAGCTCGATATCGACCGCATGCTGAGGTGGTCGGAGCTGGCAAATGCCCTTCAATTTGGGGAAGTGCTCGATCTACACATCGGTGAGTCAAACAGAAGCTTCGACTTGCCATGAACGGTGTGACGCTGCAAAGTCGTCCTGAAAAGGACCCGGAATTGTCATTGACAAGGACCTTAAATTTAGGCAACAGGCTGCCTCTGCGGTTTCCAGGGCATCGAGGGTCCTAGCCGTGATCAGAAAATCGTTTGCCAACATCGATACGTTTACACTTCCGCTTCTCACAAGACACTGGTCCGTCCCCACTTGGAATATGGGAATGTTGTTTGGGGTCCGTTTAATAGAGAGACCAGAAGTTAGTCGAGAGGGTCCAGCGACGGCGACACGCATGGTTCGAGTACTGGCCCATCTCCCTTATACCAAACGTTTGCGTGAGCTTGGCTTGCCTTCTCTCTACTTTCGGAGACGTCGTGGTGACATGATCAAGGTTTTTCGACTTCTTCATGGCGACATGGACCAAGATCCATCACAGTTCCTGGAGCTCGACAGTCGAGGACGTACGCGCGGTCACGCCCTGAAGCTGATGAAACCAAATGCGTCTCAAGAGTCCGTCGCTTTTCCTTTGGTGTTAGGGTTGTTAATGATTGGAATGCTCTCCCTTACCACGTCGTCAACGCCACCACCTCCACAGTTCAAGGCCAAATTGACGCCCATTGGCAAATCAGAGGTACTATGTACCCCGCAAGACTGAGCCGTGACATATTCTGACAGGAGCTCGTTGATGACCGAATCCAACAGGCTCTGTAAGCCTTCAAATTTCGACAAACTTATCGTATCGTATCGTAATAAAAATATTGCACCAATCTCCACCAAAAGTAAATCTGACAAAAAAACAACTCAATCCCATCCACATTACCATTTGGGCTGAACACTATTTCTGTTTGCTTTGTTGTATTTGACGAGCTTGCGCTTAGTAGGTATCTGAAGCGCCGTGCTTGTCTACATTAGGGCAATCATTTATGAAAACATTTTTCACCAAAATTTACCAGAATAGTAAGTTTATTTCAGCGAAAATATTTCAAGACTTTTGAAAATATATCTTAAAACTTCACAGATTTAAAAAATAAGCACAAAGTGTGTGGTGCATTTCTTTGTTCCTGAGAATAGGCCACTTTTGTGCACTTGTTTGTGGACTTCTTATTCAAAAGGTCTAACTTTCACAGGGTAGAACCTATGAACATTAGACCCTTTCATCAGTGGACCTTCTGATGTAATCCTTTTGAACCGCAGATGTGATCCACCTACTGCGATAATACCTTTAGTGGGTGGGAGGAAGTGCTGTTATGTTCAAGTTCAAAGCTTATAATAGAAGTTGTATTTCATAGAGGCCAGGAAGTATCTCCACAAGGAAAAGCAACACATAGTGTCAAGTATATTCATGTTTTGGTGTAATTTCAAAGGTTCCTTCTAAGGCTGACTGCTCTCCCCAGTATCTCCCCACAACTGACTAATTTATATGTTTTGAAGTACTTCGATCAAAAACATGTTTTCTTTGTGCTATTTCCTTGCTTATACTAGCCCTTTCTGAGTGGATTTTGCATCTTTTGGGCAATGAAAGAGCAAGATGAAGCTGTGGAAGGGTCAAACTTATCAACATTTGTTCTTGCAGCTAGAGTTACCAGGCCAATTTGACAATTATGGGCCCCACTAGATAGTTTGTACCCGACATATTTACTTCACCATTTTTCGTAGAGGACATGGGAATGGCTCCATAGATAACATTTTTTTTTACCTGGAGCAGAAAGCTTCTCGAAAGAATTTTCTAGCTAGAGCTAGGTGTTAATATCAATATGTTAGCACCAAATTGGTTAAATGACTTCCTTTGAAATGGTATACTGACAATATGGAAGTAACAAATATGCTATCACAATTTATATTTTGTTCACCCATATATGACTTGAAAATTTTAAAGTAATTAGGATATTCATAAGATGACAGTACGGCATGGATGTGGCAACTGTAGGCATTATTCAATATTTGATTTTAAATATTAATTCAGGTTTAAGTAACTTGCTTTTGACCCTGGCATGAGTAACAGATAGAAAGCTAGAGCTTCATGCTTTACATTCCTGATGTATGTCTAAAAGTCTCAAAATTAATTGTAAATGCATTTTCAAAAGCTGCTGGTGCATGAATAAGATTATGTTTCAGTGAAAAAACTAGGTCTGTACTGAAAAAGGCTTATTTAACTTACAGAAAATTGACTTGAAGTCCCAGTTTAGTTGAAGCCCGGAATGAGCCTGGGTGAAGCCCGTTATCAGCCCGACATTGGCTTAAATCAGGCCTTCAGGCCCGGTCAAAGCCCGCGGGCCTGGGCCGGGCTTTGCCCCGGGCCCCCGGGCCTAGAAAGTCCCACCTCTATTCAGAATGTAATAAGAAGCGTCCCCACATTGATAAAGCAAATAGGTGGTTTTCACGTTTTTACCTCACATGATAAACCACGCAAGAAGGGACAAACAAAGACAAACTAACGATAAAAAACAGCATGTAACGACAGGATAAAATCACATATCACAAACAACCGGACAAACTACAGCTGACGTAGCTCACCCAATGTCTGTCATCTCTCTCAACGTTATTTCACAAGGCCCATCCTCTCCGATGTCCAGCTTGTTCGGACAGAGCTGTCCCCCCTCCGTGCGTAAGCCGATGCTGGACGATCCGTCATTTTGAACAACGCGTCGCCAAGAAGGCAGCATTCATTGGCTGATATGAAAAGGCAGGGCCCACAGCTGATTTCCCGATAAGAAACAACCAATGCCCTCGAGCCTTGTTCTAAGGGACTTTGCAATCCCCCTTTCAAATCATGCCCTGCAAGCCCATTCCTGGAGGTATACTAGCTTGAAACTGGTACTGCAACCTCGGCAGTTAAGAGACCAGCCGTCTGTTGAGCCGGTGCTGAGGGTTGTCTCTGACCTGTTTTGAAGGCCCCGCTGGACGGTGGCGTCGACGGCAGCGAGTACTCCGTCGGCGCCGGTCTCCGCCAGCCGGGCCGCCGCCGCCGCGTACGCCGGCTTCATCCGCTTACAGTGGCCGCACCCTGCCGGGCGAACGGCACGTTCTCACCGGCAGCGCGCGGCAGGGTTCACAACAATGACGGGGCCTGGCAACATGTACATGGCTCATACCTCAGACACGTACCGTACGCCTGACTCGGCACAAGTGTTCCCGACAAATTACCAACCGCTTTCAATAAAATCTTGGGTGAACCCCGAGCACTAGCAATCTGAAGAACGTTTTTCTTAAAGCGAGTGTGTTATAATGGATTTAGAACTGAGATAGCAGTTTCGTAGAGAGCATCGAGCAACCTTTGCCGTCATATTTCATTTCACTCAAAGCACAGAGCAATTTCAAAGCAAAGCAAGGTGTTGAATTTCCGCACAATCTATAGCTCCAAATGAAGGGCCTTAAATCCCCAATTCAACCCATGAAGGACTTTCCTTTCATATGGAGCAACAATTTGCTTGGTCTAAACCAAAGGCCCCCCCGCCTGTTGAGAACACCGTGCTAGCGAGCAAGACATTCTTACTATATATCCCTGCAGCTGATCTTGCTAATTTACAAGCTTAACATCTCGGTAAACTCGAAAGGGATGATTGAGATGTTTGTGTATAAAAATGACCGAAATTAGTTTCCATGCCCTCCTAGGGTTTGAATTTTTGGGACAAACATTTGAACTGAGTATGGAATGTCGATGGTGCACTGCATTCAGCTATAGCAGATTAGCAGATATAGCACATTTTGCAGATTACGAAATATTTTGCATTCATTACGTCATATTTTGGAGAAAAAAACTATGTTGTTCCAAGTGAGTAACGGAGAGGGAAAAGGACAATTTCCATATTTTTCCAGACTGCTTTTGTCCACAAAAACTAGTTTCTAGAATTTCGAAAAAAGTAGCCCAGGTCTAACAAAACCTTGCCGCGTTCAGTGGGGGAGCGCTGCCACCACTGTCCCGGCTCAGCCCCCCACGTACAGGGTGCGTAGAACATGACCAGCATGCTGTCGTGGCGGCCAGCTACGGCGTCGAAGTCGGCGTCGGTGAGGTGGAGCAGCCGCTCCGACCCCGGCAGACCCGCCCACTCCTCCTCCGGCGCCGGCGCCGGCGGCGACCCCGACAGCGGACTACTGGGGTCACGCATAAAGTTGACAAAGTCCGCTTTCTGCCGGCACGGGAAGGCCAGGTCAGATGCAGCGACGGAGAGTGGAGGAGATGGGCTTCGAAGAAACTGCAACGCCGTACACATCCACCCACTATTATATTAAGGTTTCAAATAAGCTTCATTTTGATCCATAACTCATTCATTTTGTTGTCTTCATCTCACTATCTTACATCTTTTATTTTTCTTGATGGCTAAACATGGTCTTAAAATTATGTTCCAACGACGTGGAGAATGAGGCCTAAACCCCAAAAGAGGTAAACATCAATCTCTATCATCGAATGCTCTTAATTTGTGATTCAAAAAATTAAAAACGCCATGCGTTTTTTTAGAAAAAGGTTTCAACAAGGCACATGTACTATAGTTTCTCTAGGACCTATCTTCTCATGTTTATCAAATAAAGAGACCCGTCTACTCCTCAATTCAATTTTCAGCTGAGGTCAAAATGGCTTTTTTGTAGCCAACCGGTGTAGCCTCGGCGAGAGCGCCGCCAGGGCCGCCACGTCTTACTTAAAGGGGATGGTCCGTAGTCGGTGTCGGGTCCTAAGCGGGGCACCGCGGCACGGGTGTAGGCTGAGGGATGCCACGCCCCAGTAGGAGGGCTTATGGAAATACGTATCGTGTCCCACCGTCAGTCGATGCATAGAGTGTACCCGGCGGGCCAAGCGATATCCCGCAGGGAAAGACGTAGACCGGGCGGCGCATCATGGGGATGTGGTGTCCATTGAGCGCGCAATCGGATAGGACGTGTGCCAAGCAGGTGGAGTCGCAAGAATGGATCCGGTGCGGGTGTGATGGTTGGTGCATAGGCGACACCGGGACAGCTCAGGGGCATAAGCGTCGTTGACCCGGGCTACGCCCCGCATTTAGTTCCGCGGATCATGTCAAGCCAAGTACATAGGTAAGGCGGTGAGATGGAGAGCGCGGGTTTCGCGGAGGCTGGCGAGGGGCACAGCTCGGCCAGGTGTTCAGGAGTCCCGGTGGCAGCCCGGGGGTAGAGGTCATCGGCAGGAGATGCCACGGCGCAGACCCAACCCTCCACCCCGTCAAGGAGGCGCCCGACGTGGCCCCACGCAGGTGCCGGGCAGGGCAGAGCGCAAAAACCAAGGGTCTGGTTGCCGAACTCAATGCCGGCTGGAGAAGGCATGGGCCGGGTCGACGGGACCGTCACACTGCGCCGCCCAGCGCCTACGGAGAGTGGAGGGCGAGGTGCCGGCAGCCCGCCGCGGCGTGTTCAATGGCTCCACACGACCATGCTAGGCGAGGTCTTCTCAGGCCCCAGGTGCGGCCAGTACTAGGAGTTGGCTATCCGGGGCCGGGCCCCTAGCGACCGCAGTGGGCGAAGGAAGAAGGCGGTGAGGTCACGCCGAGAAGCGTGCGGTGCGCCGCGACAGGCGTCCGCCACCTATGGCTACGTCTCGCGCCCGCACCCGCGAGAGGACCATCATTTGGGTTTGTCGCCGCAACCCCATCTAGCACGGGCCCGCGGTATCCGCCGCCACGGCCCCGGGCCACCTTACTGTTCCCGGACAATGCAGCGGTGTCGTCGGCGTAAGACGGCGTCAGCCGGCAGGGGTCGAGGGACCCGAGAGGGGCCGCCCACAACAAAACAAGGCGGGGACAGGACTCCCGGGAGACCGCCCACACCGGCTCGCTGGTGAGGCCGAAAAAATCTGACAAAGGCATGTTTTCCACTTAAAACATCGAATTTCTGGAGGATGTTGATGAATATTCAAATAACACCAGACGAGTCAATAACGTAATCGCACAGGGACATTACAAGCCTATTTTAAACTACTTACCGTTCGTCCTCCTTCGTACTCCTTGGACGTTTTGAAGTAGCTGAAGTATTTGAGTGTGGGGAAGCCCTTGACGTCATTGGCGTTGCACACAGAGTTCTCCGTGGTACAGTCTACGGCAGCAAACTCGATCTGGTGGAAACAACGGAGTGTCAGAGACAGCCTCCTGTCCTAAGACTGCTGGCACTGGGGCGCAGTGGCAGATCATGCACTTCCTTGGCCATAGCTTCCATGAAAGAGCTCAGCTCACGGCCACATGCTTACACGGGAGATAATCTGTTCTCTGCATCCCTTCCCGGCGGGTGGAAGCTACCGACGCCCTACAACCTTAGTTGCTCGTGTGCCGAAAAACTCTAACGTCTAATTATTGCGAGTCTGACCTCTCTGGGCGCACTTTAAAGGCTAAAACGGTTGGAGGCTCGAATACATTTAAAATCAACGCGCGCTGAAACTACGTGCAACCATGTATAACAATGAAACATATACATAAACTGAACTTTGACCCATATAAGAAGGAAAACTGCGCTGAGGTTGCGTTCTAAACAAGCGCAGCCCTGACCGGTCCAGCCGACCGATGTTCACACCCACCTTGGGGTCGTCGGAGAACTCCGCCGCCGCCATCGTGAACTCCGGCTTGGCCTTCTTACAGTGGCCGCACCAGGGCGCATAAAACATGACCAGCACGTGCTTCTTCTTCTTGAGGAACGTCTTGAAGCTGGTCTCTGTGAGGTGGTGGACGTCTGAGAGCTCTTCGGCCCAAGCGGCCTCCGGAGGCGGAGGCGGCGGCGGCTCCTGCGGGTCCACCATCAACTCCACAATCTTCTCCTTGTCCCGCACATTGACGTCGAAGGCGAACTCGCCATCACGGAAGTACTTGACGGTTGGGTAGCCCTTGATGTCGAAGCGGCCGCCCACCGCCTGCAGACGAAAGTACGGGGTGAGACCACCAGCCGCACTGGAGGCATCCGCTGCTTTTCCGCTCTCGGTTATTTGCTCCAACACATTGGGATGGGATACAAAGCTTAGACAGCTTCAACTAACCCTCACCGTGCACCTGTTCCACCCTGGAACCAGTCTACCGCATATTATTTCAAGACTGATTTCCATTACAACGCAATTATCGGCTACCCACACCATCCCATCGGCTAGCCCTCCCCCTCAATGACTTATCCTCTCCTGTTTCTCTAACCTCTGCCCTCACTTACCGCTGGTTTCGCTGGAGTCGCGTCTGACCTTTTCCTCGGTGGCATCAACAGCGGCCAGCACGCCTTTTTGGGCCTTCTTGACCAGCTCGGCCGCCGCCTGCTCGTACTGCGGCTTCATCCGCTTGCAGTGGCCGCACCACGGAGCGTAGAACATCACCAGCACAGACGGGTTCAACTGGCCAAGCAGAGCAAAGCGTGAAACGCCTCTACAGTCGCAAACACACTCAGCGAACAGCAATTCAATCAAATAGTATTTTGATTACTGAGCGGGAGCAAAGCACCCAAGAGGTCTCTATCTACATATGGATAATATTTCACATATCAGCCACAGGGCCGGCCCGACCCCACCGTCACGCTAACGGATAGCTTTTATCTCTGAAAGGGTCAACATAGCTTGACGGGGTCTTCATCATCTTATAGGCTTATAACTTCAGTTACTGACTGAACACATCGCGGATGGCTGGGATACTGGCGAAGCTCGTGGCACGTGCAAAAGTGGGACATGTCAAATCATCACATTGCCGTCACTTATTACGTCATAATCCCATTTTTAACTGATCTGAATAGGCCCAAAATTGGTGTACAGGGCGCAAAAATGCTGTGGGTTAAGAGATGAAGGGAAATTTCTCCCTAAGCCAAAACGCTCACGCACAAGTGCATGAGAAAGGGGTGAGCAGATACAGGGGTTAGGAAATTTCATCCCCATGCAACAATTCAGAAACTATGAATCCGTGATGAAATTTACTACATATGTTCTGGCTGAACTAAGAACAAGATAGCATTGGTTACATTTCAGGTCTTAGACCACGTGCGCGCGTGCGTACCTCTCTTTGATATCTCAGAAACCAGTGGCTCGATCAGACTGAAATTTGGTATGCATATATGCTCCAAAAAATAACTGGACCGTACGATACGCAAACGCCCCTTCAATAATGCAAATAGGAAATGTTCGGGGTAATTTCGAGGCTGTGCCACGATACCCCAAGCAAACGCTATCGAGTAAATTTTGTACTTAACTGTTCTGACAAATGTTTCCTATACGGTGGATGCCATATCACCTGGGCTCGCGCATTCAGCGTGAACAGACGCGTTCACTGGGGTAGGGTATATGATCCTAAATTGTAGTTATTTGCACATTGCTCGAAAACTTGATAGTAGCGACACAAAAACTTCACGACAGAGTGCATGGCCAAATAACACACAATGTGCAGTGAAGTTTTCAAGGATTTTCGGATTAGCAATTTTGTATCACGAAAGAACTATAAAAAATACTGAAACTTTTGAATTTAAACCGGTGTGTGCATTTCTGAAACTATTGATGCGCAATCATGGGTATCAGTAAGCCAAACCTGCAATTATGCACCTCCTACACGATAAAAATATAAGCGACGCTTTGTGAGGCACGTGCCAATTCTGAGGACAGTTAAAGCAGCCCACTGTCAATTTGTGGATTCTGCATCTTTTCGGATATAAATCGTAAATGGCGGGTGACAAAAATGCACAATAAAAACAATGGAATTCTCAGTCATCGGGAATCTTCTTTAAATTTATACCAAGACACTACGAACGACAACTTAGAAACGTAAGCGAAAAGATTGCTACACCAAAAAAACTGCCCTCTCAAAGTCTATTATTCTTTTGCACATTTCAAGCCGAACAAACTTGGTTTTTCAGAAAATACGATACTCAGAAACCACAAAACGTAAGCTAAAAACAACTTTTTATATTTTTTAAACAGCTTCCAAGTTTTCACTGCAGAAAAGCAAAACATCACGTTCTGAGAGGTCCGCCACATGTGCGATTCGTCCATTATAATTTTACCTTTAAATCTTCGATACCAGGTGCCCGCTCGATATTCGCCTACACAGGCGTTTTATCGGTTACACACAAGAGGGTCACGCGAAGATAAATCAAACTGCTACACAATCTCCAGCTGTGAAGTTCTCAGCAATCAGAACCCGATGATGACCTCTTAAATAAGCACCGCATACTAATCCCTGTTGAGAAACCACAAGAGAACACGGCCACGGCGTGACTATGCCCTGCTCCTAGGTGCTTGCCTGCCGCCTACCTTGAGGTAGTCGTCGAAGGTGGCGTCGGTGAGGTGAACCACCTCGCTGGGCGTGTCCGCCCAGGCCTCCTCCTTAGGCTTGGGCGGGGCCGGACCCGGACTCTCCATAAACTTGGACAGACCCTCCTTGTTGTACTCACCGTCGTATGTGTACTTCACCTTACCGTTTCTGCAACAAGACAGATTTTCTCAGACTGCTGGGAACACTCCAATGTTTCTGATAGACTCGCACAACAGAAGTTCATTGGATGGGATCCTTAAGCTCATCTAAAAGCGCAAGGTGAGCCAGACCAAACTATGCATAAGCGGCACCCGCCGAAACAAAGGTAAGCTGTCTAGTAGCCAAACACCGGGGGTGACTTCAGTAACCTCACGGACTTTGCACGACATCCAACAGCTTACAAGGATTACAAGGATTAACGTGGGTTCAATCCCCACGGCGGGAAACCGCCTTCCGTGTCCGATCTGACCCGGTGGAGAGGATCCTTAAACACCTACGCCAATACTCCCTGTAATTGGGCAAGTGTGCCTGCTGGGAGTGGCCCTAATAAAATAAAATAAAATAAATAAACTATTGCCTTGCCCTCACCATCCCCAGAGAGAGCCCACGGCGGTATCAGGTTCGCGTATCAGAGACGTATCAGGGAAGGCCTCAAATGTTGCTACGCGGGCGCAGGTTACTCACACGAAATAGAGCAGCGTTGGAAAGCCGGTGATGTTGTACTTTTGGCGGACGCCGTAGTTTTCCGGCAGGTTGACGTCGATGGCGGCCATGACGTGGCTGCCCTTCAGGTCACTGGCGGCGCCGCTGTACTCCGGCTTCAAACGCTTACAGAAACCGCACCACGGCGCGTAGAACATCACCAGCACACGCTCCTCTCTCCTCAGAAGCTGAGTCAGTCCCTGACAACGAAGGAAGAACCAGCGTCATTGTCAGCTCTCCCTAGCCAACACGCCACATACAAACTGCACTGCCTCTAGAAGCACGCACGTACACGGCAAGGCGCACGCCCCGACCACCACGTGTTTCACCGCCAAAGTGTCTGAGCTGCCTGAACACGAGGAATCACCTGAGCGTTAGACAGGTGAAGCACATCCTCGGCGGCGGCGTCCTCGTCCCAGGGCAGGTCGCCCGCTGGGTCCCGCATGAAGTTCACCATGGACGCGACCGTGTGCCGCCGGTCGTAGTCTTTGTGGAAGACACCGTCCTTGTAGTGCTTCAAAGTCGCAGGATCAGGAGCGACTTTGTACTTTTTACACACTTTACGGCCCTCACTGTAAACGACAGAGGCGACGGCGTTACAAACAACGTTGTAGACTGGTAGCAAGGGTGGGCTAACATGCAATAATAATTTTGGGGCTTATCGACGCACAACTGCCAGGGTCATATGGCGTCGCCAACTCTTCCCTGTTGGAAGGGTTTCTCGGGAGCCAGCTTGCTCCTTGTTCAGGGATGTAATGCAACATGTAATCATGCAACATGTAACATGCAATGTAATCATCGGGTCCAACAGATAACTTCGACTGACGGAGCCGTGGAGCCATGTTCAAAATCAGAAGGCAACGCTGCTCAAGGTGCTGAATGAAGCAAACGCTTGAAATCAAACGCTCAAACATGCGTTCCATACGGCATGAATTTGCTGCTCCAATCCGAGAGGATGCACAAAGCATATGTAAGACCGCAACAATACAGGAAATAATTCAAAGCTCCACCATGATATATGCGTCAAAGAACTTGCCAAGCCAAATTTGACTAAAAAAGGCTGAAGGTAGCCTAATTTACTTTAGAAAAAGGTCATTTCTATCCCTTAGCTCAGGCTAACATTTCAGCTGATTCCACTTTCCCGTAGGGGTCAAGCTACCCATACAAAACAGAACAGACCAGTAGCTGTACCATACCCCACAGAAAACTCCATGCAGCTGATATGAGCCGAGCGCAGCTGACGGGCAGAACATACCCGCTACAGTCGACGTAGACGATGGAGCCGACTCCGCGCACCTGCTCGGCGGTCAGCGCCACCACGCGGCGCAACTCGCGCGCCGCGCCGCCGCCCCTTCACGAACAGACACAGCACGTTCGGCGTGGTCTTCAGCAGCTTCTTCATCTCCTTCGGGTCCTGGATCTCCACCACCGGCGAGGCCTTCCGCGCCTGCTGCCAGCTCGGCAGCATGCACATTGCCTGTGGGAGGCTGATCGCTGTCAAAAACTGCACTCGTCTAGTTTTAGAAACATGCAGGGAACATATGAGCGCCCTGCACCACACATACTGCAAAAATAGTCAATAGTCCGAGTCATATTAGTTTACTCTAATACTGGGATCTAAAGTAATAGTAAACTCCGAAAATGCATACTTCAAGATAAATAAAACATGTCTAAAAATATACCAAATACTAATATCAGACCCCAAAATAGTTCTTTAAAGCGAGCAAAGGCATACACATAATTCTTGCATTTTGTTGCAATGATCACTGACCAGTATAAAGAATGACGCGAGAAGTCTATTGGAAGTACTCATTTTTGCCCCTGAGGAAGTGACCCAGATGGAGAAATCGGAAAGAACCACCCAGCTTCAATCCTGGATTTCAGACACCTGGAAAGCAACAGTGTCAAGTCAAGTCTCAGTCAAGTCTCATGGATGCCTTCACTGGGATGACGGCACCAATGAAATGACAGCATCACTGAGAAGATAGCATCAATGAGGTGATAGCATCACTGGGATGACAGCATCACTGGAGTACAAAGCTAGCCATTGTGCGTGTATCATGATAAACCAATCCAAACGCAATGATCACGTCTTATATAAATATGTTGCTAAAGTGGGGAAATCACCATCTTTCTTCACATCTTCTTTAATTTCTAGGGAGACATGACAAAATTAACACGCGCATTGACGGGGGTCTGAGCCACCTTTCGCATCTTATCTTAGGGGGTACCTGCCCCCTAAGATCTCGAGAACCACGCTAGGTAGCGAAAAACGGTAAACGGCGTTGGGCTGCCCATCCACTTCTCCATCGAAAACATTTGAACCATTTTTTTTGTCAGGTCACATTTAAGGTCACGAGAGGTCAAAACATGCCCGTCATAGGGATAACATGTAAATTCAGTTTCAGAAGCAGGCTTAAGGGAGTGGAAGGAGGCATAAGCGGAACTGGAGATTGCCTCACAGCCAGTCTGCAAAGTATGGCAGCAGGCCAGACGAGTCGCACCAGCCATCTAAAATTCTCACACCACGAGCCTCCAAAAATTCACACCAATCTGCCACATACCAGGGAAAGACTGCACCCATTCCTACCCCTACAATGCAACACTACCTCAATCATTAGTCAGTTAGTTAAGGACTTTTTATAAGGCCCTCTCCTGTGTCTTTATAGCCATTCAGTCATTATTTGTTTAGTTTAAGTTCACCAACCCCGCAAATTCGCACCAGGTTGATAAAATTCGCACCACTTGGTCCTGTCTCCAAGGGCACTCACACCGACGAGATCTCGTCAAAAATGCCATACTTTGCACACTGGCCCAGACCAGAAGCGCACTCAGAATCAGGAAAAGGGGTGATATCCCCAGATTAGAAAATAGGGACCAGGGACATACACAACTGACCTGACCTCGCCTCGCCTCGCCTAGCCTAGCCTAGCCTAGCCTAGCCTAGCCTAGCCTAGCCTAGCCTAGCCTAGCCTAGCCTAGCCTAGCCTAGCCTAACCTAACCTAACCTAACCTAACCTAACCTAACCTAACCTAACCTAACCTAACCTAACCTAACCTAACCTAACCTAACCTAACCTAACCTAACCTAACCTAACCTAACCTAACCTAACCTAACCTAACCTAACCTAACCTAACCTAACCTAACCTAACCTAACCTAACCCTCATTTCCTCCTATTATTATGTGTCTTAGCACGCCTCTGCGGCGTCATGCACCCCACTCTCATGCATCTGAGCACGCCTTTTTGGACCTTTTGAACGTTGGACTTCTTATTCAAAAGGTCTAACTTTCAATATAGAGCCTATAAACATTAGACCCTTTGATCAGTGGACCTCCTGATGCAGGGTATATTTTAAGGAATTGGGACTGGTGGGCATTCGGCTGAAAAGGGCACAAATTCCCACTAAATTGGCACTCTTAGAGCATCAGATGACTGGTGAGTGGTGGGCGCTGGGCTGTCCAGGGCCGTTCACTGGTGGACATAGCATGGGGGACTGGTGGGCAAAATGCCCACCACTTTGTAGCTTAAAATATGCCCTGTTCTGATGTGATCCTTTGAACCGCGAGATGTGATCTGCCTACTACCATAATACCGGTGCCACCTTCCCTTTAAAAGGTACCGTGCCCAGCACACATCAATAAATACACTTCTTGACAGCAAAGTAATAAAGACACTAACAACGGTAAGTAGCGATCCAAGCCAAGGCCATACATACCGTAGAAACTGAAAAAAACACCTTCAGGCAAATTTAAAGAGGCAACACGTCCTCTTGGAAACATACACGGTTTAGAAAAATACACGATTACCGGTGCCCCAAAGCCAAACGACGGCTAACTGTCCGTGGAAATTAAATAACGGTACCCTCCGGCGACCGCGTATGCTCGCAAACACAAACCAACTACTAGCATTCAGAGTTTTCTAGAACTTTAAGAAGTGTAATTTTACTAAAAACTAGTCGTTTTAATTCATTTATTGCCATAATTGTGACTGATAATTTACAATTATTCGTAAAAACTCAATACATAATTTATTTGAAAGCAGGATTGTATGTATTAGGGGTGCTCAGTCTAAGAGCGAGGCAACTCGCGCATGCGCAGTGGGCAGTGATGGTGCCCTGCGGGTGCATTTCGCAAAGACGCAGTTTTATAGCCCAGGGATTCCTGGAATTTGCTTGCATTGTATCTTTTATTAAATATTTTTTAAGAAACCTTAATCGATATCAAACGTGCATGAATGGCAATAAAATAGATCAAGAAATGTTTTATGTGGTTGATTGGCCATTGTTCCAGTTTTATGAACCAAATTCGCTCATTTCTAAGGGTAAAGGTGCCACTTCAAAAACATGTGCAATCCAAGGTGAGGTATCCGCCGACGGGGCGCTTGTGTCGCACCTGGGGGCCGAGAGGGCGCTGGCGTAACACCGCACTGCAGTGGGGGCACTACGGTCGTGCCTCACTGCTATTGGTGCGGGTGCGTCGACGCAAACGTCGGGGAGAGGGCAGGGACGAATCTCAGAGAGGCAATGATCCGATCTGATGGTAGTTTTCGATGGTCTCCAAACTTTGGTATAAGAAGTCAAAATCCGAGCATCGGCGGATCTGGGCGGGCAATGGGGCCAATGCCACTACATAGATACATAGGGTAGAAACTTGGAAAGCCATGCGAATTTGAAAAAAATATCATCACTTTTCATTTATTAGATCACACTTTTCACCCTCACTTGCCCCCCCGTCAAGAGTATTATCCACTCAGGAATAGACGTCACGCCCCACCCCGCCGCACTCACTAGAATCGAGGGTCAAATATCCCCCTCCCTCTAAAAAGCTCGAGTCCTGGATCCACCTACAACCGGCGGAGCAATATGTTTGAAGATGTGAGGCACCCCACAAACCCTCACCCTATAACTTGAATAACGGCCAAAACGCAGTGTTTACAACATTATATTATCAACAGTACATGTGTGTTCATAACGATAGTTTTGCACTTATCGGCGTGCCAGCAACGATCAGCAACCCGGTCCTGAGACCGGCCCTGTCGCCCCCTTCATGAACCCATGTGAGCTTTTCCCCGTCCCTTTTACTCACCATACGTAGAAGACAGGAGCATATAATTTAATCAATACATTTTTCTGATTACGTCACCTGCCTACGCTTGAACACCCAAATTAATTCGCCTGTAAATCACCGTGGTATTTCTTCTTTCGAACCGATATATATTAAAAAACTTAACTCAGAGACAAGACGCACTCGGGAAACATCTGTCTTTTGAATGTTGGTGCAAGCTGCCCTGCGTCGTCTGCGAGGGTAGCAGCTTTTGACTCATATTAACTGGTTTATACCTGCTCTCTATCACTTTCTCACTTTATTTGATGATGGCTCACGACGGACCTGTATGGCAGAGCATGTCATGGATAGGAAATGATAAGGGATATACTGACTAACCAGATCCATGGAGCGATGGAATCAGAATGACCCTGGTTGCTTTCGAATTCGGCTATATGTATGAGTCATCCTTTCTTTCATCGATTCAATAATTCACTTTTTTCGTTTGAGAATAGGACTTAGGTAGATTAGTAATCGTGGTTTTCAAATGGATTTGTTTCGAATTTTCCCCGACAACTTCGGGTATGAAATCAATGGTATGATTAGATGTGAATTTTCTCGGCAATGACTAACTCTACCGCACGGAACGCTACACACAATCAAGCGATAAAATACTGCTTGCAAAACACACGTAAGAGGAGGAGGAGGCTCGATTTGACAAGGTCTTCATCGTGACGTCTTTGTTAGCTCCTAAACAGTTACCACCCGTCAGGATGGATTACATAGAGGTCAGTTCCCAAATGTCCATGCCAGCAACGCAGTCGCTCCACTCTTCACGTGTCCTGGCGCTGCCCTGGATGCTGGTAAAAATGAATAGCAAAAGCTGCTGCATGATACATGTACCCGCAAAAACCACTGCGTCGTCGGCTCCGTGCCTTCCTGCCACAAAAATACACATATTTTTCCGGAAGAGTTCATCTGCAGAACCGATAATCTGCTAAGTAACAGCACCGAATTCCACAAGAATAGTAAATGTACTTTTGCCGATTTCTTGCGCTTAACCTCTATGACGCAACGCGGCTTGGTGCTCTGATTCTATCGCAACCGCAGGATTCGAGTCAAATTCCCGATGACCCATTCAAACTTTCGCAAAGTTTCGCTCTGCTGGCCACCACCGTCACCAGCTGGCGCAGCACCCGTGAAGAGACGCTCACGCTTTCCAGGGTCGATACTATCCTCCTGGAGACGAACCTCCCCGCCACCTTCCACTCTGGAGAGCAAGCACCGCCGTCCACTTCAACTTTGATGTAGGCCTGAGGACGTAACAACGTAACGCCCTCGAATCTGTCCGGAACACCGCAGAGGAGGCACACCTAATGTCACTCTCACCACGAATTACGAATAAGTGTGGTTAGATGATTCTCCATGAAGGTCGGAGTCTTACGAGGAGATGGTGGTGCCCCGAGCACGTTTCAAAACGGCGATGGACGTGAACTGAAGGCAGCGGCCGGTCAGATCTGCTCAAGCAGCCGAGCCGAGCTCTCCGCCCCGCGCGCAGCCTTACAGGTAATCCGAAATTCGGCAGAAGTCACCTGTGTTGAGTCCATGGTTGCATGCGCCGGCCCTCTGGCTATGCTGCACCTGCTGGCGAGTGGCTCTGCCGCTCACGCCTTCGTCTGGAGGTGGAGCTCAAGCTGCTGCTGCTGCTGCCGACTATAGACCAGAAGAAAAGCTTCATACAATGAATCTCTGGACACTGCAGCCATTCCAGGAATGAACGAGCCGACATCCTGCCACGGATGTGTCTAGCCTGCCTCAGGAGCATGCGTGCGTCGATGAAGAGACCCTAGCCAAGGCTGTTTTGCACACTGCCATCTGGGATGAGACGATCAATGCAGTCAGAAGCTAGATGTTGTTTACTTCTCCAGCAAACTATTCCCGATGAAAAAGTCTGAAATAAAAGCAAAGAAATTCCTTTTATAAACAGCATGATACAAACCTCGAATAGTTTTCACCAGCTTCAGCCAAATATACAATTTACGTAGCCAAAGAAGATTATATTTTTGGCTCTTAATCTCAAACATATACTGCAAGCAAAAATATAACCAATTTCTTAAGGAAAAGAGGTACCACAATAATTGAAAAAACACTTGCTGGGTTCTATTATTAAGTCCCAAGGCCCCACTAGAAGTATCCTCCAGTACCAACAGCTATCAATTAAAGCAAAATGGTTCAAATATAAAAAATAAATAAAAATTACATATATGCAGCAGAATAACTAATTGATGTTACATCCATACACATATATTGCCAGTATAAAAACATACATAAAGCATACACAGCTACGTAAATTAAAACATTGCAGTAATTCCCAAGAAACACAGAGGCATTCTGGTAAACCATAGAAGCATGGGTGCACAACATAAAATGAAGATTCCAACTTACCCATGTGAACAGAAATTGTGGGTCTGTACCAGATATAGAAGATCTAAAGGGTTAAACAAATCAAGTCGGTTCCTCATAATCAATAACTGAAAGAACAGAACAAAATGTTCACCTGTTTACTCGATGAAGTACCTAGAAGATGAATGTACCTAAATTCATGCTGGAAGCCTTACACAGGTCTTTATTGTGAATCAAAACATGATGTAACTCACAACCTCCATTTGGCTTCTTGTTAAATAACTTATTTAATAAGTGGCCTATTCAAAATCTTACCTTGTTTGAATGTAAATACTGGGATTTTAGTATGTAACTTGATTGTGTAGAATTTCACTCCATACTCTGTGAGCAGCTAGCTAACCCGCTCCACCCCTTTATTTACAGGAACATTCCGCATTGTATAAATCTGATATGACCTGAAAAGTGAAAATATCATAACATTAGCACATTCATGAGTACTTCTAGAAAATGCACAGTGGAAATAAATATTTTGTTTAAAATAGAAGTACATTTCAGAAAACAATTGGCACATCTGACACAGTCTGACACAGTGAACAGAAAAAGAACAATTATATTTCTGACATCTGAAATAATATATTGACATTCAGATCTGGCAATGTTTGACAACAGGCATAGGCAACAACAAAAATGCCTGACCTTCATTAGAATGTTATTTTATCTCATACTCTATATGAAGACACGTGGACAGAAACTATAATAGTTATAATTAGGTATGAATACTATAAGAAGCCAGTAATAATACAAAAATAAATAATATGCTGAGGTATGTACGCAACCACGAGAATTTCCTTTTTCACTTACAATTATTATTATCCAATGTGCTCTGCAAATACCTTCTTTACCGTGGGTAGTGTCCCTTCAATGATTGAAATACGAGCGCCATTCTCGCCGAGATTTTCGAAAGCTCATCGCTATCTCGGCTAGCTAATTCGGAGCGATAGGCATCTTTTGATGACGTCACATGCCCGGAGGGTACCGTTATTTAACTTCCACGCTAACTGTCGTACGGTCGCCACAACCGTCAATAATTGTACTAATAGTTCGTAATTTATCCACTAGATGCCAGAAAGCATCGGTTATTGTCTTCCAAAGTACAATGGCTTAGGTACTTGAAGAGAAATTATCTTCGCGATCTGCAGTGGTAAAGGCTTGTTTATAGGTAGCCATACAGATCAAAGTATGCTGAATTCATGCTTTCCTTTCATTCCGCATCTAGAAATCGATTTTCATGGAGAAACGGTTGCTCGAGACCTTGATAGAAACTGAGCGATACTAGCGCTCTAAGCGTCAGCAACTACAAACAGCATGCCTTCGTTCGCCGCTTTGAATTTCGAAGCAGAACGTGACGCGATGGCGGCGGGTCAGGTGAGCGCCGTGAAAGCGGTTCCTACGAACCTTGAGTTTTTCGATTTAGAAGATGTGAAGTTGAATGGCTCGAACTTTTGGGCATCGGCTCACGTGCCCATTACCAATGGATCTGTCGGAAGTGAACCTTCCGATGAAGAAGAGGATCCAAATCAGAAAACTGTGGAACTCCGGCGCCGGTTCCACAACGGACGTTATCTCCATATTCGTCAAATACCGCGTGATACCACCGAAAAGGTAAGTTTCTCTTTATGTTTGGCGTGATGGGATTTGAATCTGCTTGTATGCTCGAGTCTTTTGTAACCGAGCTAAACATCTTGTGATTTCGGCTTACTTCTAGTTTACCTACCTCACCTGACCCGGTGACCTATGTACCGACCCAGGTAGGTAACCTATTTTATGTTCATGCCTAACCTTGGTAAGGGTCTTATTTAGCTTATGTTCAAGGAATTGGGATGAAAGATCATTGTTGAGTTTTAATGACGGACCAACGACCAAGGTTATAAGGCTTTTGGGATGAAAGGTCTGAGCGGGGATGTGGATGTGTGGCTCAGTGATCTAGGTAAGCTCCGTGGCCAAAATACGATTCGGAAGGGACTGTCGATCGAGTCCATCAAGGGCTATTACCCCAGCACTTGAGCTTGGTCGGTGCTAAAGTGCTGGTGAAAAAGGACCACTTCTTAGGATTCCGTGACTCCATTATTATCTTGATCGCCGGTCCCATCCGGATCGTAGTTTGGCCATTGAAACTAAGCCAGTGGCAGAGACCTGCTTCCTGAGCCTCAGGTCCGGGGTTCCAAACTCGGTGGGTGCTTTGGACAAGAAAGTACAACCTGATCCCCCGAAAAGTCACTCAATAGAGTGGAGTTGGCGACGTTGTATGACCTTGGCTGCTGGTGCTTCGTTAAACCCCTGCAATTATTTGAAAGGCCCGTGCCTCGCTAAGTCTCCTGTGGCGGTGCCCTTTTATCGAGACTGGATTCCACTTTTCCGTTTTTTTTCGTGGTGAGAGTAGATTTGTTCTCTTTCGGGATGCGCGTCCCCCCCTAGCAATTGGTGCGTTGTTAAAGGGAAGGTGGGGGACGTCCTCCCAAAAATTGGACTTCGACTTGATTTGGCTGCATTTTCTCGCTGTTACTATGTGTGAATCAATATAAATGAGATAGCGAAGTCCATTATCGTTACTGTTTCAAATGCAGCCGAAATTATCTGAATTCGCCCCCACACCCACCCCTCTGGTCATCGCCAGTTAGGGGTCCGTCCCTCTGTAAAAATTACATAGTGACACCCGTGGTGTGACCTCAGTACTTATTGCGGCGTTAAACCCCAATACCGACATCGAAAAACTGACCAAAAGACGCCACATTCAAACCAAATTAGCAGATCTCAAAATGCCCTGGGAATCGTACATACATCAGACATTACTTTACACTTTATTGCTGGCATTTCAGCGAGCTTATCCGAGCCCCAACCAAAAACTCTTACGGGTTAGTCTTTTGAGGTGGTCATGAACGGTTACGTGAGGAATGCTATGAAGTACATCGCAACCGATGGATACCTAATGTTTCTTATATTCTTTCAATATGAACAGCATACTGAATTGTTGGTCCGGGTCCCTGTTTGGCGACGGGGATCACAAGGTTGTTCGCTCCAACAATCCGGTTTTTGGGGGAGAGCCCGGACAATGCCCGATGGTAAGCGCGGCCGTGCAGAAGGTGGCTCCACCGTTCCAGCCATGAAGCACATCTCTGAAATATGGATAAAGTATAATTGCGTCCCGCCCAGGCAGTAGTGACGATGTGTCGACCAGGGGCTCTGCATGGTTACCCCAGGATCCAGCTGCGTATGCACTTCCAGAATTTCATCTACACATTCCGGTTCTTGAATTGCCTACAACTGCGAAAACGGTTCCCAAATAAAATTGGAGGGGCTTGAGGGCCTTTCCATTTTTGTCCGCGCATTGATCGCCTGTCAGCAGTAAGCTCGGTAAGCTCTATAGGGGCAGATGAAATATCGAAAAAGTGGCTTCTCGGCATGCTCATCACATGGCTGTCTCGGTTCAAATCCCATTATGAAGGTGTCACATTTCCTTTCAAGCGTTTCAGAGACGGATGAAAAATGGCGATACGCCTGCCCGCTGCCGTACATGGTGAGCTACTCCTCGCTGGTTTGCACTCGGGCAAAAGCCAAGGGCCGGGTCACGCCGGCTCATGTGACGAGACCTGGTCGTTTTCTACTTGGGATTATCACTGCTCGCAAACTTTGAGACTAAGACGCCAGGATACATATAAGTATAAAGAAAGGCTCCCGTGTAATGTGTGTTGGTGGGATTATCCCCAGGGTTCAGTTGGAAGTTTGGTATGGACTTCCTTCTAAAAATCATCTGGGGTCACGTAAACGGATAGTTTTTTTCTATAACATCGCACGGAAAAAAATAGGTACGGGTTTTCATTTTACCCGCTTGTTTATGCTCCCTGTGTATATATATTTTCTCCGTGGCTCGAATGGTGTACTTATTCCTTTTTCGGGGCATGTATTGGCGTAGTGACGGTGGAGAACTTAATAGAGGAGTTAGATTTATTTTTAATACCATTTACCATTATTACTACGATTTTGGTGCTTACATATAAAATTGTTATACATGGCACTTAAAAAGTACAGGTCTCTTGGATATAAAAAGTGAATCAACTCTGTAAAGAATTGGCCAGAGCTTTTAAACAGTGACTTCCCGAGAAACACAACCATTTCTTTTATTTATATTTCCGCCCAAGAGCACAACTCGCCATCCACGCAGGCTGTAAAACGCCTGCGGCATTGCAACTCTGGCGCTACTTTCATCGCGCCGGGCAGCTTAGCATTGGCTGGGGCGCTGCTTCTTGAACGATGGCTGCACTGAAGGGCCAGAGTCGCCATGGGACTGTTATTGCACGTTCTACTGATGTTACTGCGTGAATGTGGTTTTCAATGCATTCCAGATGTGAGATTATCCCCACAACGCAACTACTGTACTCGGCAGTCCAATAAACGGAGCTTATTGCAAGCCATCAATTGTCGAATCGGTGCAGCTGACCCCATCAGGCAGCGCGCCGTAAACACCAGGCCTGGCCAAGGATCGACTTTGATAAACGTGGACCACCTGGCCTGGCCGTGTTATTTTGTTTTCTTTTGAGGATTCTGGGTGTGCCAGGCCCTTATGTGGGGCAGCCATGCCTCTCTCGTCTCCTTGTGTGTATTGGGGTCTTAGGGCAGTTTCGGCGATGATGGATAAATTGTGCCCATCATCACCATAACATCTCTAATTATATGTTTTATTTAGGCTATGTCGTGTATAAAAGTCACCTAGAAATTGCTAGCATAAAATACTGCGTAAGTGAAGGGGCGACTACAAACTGACACTACCGAACACTCAACTAAGCTTGTCATCTCCTCCCGTCAAACATTCCCGATACGCATTAAGCTGTGTGTATATCTCACTATTGTGGTGATCTGACCATTCGTTCAGGGTAACCCAGACCCCTGGTCGGAGAGCGGCGAACGAATGTATGTAGGCTTCATATAGGTCTCTCGTTCATATAAGCCTCCTGGTCTCTCGGCCTGAAATCGTCTCAACGGCCATAGTAGGCTGAAAACCCCTAATTCCATTCTGTCGTCACAAAGTAATAACTCAGTAAAGTAATAACTCTTCATAATAGCTTGGATTTTTCCTGGAGGAGATAGTATGCCAGAAAGACAAGCTTATCAACGCGGCTATTCCTTACGTCTTGTGGGTGGTTTTCTTTATTATGTGTCTTGTATCAGTGTGGAGTGGGATTTCTTTCAAGCGGCGGGACGGCTGCCGTTGTTTTGTTGTGTCGGAGCTGGTTCACTGTGACGGCCGGGAGAGCCGACGTCGGAGGCAGACGGAGCCGGGCCGCGCACCGTCTCCGGCAGCCGCTCCTCCGCCTGTTGCATATGGCGCACTGCAATGATCCTAATAGCTGACGGAGCCGTCATTTTTCTCTCTGGAGATTCGGAAACGTATCTTTGTTGTTGTAATGTTAAGCAGGTAGTCGTAAAACGTAAAGTATGGGTTGGGGAAGTGCGAGGTTGGCTCGCACCAAGCCCCAGACCTCTGCCTGTTGCTTTCCAGGCTGGTTGCCCGAATAATTTTATGGGTTGTCTGCAACGCTGTAGAACGGTTGTTCGGGGCCTGTGATGTGGAGTCCAATCTGTGTTCAAATGGCTTGGAAAATCGGAAGGTTTCAAGTAAAACTTCGAAGCCTGGAAACCATCCGACTATGAAAACCAATGGGTCGTTAACTGTACCGAAGTAACACGAGCGTTGCGCGGGAAGGGCCATTAGAGTCGTGCTACTGCATTTCGTTCCCGTTTAAAACTGGTCTTTGGTGTGTGAGGGTCATAACGCTCATCCTGGCCCATAAAGGACTGATAAACTCTTCATTACTTCACGGTATCGCTCCTCTGCTCCACTATGTGTGGATTAAGGTTTTCAGTATCTCCCTAAATATCAATTAAGAGCTCGCCTAAAGGGAATATGGCACCTTTATAACGTGATTTTAACTGAGGTAGCCAAATTGTAAAGCATGCCGGAAAACGCGGTACTCTACATATCATTTGTCTTGAAACTCCAAATTTCCGCAGAAAGCTAAAAACTACCTGAAATGTACCCTACATGTACCCTTAGCAGCAGGTCACAGTTGTCAGTCGTTGGTGTGGCGACATATTGTAACGTCACGGTGAGTATCAGCCAATCGAAGCCCTTGAAGCGTATTAAATATGGTATTGGTTGCCAGATCAAGACATCATCCACAGGGAGATATTTATTTCAGGTGATCATTTTAAAAATAAAGATATTGAGCTTGTACATTTTTCAGAGAAAGCATGTACGCTTCCTTGATTTTCGGCTAAAAGTTCCCCTAATGGCACTAAATTCCAGAATTCGACCAAGGTGCCACATTCCCTTTAATAATGTCGAATGCGGCGAGGCGGTGATGGTCAATAAGGGGGTCGAGGGGGTGATGGTGATTTTTTTGGGAGGGGTGATGGTGATTGGTCAACAAGGCCAACTCATGAGCGCGTGCAGTCCCCATCTGTCTTATTAAAGGGAATGGTCCACCTTGGTGCAACTCCAAACTGGTGGTTTTGGGGAAAATCTATGTTGAATATAATAGGTTTGGTCTTTTTTTTGCTGACACATGGCTATTAAACCCAAAATTTTGTTTCATTGATTTTCCTCTGTTAGCAGTAAAAGTCTCCAAATTAGCGTGACGTCGATTCGGTGTATGAGCTGGCAATGCCTTGCGCTAGATTGAACCTGTTTGATATGCGTCAAAAATGAATACAAATACAAATGAGGCGTTTTTAACATAAAGTGGCTACTTTTAGAAACCTACGTAACATATATGAATTTCTTGTATGTTCTTGATATATTGAAACATATTTTGCGTTTCAATACTGCCAAAAAATAAGTTATACGTATTTATAATCCGCGGTATCAAAGATGAGTAATGTTTCGCACGTGGCTTTAAAGATGTCCAAGAAGGTCAAATTTGTCCGCGCAGCAAAGCTTGAGCACGACTTCTTTTTCCTAAGGTTGTCCCATAGCACGTAGACATGACCGGGGATGACAGGGTCGATAGGGTGTGAATTTTCACATTTTCTTCACGAACAGCAAGTTCTGGGACAACTAAAATAGCAATCAAGGGTTTCTCGGCAAGCTCTATCACATGGCCGTCTCAGTCTAACTCCCATTTTTAAGTTGACACGTCTCTCAAAGCTGGCCAGCTGTTGCGGAGCCAGTGTCGGGCTCCGGGCTTGAGTGAGCGCTGGGACCAATTGAGTGGCGCGCCAGCCGACACCCTGCTATGCGCTCGCTCAGTTGCGGTATGCTCCGGCGCTGTTTCGCTCTGCTCTGCCGACGCTCTTTGTCGCCGGCCTGTGTCGTCGCTTGGCACGGCCCTTTGTGCCGTGTCACGCGATCAGACACATTCGTCTGTCACCCACGCTGCTGTCTTTAACCTTCTCTCGTCTGTCATCCTCTTCTGGAAGTTTCTGTTCCGGAACTCCTCTCTCTCTCTCTCCCTCCCTCTGCTCAGCCTCGCCAATTTTAGCATGGCGCCCCGCATTCTGGAATAATTATGCACGTGCGGAATTATGCCTCATATACCTACCTCGTCGCCCCGGATCTAGTTGTGCGCCACCCAAAATCAACACAGCCGCCGCTTGCACAAGGTTAGTTACGAAACGAGGTGCCGCTGTGCAGTTGACGTAGGTTATTGCGCTGTGGGGAGCGCCGCGGGCCGGCAGAGGACGCGGCGGCGCTGATTGAGAGGCGGCGCCGACGATTCAGCTGTAAACCAGCGCCGCGTGTGTGCTGCGCCGGGTTCGACGCCGTCGCTGCCAGCTGACCCGCCGCGCCGTCTGCGCCGCGCCGGGACCGCCGGCAGCGACGGCGCGCGCGGCAGCTCGCCGACGCGGCCAGCAGCGCCGGCAGGCATGTCCTTGGCTGCCGCGGAGGTGGACGACCGCGCGGCGCCGCCAGATGGCCGGCCGCGAGCGTCGACACCGCGCCGGCCGTCGCTGCACTGCTGCTTGTCCCTAGGCTGGATGGAAGCCGGCGATCCGTAGCCGCTTGGGACTTCCGCTGCTAGCGGCGCGCCGCAATCCCGTCTAATTGGAGACCTGTTGTGCCGGGACTGTGCTGTCTGCTGACTTTCACAGAGAGGAATTCCAAACGCGTCCTCCCGACACCGCAGGGTATGCCTATTAATGGGTGCTTTGGTTGTATGCTGGGCTTGATATTTCCCAGTGGCCGTAACTCCCAGTGACTTCTCAGTGACTGTTGCTGGGAATCTGCTCCCTAAAACAGAGTTTGTATCATTCCGTTTTCTCGTCTTTGAATCCAATTCCCTGACGTTGCGTGGTCCGGACGTCCACTCCATCCCGCACTAACCAGCTACTTGTTTTTGTCTCGGTATTATTTTTCACCGGGGCTCGGCTCTTTGTTCAGACCAGTCTCCAGCTGGAATGGTGAATCCCCTCCTACCTCATCGGTCTCGTTTTGCAACATCTCCGTGAAGACTTCGAGATTGGAATTGCGTTTCCACAGAACCCTCCGGATGGTGACTAACCATCGATAACTGTGGCAGACGGTGGCGGCGAGTGGTGTATTTACCGAAGCTCCGGGCAGCGCTAGAAACTTCGCACAGAGTGAGCCGTGTCCCAACCTGCGAGTGTGGCGGGAGCGCCTAATTTAACAAACATTGATAATCTCCCGCAACATTATAATTATATTGGGTATTTTTGTTGTGACATTGATACTTAGTGAGCCTTCTCTCCCTCCTTTTCCCCACATGAGGGTATCGCACTTTTTCGGTTACAAACGTCTTAAAAACGCTGTGGGAAAACATTGCTGCGTGTGGGTGTCGAACCCCGACTTCTCACTCCAGAATGCTACCTGCTGTACTATCGCACGACTGAGCGCGAGTTGTGTGTGCGAAAATGTGATGCGAAACGTGTGAACCACAGTGCTCTGGGTGGCTCGGGTACCACATCGCTCTGCAGTGTTGGCCGTTTGGTGGGGCTCAGTGGCGATAAGCGGCGGGGGTGCTGGAAGCTGTGCCGGACGGGCGAGAGATGTTTGCCGCCGTGACATATGATACCTCAGGTGTTGCGGTAGGCGAATGCACCACTCTTGAACCATACGTACTCAGGCATTGATGTGACATGCTTGCGATTTGATTTTCAATGTCTATATCAATCCGGGCAAGGTGCAGTGTTGTATATTTTTAGTGTGTTGTTAATGACACTGGTCACTGAAATTCTTGGTGCGACCGTGCCTCAGTTGTCTCATATGACGAGCCGCCCCTGGTCGCAGACGACACTGCTAGGCGTGTGAAGACTGCGGACTCATGCGCACGTGTCCGTTGTTCCGGCTGCTGGGGTAAGACCGCGGACTCGTGTGTTCGTTTCCGTCGGCCTGGCTGCTGGGGTGCGTGATCGCGAGTTCGGCGCCGCCGCTAAGTCGCGCCGTCCAAGTATCGGCACGTGCGCCAGTATCGACCGTCTCCGCACGCAAACGGCCGCCATCAACAGGTCGGTCAGCACGTCCGACGGCCACGCCGCGGCCGGGCGGCGCACTCGCCCCGCAGCGACACGGCTAGGCTGGGGCGCGCGACGTCACCCTCGGCAGGGCGCACCGCAGCGTCGCCGGGCGTCGTTGGCGAGATGTCCGGTTGAACATTATAAACAGGCGCGCCAGTAGCCGAGCCCGGACACCTGAACCGGACCAACACTTGCAACGCCAATACCTCGGTGGCTGGCTATGATCAATACGCCCACTGTTTGGTACATGGGTGGAGAGGACTGTGTGGCATTGAGCTTGCAGCAGATCGTCTGCCGCCGCTGGTGAGGCCGCATCAACCGCTGAAACTTGTTTGATCGTCGGTTGTGCTGATTGTGTTGGCGGTTATCAATAAACCCTGAACCCAAAGTTGTGACGTGGGCACCAGCAAGCTGACGCGCACGTCACACGCTGTGTGACGTGGGCCACGCTGTGACGTCCGCTGACGCTGACGTCACAGCAAACGGCAAGCTTTCACGTCTAATTGGTATAATTGAATGCTACGAAAAGTCGGCCATCGTGCTGACGTGACGTCAAAGTTGGTTAAACCTGATGTGGAACTTATTTGAATGAAATGTGATACCCTCATTTTGCCATTTACACATGCGTCCGTCGTAGGAGAAGTCGTTTCGATTCTGGTTAAAAGCGAAATGTCGACGGGAATCTGCTGGCAAACTCTCGTTTGCACGGTGGAGCGAGTTGGTGGTTGCCGCGGCCGTGCAGTGCGCTCCGCGGCGGTAGAGCGCCGTCGGCAGCGCGCTGTCGCGCACGCCTCAGGTAACGGCGTGGCGGCGGCCGTGCTCGGGCGGCCTAGCGGACAGGCACCGTTACAGCAAGTCATTCACCCCGCCGTCAGCCGGTGAAAAATGCCGTCTGAGATGGCGCGTCGGCCGCCGGAACTGCCTGTCGGCCGAACCCGTCTGAGGCCGGTGTCATGGCCGCTTTGTAACTCAGCGTCAGGAGTGGCCTGTGCTAAGCACTGCTGCCGACCCCACGGGTCCTGACCGAACGCCGCAGGCACCGAGCTATCGCCGCCCGAAGCCCCTCCAGTCTTGAATTGGAACTGCCCGGCTGCGGTACGGGTTAAGAATAGCGGCTGTTTCGCTGAGTGGACGGAAACGGCGGCGGCGACCGACTTTGACGTTGTCTGCGGCAGTCAGTGTGCCGGCGTGTTGTGACTCACTGCGCGGGCCGAGTCGGCCTCAGAAGCGGCCGTAATGACTCACCGCCGGGAAAGTCGACACGCCGTGACGCCGGTTAATTGTAGTGGATCCTGACCGGGCGGTCCGTCGCACGTCCTCGGCGGACACACAGCGTCCTGCTGCTGCTGCTGCGGCCGGCTCCCAGGCAACCCTGGGCTGAAGAAGCCGAGTTTAGCCACCCAGTCCCGCCGGTCCCTAACTGAATCTAATCCAAAATAGAATCCATCTAATTTGATGCCTGGTGATGCAATCGATTGTCTGTCTACAAATATGAGAATTATGCCGGATGAATTCTGGATTACATTCTTTCACCGGTTAAACCACAAGTTCCCAAGTTATACCTGTTTGTGACTTAAAGCTAAAAATGATCCCCCCCCAAAGCAAGGTCTCCCAAAAGTCCTCTGTTGCCATCCATGCTTTCACCTGATCACCAGAATTCAGGCGGGATTTCCCTGGCTCCGGCGCTGGATACGCCAGACCCAAGCGGCATTTCCCTGGTCACGGCACTGGATCCGACAGTGGCGAGGGAGGGGGTCCCTGGCTCCTGCGCTGAATTCGCCAAAACTGTGTGCTTTTCATTTATTAGTAACACTGACTTAATTTTCAGATCTCGGGCTAGATGACAAAGTTCGGAGGTATTTGTTCTACTTTCAGAACAGCTAACACATGTATTTTGCAGTCCTATTACATATTTACCAGCCTGTGCTTTAGGTCGTTGCAAATGCTTAATGTTTCAGTCCAGGGTCCATAACCTGAAATAGGGCATTCTGACTCACTCGAAAGTGTTTCCTAAGCATGAAGTTTTTCGTGTACGATATTAGTTTATTCTTGTTTGGTTCGGCTGTTTATTCCTAACGTTTTTCCCGTGAGGCACGTTCTTCAATATTGTTAACAGTTGCGGAGTTTGCTGCAGTTGGCGCCTTTCCTGTCGCCTTGGAGCTCGATAACTTATTTTTCACGCTTCGGCATATGCAACGTATCGGAACTGATAGATAGCCAAGTTGGATAGAACATTTGCTGCTTTCGCTGTCCATGCACTTTTTAATCTCTCACCATTTTACGGTCTGTTAGAACGCAACGCCTATTTGATTTGTCAAATTACGTTCACGTCGCTGATTCCCGAAATCATTTGTCGTTCCCTTGCAGTGATCATCTTCATCATTATATTGCACTCAGTTCGTTCAATATGAAACAACAATGATGGGAAGTAAAGTTGCCCAACAGTGTGCAACTTTCCAAACAGAAGCGCCGGTGGACTGTCTGGGTTTGGCGGTCTGCGTCTGCTTCGCCTGGACCGCCGAGATGAGAGCTTCCTCTGCGCTGGCGTCAGCGGCAATCCACAGTTGTTTGCAAACGTCACGTCAACGCAACATCTTGAAGGCAGTAATTTCTGCAGGCAAATTGAACTGCTGCTTCTGTTTGCGCGGGGATCCGAATGTTATTGTGCGGTTGTCGGAAATCGTATTCCGATGGGGAACCGGAATACTGCCTGTTGGCTATTGATCGCGTGCTGCCTCACAACTCGCGATGAGATCAGGGGCATTTGTACGCGGGGGATCTGTGACATCAGCTGTGGCTTTGCTTTGTGGAGTGTTTGGTTCAGGAACCCTTAATCAGCCTTTATCGTCGCCTATCCGAAGCAGGCCGAGTCGTAGGCTGGACTTGCCCGGCGCTGGCGGGGCCGCGCCTCTTCTACGTACCGGTCAGTAGTGTGTCGCGCTGACGCACCGGCTGACGCGGCGCGGGCTACTTCCGTGAGCACAGGTGACTGACCACGTGGTCTGGCGGCGCACCGGCCCGTGTGCACAGGTGACTGACCACGTGGTCTGCTGGTGCACCGGTGACAGGCACGTGCCTCTAAGAAGTGATCGCCGTCTCCCGAGTCGCAGACCAGGCACGTGTGCCTGCAAACGGCTGTCATCCTGCAAATCACCGGCGTGCGGCGGAAACGACTCCGCCGACCTGCACGGCACGCCTGGCGGGGCTGATTGCACAACTAGCGCGTGCTGCGCAGTTGATGGTGGCGATGCTGGCCGCTGTGTCGCTCACGTCCGGCGCGGACGCTGCCGCCTAGACCAGGCATCAGAGACCTCAAGGTCGCTGGCGGCCGGACGGTGCCGGCGGCGTGCCCTCGGGGAGGCGTCACCAGCCTGGGAACGCGGCATCGATCGCCGCGGGGTGTGACTCAGTGCGGCGCCTCTGTTGTACACCCCTGTCCCCTGTCTGGTTGGCGGGCGGCGCGAGACGACGCACCGAGGGCCGGCGTGCCTTTGTTTGTTTTGCAGCGCCGCCGCTCGATACGCCGCCGCCGTCAGCGGTAACATCAACAGAGGCCGTATCATTTGATGCAGGATTCATGATGTTTTATATCGATCGATGTTGCTATTGTGTTGTTCACGATAACATTGTACGTCGAACAATATTGTCCAATTTAGCAGGAAGAATGAAATGTGCAGCTTGCTCCAGCGGTTCTAAAGCCAGCCGCGCTGGTGACGGCTCGGCCGATGTCTGCGCCGTGCATCAGCGCGTGCAATATCCGGCGGCTGCGCGGCGGCAGCAGCCACCATTTCCGCCGCCGCCACTGAACCGTCAGCGGCGGTCACCTGGACACGTGTACCACCGGCGCATCTCCCGGCCGCCTGTCGGCCGCGCGAGGCCGGCCCGTTTCGCCATGCAACGCCAGAACGCCCCTCTCCCGGCGCCTTTGTGATTCACTGCGCTGCGAAACGATGTTGTTGAGCTGGTGGGTAGTTACGGACGGTGACGCCAGGCCGAGTGTAAATCTGCTCGGCGGCTGTTTGTGCCGTGCCGCGGCGTCTCTCACACGGCCGCGGCGGCGGCGCGGGTGGCTGGCAGATGCGGGGGGCGAGACTGCTCCATCCTACCCCTCCCCGAGGTGTCGGGCCCCACCTCTCTGTTGCAGGCTGCAGGGTGGATCAGGTAGAGCCGACGGGGGCGTGCGGGGCTGCCGCGCAGTCGGGAGTTCTTGTCCAGTCGTCCCAGAGAACAACGCATTTGTGCTTGTAAGGAGCGTATCAAGTTTGTTCATTAGGCAACGTGTATGCATTTGACCGTTTTTCGTAATCTGCGGTGCCCAATTACGAGCGCTGGAAGTGAATTTGATCCCGTTGACCTCTGGCGCTGCGATCATGTGTGCACAGACTCCTTCATCTGTCCCAGCTGGTCGGAATTTACTCGGAATCTTGTAGCTTGACGTCCGCCCTCCGTCTCCTATCCAAAAAAAACGCGAGCTTGGATTACAGTCAACCTTTCCATCAATGACACACGGTCGCGTGGTAAAAAGCATCCGATTCCTGTCGGCTGGAACCAGCTTAGGGGCTAAGTTCTGTGGTTGGGGAGGAGAGGCTTTGTACGGATTCCGTCTGAGGCCGGGTGTTCCCCCTGCTCTGCCAGCCGAGCCGGAGTGTTCAGCTCCTCCCCTGCGCGGCGGGCGGCCGCTGCCGGCGTGTCTGGGGGCCGTCGGTGTCGGTCCCTCGTCAGACCCTGCTCCCCCTTCGGCGACAGGTGCTGGTAGTCCCCGCACAAAGGCCCGACAAACATCCGCGCCGACCCCCCCTCCCTCAGCCCCTCTGCGGAGGGGAAGGGTATGACTGGTCCAGCCGAAGCGTGAAACCACGCCGTGTTGCGTATCATAAAGCCAGACGAGACATTAGAGGACAACGCTGCCGGGCAGCGGAACGACACAGCCGACCGTGACCTTCCGTGGAAGCTGAACAGTGTCTCGGTGTGGGGCGTGAACCACCGCTGCGGGCAGCGTGCCCCCCCCAACTAGAGCGGCGGCAGCGGCGCGGCCCGGACCCGGCGCCGCTGACCCGGCCTGAGGTATGCGGTCGCCGTGTGCCGTTAGCCGCGCCGCGCGGCCTAGACGCCTCCGAACGGGACCGAGCTCACAAAAACGGCCCGGCTGCGGGCCACCGCCTGACCGGGCCGCCGCCGACCCGGAAACGGTGCCGACTCAGGTGCGACGCTGCTGACACCGTGTCAGCCACGAACACCGCCAGTGTCAGCCGAAAACACCGCCAGTGTCGAAGAAATAGCGTCAGCCGAAAGCCAGTGTCAGCCAAAAACACCGCCAGTGTCAGCCACGAACACTGCCAGCGTCAGCCAAGAACACTGCCAGCGTCAGCCAGGAACACTGCCAGCGTCAGCCACGAACACCCCAGTGTCAGCCACGAACACCGCCAGTGTCAGCCAGGAACATCACCAGCGTCAGCCAGAAACACTGCCAGCGTCAGCCAGGAACACTGCCAGCGTCAGCCACGAACACCACCAGTGTCAGCCACGAGCACCGCCAGTGTCAGCCAGGAACATCGCCAGTTTCGGCCAAGAACACTGCCAGCGTCAGCCAAAAACACCGCCAGTGTCAGCCAAGAAACACCGCCAGTGTCGGCCAAGAACACCGCCAGTGTCAGCCACGAACACCGCCAGTGTCAGCCAAGAACACTGCCAGTGTCAGCCAAAAACACCGCCAGTGTCAGCCACGAACACCGCCAGTGTCAGCCAAGAACACCGCCAGTGTCAGCCAAGAACACCACCAGCGTCAGCCAAGAACACCGCCAGTGTCAGCCAAGAACACCGCCAGCGTCAGCCAAGAACACCGCCAGTGTCAGCCAAAAACACCGCCAGTGTCAGCCAGAAACACCGCCAGTGTCAGCCGACCACGCCCGAGTGTCGCCCCTGATACTGCGAGAAGGCAGTCCATGACACTGAAGCCACCTAACCCTGTGAGCCGGCCAAACTGAATTGTCGACTTGTGCGTTGCGGGATGATATTGATTTTGATGGAGCGTCACCTAATGATACAGTAAGGTTCAGCCGCAAAGAGGCTGATCAATGCCAACGCGGTGTTTAAAGCCACAAATGCTGCAGGGAGGCGCCCTGCTTCGTTTATTACGATCATTTGCCACACCGACTTCCCCCACGGCGTCCTTTGGAGCATAGCAGCCAAGGATAATATATCATTGGAGCTGTGTCAGGGATACAAACCGAATAATAATTGTTGGGGTTTAACGACGCACCAACTGCCAAGGTCATACGGTGTCGCCCAGGGCATTTTTTAAGGGAATGTCAGTGGGGGGGGCATTTCTTGTGCTGGCAATGATGTGTCTTCAGGGGATCAACACCCCATTTAGGGGGGGCGTTAATAAGACTTAGAAGCGCTAGTGTTAAACATTTTTTCCCCAATTTTTGTGTCTTTCTATTTTCTAGAGATTATAGATGCTGCCCAGGGCTGCCAAGTTTTTTTTTAGCAGAAAAGGGCCAAAACGAGTTAGAAGCAGGGTCAAAAAGGGCCAAATGTTATTTTCACTAAATCAGCAAAATAAATATCACAGAAGTCAGACTTGAGATTAAAATGACCCCTCACAGTAATAATAAACTCACAGAAGTACAATTTGCATCACTGTTTAAAACTAATTTTTGGCAGTTTGATCTTGACTTCACGCAATATTCTTTTAGTGTACTGCCCATTTAACCTTTGTGCAACCGGGGGAACAACAATGGCCCCTTAAGGTTTTTTTCAGAATAACAGAAATACGACGAGGTAAAGCACTGTGGTTGAGGGGTCTACTTCTCAGCCCATCGTTTTCCCACCCTCGCTAAAAATTGTTTACCCCGAGCCACAATAGATCAGGTCACCAGGCAAGGTCAGCTAAGGTAACCTAACTTCAGCTTTTGAGCTCTACATTAGCTACATTTCTGTCTGATCGATTGAAACTATTTAAACTTGATGACCCTTCCAGGTTCTACAAAGTGTATATCCGGATTTTTTATATTTGGTGATCTCCCATACAAACAGCAAGGAAAAAGCTGTCTTAGGATCTTAAAGTCGCAAAAATGGTTGCAAATTCTCAGATTGCTCAGAAAAACATTCTTGACTACCCTTTCACGGATTCCAGGGGCGATATTTTCCCTTTGACCTATCTGGGGTCATCACAGGTCACCAGGGGTAAAAACAGTATTCTGACAATGACTTTTAACCTCATCAAGCCCGAGCGCTGAATTAAACATCATCGGGTATGTCTCATCAATGGCTTCCGTTTGATATACGGCAAGGTCACTTTCTGATCTTTCATGACCTCAGGTTATGTTAAGTTAAGAGGTGCCCTCTGGAGGCCAAACAATTGGCGGGAGGTCATTATGTTCCGCATAGCAGAGAAAACTTTGGCACTTTCCTAACAAGCGTACTACAGTAAATTTCAATAGCTCTAATGGCATGAGAGCCATGCTCAGGTTTCTTAAGCATTGCATATTTTAGTAGAAATAGTCTGTCGTGACCAAACTTGACCTCTGGAGGTCAAACCATTCTCCTGAGCGCCTAAACATCTGAAGTAAAATCATACTGAAGTGACATGAGTTTCCTAATGCACTTTACAGATTTGCGCTAACCCCCCATATTTTTGGAGTTAGAAAGGGGCTCATCGATGCCCTCGGTGGGGCGAAGGTGGCGCCGGACCCCTGGTGGGGCGCGGGCTAATAGGAGGCCAGGAGTGTCCCTTCAATCCCGCGTGGCTATCAAATAATTTTATCCACATAACCAGAAAATTTTTAGCATCATTAATTATCTTAGCCCAACCACACCCTGCTAACATTTGGTATTTTTCCTGCTTTCTCAATCAGCCAATCACCACACGTGTATTTCACACACACATTCGCACCTATCATAAAACCCGTTAAAAAGGCGAGAAACGTAATATTCATATCGTGTCCCTTAATAGCCGCTCCCGCCCTCCATAAAAACCTATAAAAAATCGCTTCTTGGCATCATGACACCAGGGTCAGTCGAGAACGTCGATCGTCGCGAGAACGGGTCATCTTCCAACTTTTTTGCTCTTTCAACAGTGGTGGATATAGGATTTTGGTAAGTGGGAGGGGGAGGATGGAGCCTCAAAGCACATTTTGCCACCGACCTTCCACCCAAAGGGCACATATAGTATCACATCCTTCGCGTCCGGTCTTCGGTGGCTGTCATTTTTGGATCGTGTTTTTTCTCAGATTTCTCCTCCCACTGGCATAGCAGTTTTTCTGCAGCTCTGTTTCTTTATTGGTGTCAGACCATCTTATTCAAGCCCGAAAAAGGTCAAGAGAAACCATATTTATACAGGGGACAAACCAAAAAGAGCTTAGGTGCCAGCTGCTAGAAAAGGGGCCAAAGAAGGCCACATACCAAGAGAGGGCCAACCGAAAAAATCGTGCGGCCAAACACGACAAAAAAGCCCAAATTCGAAATATTTGGCCACAAAATGTCCAGCCTGGCAGCCTTGATTCTGCCATAATGTATTCGAAATGAATAACCTATTTTCTTATTTTTCTTTATGAGTATAGCAAGGTAAGTAAATTCCTAAAGTATCGAACACATGTGGTTTAGAGTCTAAATCGAGACAATTTTTATGTACAAACATACAAACATGTGTGACTGTTGCTGTCAAAATCATCTGGGGAATGTAGTGCAAAAACCAGTAAATAATTTTTGGGGATTATCGACGCACAAACTGTCAGGGTCATATGGCGTCGCCAACTCTTTGCCTGTTAGAAGGGTTTCTTAGGAGCCAGCTTTGATGCTGACAAAGGGCTGGCCGAATATGTAATCTCTCCCCATTTACAACATCAAGGAATCGATGAGAAAGGCCAACTGACAACTTATCAACTTACAGGAAAAAAATATGCAGCGATCTCACTATAACTTTTACCAATGCTACCACCACAATAATAAATAAATAGGCTGAGTACTTCGCAACACCATACCAGCAACCAGTCTGACGCGCTGTGACTACATGGGGTCCCGCATAATCCACGAACGAACTCTGAGCGCTGACAACGCGTGTGAAATGAGAGCATCTTGCAATCCTGTACTGGCCGGGCTTCCGGCCGGATAAAACACGATGTTTGATTGGTTGTAGGCTATTTCCAGCGTTGTAATTAGTTGGTGCTGAGGCTGCTATGCCAGTAGACTCGAATGTCTTGTGAATGGTTAGAAATCCCGGGAAAGTTTGGCGGAGGGGCCAGGACCCCGTGAATTGAAAGAAAAAGGGGAGAACCTGTGGGTCCGCCCGGGTCCTAGGTTTGTCCTCCATATCGTTGTGATAACTTTTCTGAACGAATTTTGATGCCAGGAAACCTACATTTCCATATAGAAAATGCTTTAACGTCATCAGTGTATCGACATCCACGAATGTTTTCAACCAGCCTAGATATCCTATGGCTACCTACCCGACGTCATCTCCCTGTCATGGGCGTTCTCTCCTCCTCACTTCAATACGGGAGTGCCCCAAGGCGGTGCTGGTCAGGTGACAGCTGACGGAAAGTTCGAAATGGGTCGGACGTAATATAACAACAGAGGCTTTTATAACAACGTTCTCTTTTATGGTAAGCTCGAAAACCAGTGCATCTTCCTTTGAAAATAATGTCTCAGGGATGATTGAAATTATGCAACTGGGAATTACTTCTGAGAGCCATACGTTTCTCAGCAGCCAAACTACAGACGTGTAGTCAAAATATAAATAGATTATGTTAAAACCTGTGTTCATCCTTAGGTACCACCTACTCGGAGACATTCAGTGGATTCTCGACCACATTTTGTATAATTTCCTTCGCCCTAAACAGCGAGGTTTGTGGTACTAACCGACTTTGCGAAACCTTGCACTCAACTTGTATATTCTCGGCTCAACTTTTATAGGTCACGGCACTAGGCCAACTCTACCCCGGATTGGCATCTATTTCATTATACAGTTTGGATTTTGAACGCTGGTATTTCAGAGATCTAAGCATAAGCTAAAGCAAGGGAGATTTACTTGATTGCGTAGATGTGTTGGCCTTTTGATTAACCCATTAACGCCCGCACCTAGTTCCAGCTTTCAAATTGGCGAAACAAATGTTTTCCTATGCTTAGAATATGCCCAATAAGATGTTCCTAAAGTTTTAAATCGATACCACTTTTAGATTCTGAGATATGACACCGGACAAAAATGACCCGCTGGGCGTTTGGGACATCGGCTGGCACTGCACGGCCGGCTCCCGGGCGGCGCTGTCACCGCACTCAGCGACCCAATGCGCATCGCTTTTACTGCAGTTCTGTGAAGTGTTTTTATTTCCTCTTGCATATAGGCCATAGTAAAATGTTTAGACAGTTCTATGCTCTTAAGGTTTAATTAAAGACAACACTAACAGCATATTTGCAAAAAGTATACAAACGTGGTTAACCTAGACTGATGATTTGCGGGGGATAGACTAAAATTGTGAACATCACAGTATTTGAAGAATATTTGTGAATATCAAAGGTTTTGGGAAACTGTTTATTTTGTCTCTACCCCCTTCCTTCTACGCCTCCCAGACTTTGTGACTGATGCTGACTGAGCTTTCAACGAGAAATCGTAATATTCAGCATACAGATGAAAAGTTTTGAAAACTCAATCCGTTAGCTCCCCACGCGGTGCACATTAGCTTGATTAATCTCCAAATCTCCAAACGGGTCCATTTCCATCTTTCCAACTTTTCTTTGGAACAAATAGTGCGCTTCATAGTCGCATAAATGTGAACCTCCACATTTCCAGGCACGCCACTGGTCATTGTAACGCTGGTCAGCTCATCATCTTTCTCATCCTCATGACTAATATATTTTGTGATGGTGTGATTATGATATGCACTTGATCCGATCCGCATTCTTGCGCACTTAAAACAACTTATTTTGCTTCTTTTCCTGCAAAACATTTGATCTGTGGCATTGCTAACAACTATGCTTTCGATATTTTTATGTCTCCATGGCTGGAGATTTCTTCTCGATCCAGGAGGGGTTCTGGATGGTTTAACGCTGGCACTGCAATCCAAGCCCTAGACAAAGTCTGTGGGAGACAAAAAAATACAGGCAGGTCTTGACCCGACCTCCTAACCCCCGGGATGTTCACTCATGGTAGTTTCACTTTACTAGAACCAAGCAAAAATAGTGCTAGTTGCGTTTTAGACAGAAGTTCTAGAACTTCCCAAGCTTTCACCCGTTTTATACTGCTCCAGACGTTTGACACTGCACCATGTCGTCAAAACAAACCAGCGCGGCGGCCGCGATAATTTCCAACTCATTTTTGTCAGCTGGTCATTGGCTTTCAATCATTAGTGGACACAAGGGGGCTAGGAAGGCTCAAGCCCCCCCCTACCGAAATGTCAGTGTGCCTATAGTACCTAAATGCATTACTGAGGGCTGTTCCGAGGCCATGGTGGGGGAGGCTCGAGACCCCCTAACCCCCCCCCCACCACCCACCCAATGAAGTCCTCAATCCGCTACTGTTCCCTATTCTCTCTATCCACTACACACAATCAATCAAGGGGGCAAGACTCTGCTAGCTTTTAGTCAGTGCTAAAATTTCGATAAGTTTTCAAAACCCCTGAAAATTGTATTTAATAACGCCTTTGCAAAATACTGGAACCATCTTGCATGTTTCCGTTAAAATTATGTGATAATCATTCCCAAAATAAGACAGACCCCGAAAACGGTAGGAAGCATTTCATGAACTTCAAAGTTTCCAAACGTATCGACATTGCACTAAAAATCTTCAGATTTGATGAAAAATATATAAACTGGCAACCCTGCATTCGCAGGACCCACAATGCCTTCCTTCCCTCTAGGTAACATTGTGCACCTAACGCACCAGACGGGAGGACAGGACAAATCCTTTTCCTCATTTTCAGCGGCCCGCAGATGTCCACAACGCCCAGCGGGTCATTTTTGTCCGCTTCATATTTGACGATGTTTCATGGCAAAGCCGTTCAAGAAAATCTTACTCCTTCTTCACCATCTGACTCCTAGTGGTCTTGGCTTAATGGCAATCATGCAAACCCTTTTCAGCTTTCCATATGTTATTGCGAGAAACAAAATTTGTAGGGCTATCTCACGCTGACCAAAACCTCGCCAAAATAAGTTCCACCAAAATCGTCCCATAAAAACCTAGAATTTTCAAATGCATTTTTCCAGCTTGTCCACGCTCTGAAACACACATCCATATCATAAACATGAAGATCACTTCACTGGTACCAATTCTGCAGCCTGTCAAAGTCAGAGGACAAAAATGACCCGCTGGGCGTTAATGGGTTAAATGGGCCCAATTATGTCCACACCGTTTATGGACAAGTTCTGATCTTTAAAGGAAGTCTAGAACCATACCCTGTAGTCTCAATGTCTCCTTTACTCCCTTTCTGACGGCGATATAGCCTTTTCAGATAGCGTTAGTGACCTTTTTTGATAGGAGGATTTACCAGGTGGGCTTACGGCTGTATTTTAGGGCATTAGTTATGTTTCCGTTTTTAGGGATTCGCCATTTCTGTTATATAAGCCACGTGTCTGCGTTGAAACTTGCGGGATCATTATTATGAATTGTTTTCGGTCATTTTTGCTTAGGTTGTTATACGGGATTTGTATTTACCGCGAACGCCTCCTTATATGCGGGGATGGGTGATGCAGTGCTGTGGATCGAATGCAAGGTCTGCCTGAGGGCATCTCCATAATGCAAATGCATGCGGTGTCAATACCACGCCTCATTTTCTTTTCATTTGCTTCTTTGTAGAATTGCATGTCACAATGAATATTTCTGCATTGCATGTGTTGCAACATTAATCGTTGCGCTAAGGAATGTCCTGTTCTATAAACCATTGGGCTAAAGCATACAATTGTCGAGTATTCTGCAGGGGAATGGTAAATGAAAAAAATAACGTGACCTGAGCTGTTGCGTGGAATTCCAGCACGTATCCCATTGCTGTCTGAATCATGCTGGCCCGCATGCCGAATTTCGGGATATTGTGGGTCTGTGCCAGTCCCGGACGGGGTCGGTGACGCAGAACAGCGCTACCGCCCTGGTGTCCGCCGTGGAACGTCGCCACCGCCCTGGTGTCCGCTCTTGAACGTCGCCACCGCCATGGTGTCCGCCGTGGAACGTCGCCACCGCCCTGGTGTCCGCTCTTGAACGTCGCCACCGCCGTGGTGTCCGCCGTGGAACGTCGCCACCGCCCTGGTGTCCGCTCTTGAACGTCGCCACCGCCATGGTGTCCGCCGTGGAACGTCGCCACCGCCCTGGTGTCCGCCGTAGAACGTCGCCACCGCCATGGTGTCCGCCGTGGAACGTCGCCACCGCCCTGGTGTCCGCCGTGGAACGTCGCCACCGCCCTGGTGTCCGCCGTGGAAAGTCGCCACCGCCCTGGTGTCCGCCGTGGAACGTCGCCACCGCTTGTCGGCGGTCGTGTCGGTCTGGCGGCTGCCGTACACTCGCCGTATAACGGCCTGTCCCGCCACCACCACCACCGTCCCTCAGATAGGCGCCGCCACGGCGGCGGTGCACGCCACAGTGCGCTCGGCCGCCCTCCGCTGGCCACGCGCCGCCCGCGCTCATAAGATGCGCTCTGATCAATGACAGCGCATTCAGCGTCTTCCATTGGGGACATTTTTTGTCGGCACGCGGCTGCGGTGGTATGAGGCCGCGGCTCTTGAACAAAGTGCTGGTCGTCGGCGGGGCGGCGGCCTGGTGCCGTTATTGGCCGCCTCGGCTGCCGCCCGGAGCCTACTCCGATGGTCGGCCCCACCCGGCGTGACCTGCCTCGGCTGCCGCCCGGAGCCCACTCTGATGGCCGGCCCCACCCGGCGTGACCTGCCTCGGCTGCCGCCCGGAGCCCACTCTGATGGTCGGCCCCACCCGGCGTGACCTGGCTCGGCTGCCGCCCGGAGCCCACTCTGATGGCCGGCCCCACCCGGCGTGACCTGCCTCGGCTGCCGCCCGGAGCCCACCCCGATGGCCGGCTCTACCCGGTGTGACCTGCCTCGGCTGCCGCTCGGAGCCTACTCCGATGGCCAGCCCCACCCGGCGTGACCTCGACCGGGGCATCTGACCCGGCGGTGCCTGCTCTGCCGACCGTCATCAGCACTGAGGCTGAAACCGGAGGCGTTCGTGCCGAGTGGGCCATTGCCTGTGCCCCGTGCAACTGCGCGGCTGCTCGGACACGCTGCTTCAGCTAATGTATAACACGCTGAGAAGGCCACCTATCGGGACTTTTTCCTGTTTCTGATACTGTGATAAGGAATTTCAAATATGTAATCCGCAAAATCCTTGTTTTTTGCAGTTTGACATTTTCCATAGCGTTTTTCGATATCTTAGTAAGCAATTATGGCACATTCTTTATGTTATGCGACATGGAACTGGATACCTTTCGAAAGATACTTTCGGGAACATCGTGATTTTGCCATTTATCAAAATCCGGGGTAGTTGTAATACCAGAACTTCGAATGGTGAAAATAACAAAATTCTACGTTTTCAGTCTGTAACCGCGACAAAGCCAAACATCAGTTAGTACAGAGTGCTTTCACAGTGAACCTGTAAACGCTACATTGCAATATGAGTGGTTTTCACAATCTGTGAAGAAAGCTTTACTGGATGTTGTTCTGTAGTCTTCTCAAAGTCTTCGAATGCCAGTATTTTTATTGCCAGTACGACGCCGCTGTCCTCAGAAACTCCGGGAGTCGCTGCTCTGCCGCCAGAACCTGGATGGTAGAAGTGACAGTTTAACCACAATTCATTCACGCCCCTCGGGGCCATTGGTGCGGCTGCACTGCTGTGCCGAATGGGCGGACACGTGCTGGGTGATGTTTTGCCCTCCCCTGTCAGCTGTTTGTCTGTCGTGCTTCGCTATTGTAGCGTGTGTTTGGGTTGGCGGTGGCGCGGACGGCGCGTTCGCGCGGTTTCGGCGCGCCATGAGTTGGTCCGGCGGCGGCGCTGTCGCGTCTGCCGCATCTATCCTTCCACACACCGATAAGGCAGACGCATTGCGCTCTCGGTGGCAAACGGATTAGCTGCGGCTTCCGGCGGGGCGACGCCTGGCTGTTTTACGGGGGAGATAGCGGGAGTTACGCCGCCGGAAGCTCTCCTCCGGCCGGCACTCCGCGAGCTAGAGGTGGAGCAGTTACTACTGAGTCTCTTCACTGAAAATATGATGTACGCGATGCTTTCCAACATGTTAGAGAGTGCTGCATGGACACTCGGAGAATTATTTCTACTTATCGCATGACCAACGGGACGACACGTTTAATTGGCGAATTCAAAAGGTAAAGCATAAGAAATCGTACACAATTAGAGCAGGATAGAAAGGACGAGACATTTGATGCGAAAATGGGGCGTCGAGTGAAGATTTTTGTTCCTGGCGGAGTTTCTTCACTCCCATCAGTCTGCTTAGATTAAACACCATCCAGCCCACTTGCTGGGGTGGCGTGACAAGAGTCTGGTCAGCGACCAAGGCCTAACTTTTAAACAAGTCCTGTAAATTCATATTTATTTTTTCTGGGCTATAAATATTGAAGCTGAATAGTTACCCTTGCCTTTTTATCGTTACCGTAGGAATATTTTTTCTTCCTCACATCTTATGGAGATAAAAATGGTTATTTGCAATGGTTTTACTCTGTCGTACCTCTCAGAATGCCACAGTGCAGCAGTCGGGCCACATATGAGTACGCATGAGTCTCGTGTTCAGCAGCGGACCCATGGCGGCGCCTCGCGCGCGCTGCTGTGTGTAACGGGCGCGTCCGGGTGTATTTGGCGCCAATTGCCGGCGTTATGGCGCATCCGACCTCGCCGCCGCTCAGGCGAGCAGTGACGCGCGCGGCGCATCTGATGACGTCCGAGAACCGCCCCGCCGGCTGACGGCACCGCCGGGCCTCACTATTCGTCTGTTCTCCTGCGGTATTACTGTTTGTCCAATGTAGTGTAAACGCATGTATGATTATTCTATCCATAGACTTAATGGTTTCTTGTTGGAAGTGGGGATCCAGGCGTGAGATACCATCACATGGTCTTCTTTCCTATTACACGCGCAATGGAGGGGGATCTGGCGTCAACGCGCAGTGGAGGGATCCTAAAGTGCCCCACCCCCCCCCCACTGAGAAATAAAAAACCAAGAGGGTTAGAAAAATGCTCGTTTTAGGGTGTGTGCGAGATGTGGCGGTCTACATTTTTGCCACTTTTATTGACCTAATCAATATCTTCAATATCATTAAGGTCAAACGAGGTCGTAAATGTCAAATCTGGGCCGTGCTGGAGACCTATTGGAAATATTGTCATTATGCGAAAAAGCTGGGGATACACTGAAAGCGGACTAAGGGCATAGAGGGAAGGTTCCTCACAATCTTCTCTGAAAGTTTGAAGTCAAGGTCATTCAAGGTCGCTGTCCTACGATGTCACAATATGTCATTTACTTAATAATGCGCAATATAACTTGCACTATAGCAACTTTTGGGCTTAAGATGAGGTTTTGACGTTCACAAAAGACCTCTAACCTTGATCTTGACATCGAGTAGCCTTAACTATGAAGTCATACCATAACAAACGTCATCCAGAGTAATGTTATTTGACCGGAACACTGGTACCAATGACCTTGAAATACTTGTATGGCATTGACCTGTGACCTTTGAACATGTCCTTAACCTTTATTTGGGGTGACCATAATACATGATCCCGATTATATGACGTTATTACGTCACCACTTGGTGTGCAGTGCAGGCGAACTGGTGCGACCGCGCGATTGCGGCGTTCTCAAAATATAGATCTGACTTTAAAAGCTTATAAGTAACGAAATTATGTACTGATTTTAAAAAATTTGCCACCGATCAGATGCTCATAAATTCTCAAATGTAGCAAAGAAGCATATCCTTGCTGCTAACGGTTCTCCGGTCACCTCATAAAATAGGTAGGTGGGGGGGGCATTTTAGGACCCCCTCCACTGCGCTTCTTACATGGAACGGATTCAAACATAAATCCCCTGGTTCCATGTTTCTTTTTGCTAAGAACTTTTGCGTATAGTTTCTGAGCGCACTGACATGTCTACTTTTGTGCCCCGCCCCCTATGGGTGTGACGGGTGGCGGCGGCGAGATATATTCAGAGGCGCGCCACCCTCACCAGTCTAGGATCTGTGCCCGCTCTAAATACACACTCTCTTCCGCAAGCGGTGAGGTCTGGGGCGAATAAAGTGCTAAATCCCGAGTTTTTCGGTATTCTTTATCGCATGGTAAACTCAGTTCCAATGCCGTTATAAAGGTACCGCTGTGCACTGATCAGCCGTGGAACTGCGAACCTGTCGGCGGCAGGCTATGTACGGGAGCGCGACCATTGAACGTCTGCCGCTGTGACGTGGCAGCGAGTCAGGTGCCTCGCCACCGCGGGGATGCCCCTGAGGCGTGGGTAGAGGGGCGGCTCAGCGTTCCCATGTCTGAGCACCGCCGGAGGTCGATTAGGAAGAACCTGGGGACTAAACACGGCTCCAGGATAGGGATGATTCCAATTATTCTGAGAGGTTGGACCTGCAAGTTGGAATTTGAGGTTCGGCGTGTTCGAGATGCATCTCCGGCACCGGGGGAAGGCCCCGGCACTGGGATGGCGGCTCTGCTCCCAGCGCAAATGGAACTAAGTCGTGGACGATCGGCAATTGGGTGTGGAGGCGAGTGCTAATGATGCTGACGGACATGGGAAGAAAATGTTTGACCTGGTTTTGGGGAAATAACGATAATGCAGGTGGAGAAGCTATGTTTATTTTGGGGATGAAATTATGTGTAACTCCAATGCAATAAAGGGGATGCGACACCGTTACTTTTGTGTTTGAACTGAGATGCCATGTGATAAAGCATACCCTGGGACTGGTGTTTCATGCGTCCTGGATCTCAACATTCGATGTGTGTTTGGACATTTGGATAGCAACATGGGTGATTTGGAGTGAAATCCGAGCCCCGTAGTGTCCCCGACATCGCTGAGCGGCCGCCGCCAGCCGTCGGGCCCATAGGGGCGGCGCTTGTTATCCTTGTGCGTTAATAAATACGCTCATTAATCGCTTCGTAAAATTGTCTTCGTCAACACCAAAATCCAAGATATGGGCTTTTGCCTGAACTTAACCCGTGTTTATGTACCTTCGATCTGGCTTTTGATTGAGTGAAAATGCTGAGTTCTACTCTCGCTTCGCTGGTTCAACTCCAGTTTTTACCTCGGCGCTGAAACTGGAGGCATCGCTTATATTTTTGCGAGCCCTGCTTTTCGCTTGTTTAACTTTAGTCATAAGACATACGCATTTTACACGTTTCTCGCCATCAAGTAGAGAAGTGTGCAAACACTGAACTGCTGCACCTGTATTTGCACGTTTCGGGTGGCTGCAATCCACGTATTTAACGAGCTGATGCAGCTGCCGCATCAGAAAGATGCATTAGTCCGTCTCAGTTTTCTTGGCTTCTGTAACAATTATCCGTGCCAAACTCTGAACATTATGCCAACAAAACACCGACCTTTCCAGCCGGCGAGCAGTCCTCTCACTAATGCACCGACTTCGCAAATGCCAGATACAGCTCCGCTGGGATTTCTAATGTGTTTGCACCTCTCGACCTGAACGCTAGGTGGTCGGGTGCGGAACGCATTACTCGTGTGCGTGTTGGCAGTTGTCCCGACGTCAGATAGTAAGCCGGATCTTCACAGGAAAGGAACTGGCTCTTTTTTGGGTTTTCTTCAGATGTAATTCGGACGGCATATGCACGGTTTCTGGGTCATTTGGCCCTCTGGTATATCGCCTTTTGGTGTTGAAGGAATGTGGCACGTTCAGAATGGGATTGGAACTAAGATAGTCATAATATAGAGCCTGCGGTTTGGTTCTTAGTAATACCTAGCCTCCTTTAGCTAAACACATTTCATTTAAATTCGTATTCATTCATGCCGCAAATTAAAGAGCTTCAATCTAGCGCGAAGTATAACGACACCGTTTAAAGAAAACGAAATATATTTGGTTTGTTTTTATTTTATATTGAATACCATTAAATTGTGTTCGCCCATTTTGCAAAAGAAATAAGGCCAACTCCTTATGTTCAATAAAGATTGGTCCTAAAACCGCGACTGGCTGGAATTACACCTATGGTTTCACATTCCCTTCGAGTCGATCGAAAGTAGTTCCAGAATATTGACCCCGGTCACGCTCACCAGAGGCGCTAGTGTGCCATCCAAGATGGCCGCGAAAGAGGTACTCCGAAAGGTAAACAACGTTAGTGGGCCCCGGGAATAGTATGGTAAGCGGTGAATTATACGTGTTTTATGCCTGGTTTGTGGCAGCGGCTTATAACCAGCGGCTGCGGAAGGCAGTGAAGAGCCCAAATTCGAAGAGTTTTTGGTCCCAAGGAGCAAAGTTTGTAGCCCAGTATCAGGTTGAAGTTTGCTGTCCCCCCACTTTTTTGCCGGTGGCGACGCTTATGTTTGGAAACGCATTTTCCATCGTGCATTTAAACTGAAATTTCAGACAGCTTGAAACGAATAAAGGCGTATATCTACCGAATTATTTCAATATGTCAGTTTCCCGGGCTAAAAAGGAATGCAGCCATATCCAGGGGGACGGCAAAGTGGGCACATGCCCCATAGGCAGATCCAGGGGGCAAAGGGAATATGTGCCCCCACCATCGACCCTCGGCGCCCCCTGAAATGGCCACGCCCCCTGAAATTTCGCTTCCCACCCCTCAACCCCTCCCAGGATACGAAAGTATAGGCTCCCACCGATAGGGTTTTGCTCCCATCCGATAGGGTTTCCCGGTCAAGAATGGCGCCCCGCTCCCGGGAAGGTGCCCCCTGATCGGCAATCCTGGATCCACCCTTTGATGACGGCCCAAAGATAAAGGCTTACTCCTGCTAGAAGCAGGCTTAAGGGAGTGGAAGGAGGCATAAGCGGAACTGGAGATTGCCTCACAGCCAGTCTGCAAAGTATGGCAGCAGGCCAGACGAGTCGCACCAGCCATCTAAAATTCTCGCACCACGAGCCTCCAAAAATTCGCACCAATCTGCCACATACCAGGGAAAAATGCACCCATTCCTACCCCTACAATGCAACACTACCTCAATCATTAGTCAGTTAGTTAAGGACTTTTTATAAGGCCCTCTCCTGTGTCTTTATAGCCATTCAGTCATTATTTGTTTAGTTTAAGTTCACTAACCCCGCAAATTCGCACCAGGTTGATAAAATTCGCACCACTTGGCCCTGTCTCCAAGGGCACTCGCACCGACGAGATCTCGTCGAAAATGCCATACTTTGCACACTGGCCTCACAGCTGTTTACCAGGTGGATGTGAATGGAAGTCAGATGGCTGAAAATGTCTGCAACAGACAGCAGCATTTGAGCCTATCTTCTTCCCAATTCTCAGTTTCAACTTCCACTGCTTGAACAGCACCTTATCCTGAGGAAACTTGTGAAAGCTGAGACTTCGACACTTTCTTCGGAAGGATACACACTGAGGAACGCAGCAGTTCTGATTGGATCTAATGGTTATCCATCTCTTCTCCATTTTCTTTGAACTTTCCAAGATTATAACAATCAAGAAAATGACGCCAGTCTTCAATATTCACGTCCACCCAACGTCACGTATAACCACACTCCTTCACAGCAACTAGTTCACAACGACTGAAAGTCCGTTTAAAACCTGTAAAGTTCAAACATGCGCTGGATATGAAGCAGCCGCGCCAGACGTCAGTCCCTCTCCTGGCGTTTCCAAAAAAAATCCGCCAGGTGCCAACACTTTCGATGACCGAGGCCAATAGCATCCTGTATCTTGCTGGAGCGATATGGCTTTTGACAAGTGCCGCGTACATCTTTTTTTCGAGAACAGGGTAAAAGCTGCCGAACGTTTATTTTTTATCATGCTCTTGGTGGCTCCTGATCATTCTGTCGCGGGATCCTTGCAATCCTGGATTTTCCAGAAATCTGTAAATGAAATCATGAGGCACCTCAGGTGCCTACCATATTTTCATGGGGTGATCTCAAGTTACGTGGCGCCCGTGTGAAATTCTGCCGAATCCTGCCGTCGAGCTGACTGCTTCACGTGCTGGCTGTTGCCGGCCGTTCCTGCCCGGTCGTTAGGATAACTCTCCTTACGACAGGTCATCCATCCGCCGGGGAGAAATCCTGGATCCCATACATGTATCCATTGCAATACACCGTTCAAGCAACCCGAGGGGCCTGACTGCTTATATTTAACACGCGCATTGACGGGGGGCGGGTACCCGCCCCCCTCGGGTTTTTCGGAGATAGCAGAAAAACGGCGGCGCGTATCGCCGCCGTACTTGGTATACCTTTTCCCTCATCATTTTTACAACATCTGTGAAAATTTTAAGGTTAGGTCATCTCAGGTCAGGTCACCAGTACAGGTCAAGTGACCCGACCTCAAAAAAAGTTTAAGATAGCATAAGTCGGAGCAGGGTGAACTTATCCGATTGAAACTCATATCACATAATGGCCCCACCGAGTTCTCTAACATATGTTCCGGTATTTTTGATATCGATGACGTAAGGTCAGGTACGAGGCATGACCTCTCCATTGGAAATACATGGGAAAAATGGTTTTTACGGAATAACTCAGTAACGGATGGTGATAGAGCATTTATTTTAGCTGCATTAGACTCGCCTGGGCTTTGCGGTTCTAATGATATGCATTTTATATAATTTGACCATGACCTGACCTCAGGTCAGGTCAAATCCTTGATTTGACCTAGCAAGGTCAAATTATATATCATTCGATTCGGCTTGCTAAGAGGATTCATATAGTTCAAGTCGTTTTGCTCTATCTTTACTTGTTCAGATGTAATGCCCGAAAAACTGAATTTTACATGTTATCCCTATGGCGGGCATGTTTTGACCTCTCGTGACCTTAAATGTGACCTGACAAAAAAATGGTTCAAATGTTTTCGGTGAAGAAGTGGATGGGCAGCCCAACGCCGTTTACCGTTTTCGCTACCTACCGTGGTTCTCGAGATCTTAGGGGGGCGGGTACCCGCCCCCCGTCAATGCGAAGGTGGCTCAGACCCCCGTCAATGCGCGTGTTAAGTCGAGGTGAATTTGTGCCCCCTTTGCTGTGTATATGGCTTCACGGAACGACGTGAACAAGTGGATTTGAGGAAGCGGGTAGTTCTCAGGGGAGCCGTTGTGACATGAAGAGTGGGTCTCGGTGGCCGGAGGGGCGTGGTCGTGCAATGGCTGCTCGTCGTCCCACCCCGACCGTGACACCGGCTGTCTGTCGGTAGCCACAGCCTCTGGCAGACGGAGGGCAGCAGGATGAGCCGGTCACGGCGTCATCAGCGGTGTGCGCTGGCGCGTGCGTGACTCGATGTTTACCGTGTTAGAGGACTGCGCGAATCGTGGCGGGCGACATCGCGTGCGTTGCTGCCGTGTCGGGTCGATGCTAACTACGCCGTCGTCACGGGCTTTCAACAGGTGGCAGCGTTAGCAGCGTGTTATCAGACCGGTCCCGACCCTGCATTTTTCAGTGTTATTGCTCCTGCTGTCCCGGGCAAATGACGACTGCCAATCCATCTTTTTCCGTAAGTGGTCATTCAGTGGTCCGGCCGAAATTGGTACTACAGCTACTGATTTGCGAACTCGATGATTCAAATTGATGGCCGTGTAGCACTCCGCCAAGGTGACGACCCAGCCGGCGCAATGTTTTCCGTTTCTGATCGAAGACGAGCTCCTGGACGGGTTCCGGCCGGTGTTTTCGACACGGGAGCGGATTATAATTGCTGAGGTTATCTACGCATCAACTGCCTAGGATATACCGCGTCGTCAACTCTCATCGTGGGAATGGATTTTTGAGATAAGCTTACACTGGATATTCAAATAACCGATCAGGATTTGAACTCGGCATCTGAGTCTCAGAAGACAAAAACTGTACCTTCCGAGTCGTGCATTCCCTTGAAGAATATACGGATATGTGTGGTGCAAAATTTTGCAATGATACCTCGTTCACCTGTGCCTATCCGTGGGGTGGAAATCAATATCCGATTGTTGTCTCTTCGGCGTGTTCAGACATGTGTCAGTCCCGTGGCCGCCTGTACCCAGCAGTGTGCTCCGTCAGATATGCGTCATTCCCCTGGCCGTCTGTAACCAGCAGTCTGCTCCGTCAGATATGCGTCAGTCCCTTGACCGTCTGTACCCAGCAGTCTGCTCCGTCAGATATGCGTCAGTCCCTTGACCGTCTGTACCCAGCAGTCTGCTCCGTCAGATATGCGTCAGTCCCGTTACCGTCTGGCCTATACTCCGCAGTGGTGCAATTCCGTTCCGGGACTAAACCCGAGCACAACTGGCCCGAATTTTCTATAACTGCAACGCTCGTCTACTTGTTCTTCTGCGTGGGATTCTGTCGAAGTCCATTTGTATAGTTGAACCCTTCGTGTTCTATTGTTCTTGAGTGAGCTCGCAGGCTCTCGCGGAGGCGGCTTCACCATCCGGGTGGGACTGGAGGTGGCGCCGCTCTGGTCTGCGACTCTGCTGCTGCCTCCCGCGACCGCAAAAGTGTCTGGCGGTGGTGGAGCTCCACCACCGGGCCTGGCGGCGGCGGAATTCCACCACCGGGCCTGGCGGCGGCGGAGTTCCACCACCGGGTCTGGCGGCGGCGGAATTCCACCACCGGGCCTGGCGGCGGAGTTCCACCACCGGGTCTGGCGGCGGCGGAATTCCACCACCGGGCCCGGCGGTGGAATTCCACCACCGGGCCTGGCGGTGGAGTTCCACCACCGGGCCTGGCGGCGGCGGAGTTCCACCACCGGGCCTGGCGGCGGCGTTCCACCACCGGTCCTGGCGGCGGCGAAGTTCCACCACTGGTTTTGGCGGCGGCGGAACTCCACCACCGGTCCTGGCGGCGGCGGAGTTCCACCACTGGTTTTGGCGGCGGCGGAACTCCACCACCGGGCCTGGCCGGCGGCTGTGTGCCACCATTGATCGCCAGTAATGGGAAATCCGTGCTGGCAGTCTCGCGCTGTGGATTTGAAAGATGCATCAGCCGTCGCTGTCAGCAGGTTGGCGCAGAATCCCCCGAAAACGACATTAACAGCGCCAGGGCCACCCTTATGCGACTGGAATAGGTAGGTCCACACGGTGTCGGTTCAAAGGCGGAGCTGGAAAGTGCACCAAGTACGAAACAAGCGGCCGAGTCAGGTGTCTGGCAGTTAAGCGGGGCCTTGTTTGAGCGGAGTTAGTGTTGAGCAGCGTCGGCTGTCAGGGTTTGTTTTGTTTTCTGTGATGCCGATGCTCGGCGCCGGAGTTGGCGAGCCTGCCAGCCGGCCCCGACTGAAGCCAGGAAGATGGATGTGCAGCCTGGCAGAACCGCCCCCTCTAAAACACGTCCGGTGGCCGCCGGCTGCCGCGCCCTTCTCCAGCCCAATGAACCGTGGCTGTGGCCGGGCCCGGCGGAATGGCGACTTGTATGGCCGCCGAACGCCGCCGTAGCCTGACCATACAGCAGGACGGCAGCGGCTGGCAGGCCGGCGGCGCGGCGTCAGCGACCGGTGCGATAACCTCCCCACTGCCAGTCACGGCGGCTGACGGCCGGCGGCGCGTGTCCGGCCTCCAGCCTCAAGTCGGCGGTGCACAGGGACATTAACGTCGGCTCACTCACGGCTGCCGCCAGGCAACGGAGCGTTCTGCTGACGCTGGGAGGTCTCCAGCCGGTGTGATGTCCACGGGACAGCGGTATGTCACGGAGGGGCTGCCGCCGCCCTCTGTCTGGCAGCCGCCGAGAAACCCGATCTCAGCGGCAGACTCCCCGCTCCCGCTCCGGTATCATCATGCTCCGTCATCTATTTTGGTCAGCCCTGGATCTATTAACCAGTGCTCCAATTGTCGCCTGCCATCCTGTATCCTGAGAGCGTTCCCGATAGCCGGCGCCGCTCTCGTTTCTCACGGCCTGGTGTTCTTAATTGTTTCTCGGCGGCGCGGATGGCGCCGCCGCAGCTGCCGGTGACGCCTCCCCTGCCGCTTCGCACGCCGCCCCGTATATCGCCAGAGATCGACTGCCGTCTGCGGCTGGCTCCGTGCCGTCAGCACGCCTCGCAATTCCCGCTCCGGCCGTCGCTCTGTGTTTACGGTGTCGGTTTCGGTGGCTGGGGCTTGCCGTGAACGCCCCCTTCCACCCCGACTATAAGGCAGCCGCTGTTGCTGCCCTCCACCGGTCATTACCGCTGCAGGCAACCATGAACTCGACACAGAGTGTGGACCCGGCGAGGCCCCACGGAAGCCGGCTCCCAACCTTGAGCATCCCACCTGCGGCTGGAGCGCCAATGGCGGAAGGAGGGATGATGCGAGCGGTCGCCACACGTGGCTCACCATCAGTCACAGCTGAGGGCTTGTTTTCATGGTGCTTACGGTTTCATGGCTTGCGGTTTGTGGCACTGCAGTCGTGACTTCTCTGCCAGTCACCCTCCGGGACGGCAGTTGCGCACTCGGATCCGCAGAACGACAGAAATGTCCTCTGTTTTGATCTGAATTACCACATAATAATTTTAAATTCAACATGTCTTATTTTTATGAAGAGTTGTGTGAATTTTGGACCAAGCAGGTATAATTGTTAAAACCGGGTTGCGCTGTGTCCAACCCTTAGTTTTCTCGCTTCGTCGTAATTGAATCGCCTCAACATCATCTCGTTTGGTGCGTGGTTACAATATGACAGGAATCTTGGACTGACTGGCTTATTACCTGCTAAACTCGAAATGCCTGCTCCGGTGTGGCAGTTCCTTGACCTCGGTCAGCTTTGAAGTGCCTTGACGTCCCGCTGACGCTGGGCGGTCGGGAGTCTCGGCTGGGGATGGTGCTGTGCAGGCGGCCGCGTGACCCCGCCGGCGTGGCAGGTTCACAGACCTCGGCTGCCCTCGCACCGGCCGCGCCGCCGACCGGCTCCTCAAGTTCATTGTCGTCTCCATGCTTCCATGTTCCGCTGACGCCCGCGGGGCGGCGCTGGCGTCGGACCGGCACTACCGGCACCGGTCGGCGGCCGCAGCGGAGACGGTACAGCGTTTTTGTAGGGGTGGGGGAGGCCCAGCCTGGTGGGGTGCGCTGGCGACGCGGCGAACAGAGACGGGGCGAGCGCAGAGAGGCGGGGAGCAGCAGACAGAGCGGGCGGGGCAGCAGGTACAGCTGGCAGAGCGGGCGGAGCAGCAGTTACAGCTGGCAGAGCGGGCGGAGCAGCAGGTACAGCAGGCAGAGCGGGCGGAGCAGCAGTTACAGCAGGCAGAGCGGGTGGAGCAGCAGGTACAGCAGGCAGAGCGGGCGGGGCAGCAGGTACAGCAGGCAGAGCGGGCGGGGCAGCAGTTACAGCTGGCAGAGCGGGCGGGGCAGCAGGTACAGCAGGCAGAGCGGGCGGGGCAGCAGTTACAGCTGGCAGAGCGGGCGGGGCAGCAGTTACAGCTGGCAGAGCGGGCGGAGCAGCAGTTACAGCTGGCAGAGCGGGCGGGGCAGCAGGTGCAGCAGGCAGAGCGGGCGGAGCAGCAGTTACAGCTGGCAGAGCGGGCGGAGCAGCAGGTACAGCTGGCAGAGCAGCAGGAACGGACGAAGCAGAATACAGAATGGACGGAACAGCAGGCAGAGGTCGTGGAGTTGCAGGCAGAGGTCGTGGAGTTGAAGGCAGAGGTCGCCGAGTCGCTGGCAGAGTGGGCGGGGTTATCAACTGGCAATGCAATCTGGGCCGAACGCTTGGAATCTGTCAATAGGTCGAGTCCCATTCAGCGCTTACGATGTGCAATAATGGCCGCCCTGGAGAGCAGCACTTTGCGTTATTAGTTGATCGCTGCCGTTGGCTCTGCGTCTGCCACTGACTGGTGGAATGGGCCGTTGGCGACTATTGTCGCTGGGGTCGGCAGTGCCCCTGCGTCTGCCACTGATTGCTGGACTGGGCCGTTGTCGCTGGGGTCGGCAGTGCCGCAGCGTCTGCCACTGACTGGCGGAATGGGCCGTTGTCGCTGGGGTCGGCAGTGCCGCAGCGTCTGCCACTGACTGGCGGAATGTGCCGTTGTTGCTGGGGTCGGCAGTGCCGCAGCGTCTGCCACTGACTGGCGGAATGTGCCGTTGTTGCTGGGGTCGGCAGTGCCGCAGCGTCTGCCACTGATTGGCGGAATGGGCCGTCGGCCGCCGTTGTCGCTTGGGTCGGCAGTGCTGCTCATTATCAGTTCCACAGACAACAGCCGTAACTGGAGTCTCGGCTCTGGGGCGGCTGCCGGGTCTCGCGTGCTGGTTTTTGTGTGGTCCAGCAGCTCCGTGGTACCCCCGGCTGCCGACGCCGCCATGGCAGGCTTAGACTCGGAACCCACCGCTCATTCCGGATTGGAGTGTCCATTAGCGTTGTCAGCCGGTTTTTGTTGCTGCGCGAATGGGGTTAGGCTCTCAGTGGCTGACTATTATATACTAAAAAGATGTTTTGACCTCCCCCTTTCAGGAGTGGGTCTTGTTACAACCCCTTCCTTCTAAGGCTTTCGGACATGGTTCGGGAACAGTTCGTTGGGGCTCGCGCCGCTGTGTACACATCTAGAGGAATTTGTCGTGCACCTTGCAGGGAAAAAATTAAATCCGGGTCGCATCAGTTCCCCGAGCCTTTACGTTATTTTTAGAAACGCAAAGACGGATTTTCAGTTCGGCTCTGTGCTGCGTTACCTTGGCGGAAAAGTTTCAACGTTGTCAGAGCTATACAGAAAATGAAAATATTACGTTTTTGGGAGTCCACTGCATGAAATATTCGCCAATTAAAAATTTCACATCAGGTATCCGTTCGGTTTTCGCCCTCACAGATGTTGTGCTGGTTCCCGTAATTATATATAGCATTGCCCATCTATGATTATTTATCAGACATTCGGGTCAATTACAGCCAGTGAGCCAAAATTGTCCTTGAGAGGGATAAATCAGGTTTTTGGCCCGACCTGTATAGTGAAAAGGCGAGCTAAGGTCATATACACAGACATTGACCGCGAAATATTTTGACGGGCAACGCGCTGGTTTTTGCTACGAAGATCTGCGTCCGTTAGGAGCCAATCGCGAGGGGTCGCCATACCCCTATCTCCCTGTAAGGGCCAAGGCGGCAAAAACCAGAATAAGTGATCTTTAAAGGGAATGTGGTACCTTCATACCGTGATTTTAGCTGAGATAGCCAAGTTGTAAAGCAAGTCGGAAAACCCGGTACTCCATATATCATTTGTCTTGGAACTCGATATTTCCATAGAAAAAAGCTAAAACCTAACTGACACCAGCCACCTCATCAGCCCCCGCCGGGCGGCCATTGTTGTGAGCTGCTGGTGTGATGATATATGCTGACGTCACGATGAGCATCAGCCAATCGAAGCCCTTGAAGCATTTCAAGTATGGTAGTGGTTGCTAGATCATGACATCATCCACAGGCAGATATTTATTTTCCTAGAGGAGTATTTTTAAAAACAAATTATTGAGCTTATTGAACATTTTTCAGAGAAATCATGAGTGGTTTCATTATTTTTGGCTAAAAGTACGCCCAATTCCATTAAATTCCAGGTTTCGACCAAGGTGCCACATTCCATTTAAGAAGCGCTTTAGAATAATAACAAAACACTGACATTGTCCGTTCCAGGGACAAAGGTCTTTGTTGTCTCTGCGCGGTTGGGGCGTGTAAGCATGCTTTACCTGCGTGACACTCCATCAGCCTGCTGTCCAATCATGTTTGTTTGTGTTGACATGCTCCGTCGGTGGCAAAATGTTTGCCTGGTAGCTAGTCTGTCCCATTACTATCAGTGTGCCTGAACTCCCCCTGTTTTGCACGTGCCGTCCACGCGGCGTGCTGCCGCTGGGGTGAGCTGCCATTTTCTTCGCGGGCTTCTGAAGTGCGGCCTGATCAGCGCGGCGCCGATGAGAGCAGGTGTGTGGTTATTTGACGCTGTGATTGGTGCTGGAGGCGGTATCGACCGCGCCGGGCAGTCGGCGGGCCGGCGTCATCAGCCTTGTACTGGCCATTGAGGCGGTGACCGGCCGCTGGTGCTGTGTACTGGGCCGTGTCCGGCTGCTCCGCTCCGCCGCCGCCGCCGCCGCCGCCGGGGAGTCAGCCTTCGCCTTTGTCGTCAGGACCGTGCCAGCCGAAAATTTATGGCTGCAATCTGTCTTCTGGCCACCGCCCGCCCGGTCAAACCCTGTCGTTTAATGCATCTCGAATGTATACTCAGAGATCCCGTGAAACTGCGTGGAATTGGCATCGATCCTGGCCCACTCTAAATCCACACTTCCGTGATCAGAAGTCTGTTTGACATGTACTAAAAATTTTGAATGGCGTTTAAATATTCTATTCATATTTCGCGTCATTATCTCCTGCCTCTGCCTGCTATTCTAGCCGGCATGGGTGGTATTGACAGCAGATGGGTGTCGCGAATCTCGGCGTGAACGTCACGCCACGGCAACTGCGGGTGTTTGCTGCACCGCCCGGCACTCCCGGGCGTTGGTGTGACCCACAACACGAGCCGTCATCGGCCAAGCTTCTGGGTCTTTCTGGTGGAGACATTCGTATGGAATTGTGTAGCATGTCAAATGAAATGGATCATTTACGCAGAGGTGAACAGTTAATCGAGTGGTACACGATGACAATCTTGTTGCCCGAGGAGTTCTGGAAAAGATTTGGGGCACCCAGTTGCCGGGTCTAAGTCTTCAGAGGATATATTCCCTATTGTAACTTCTTACAATCTATTGGCTGGTGGCGTAATGGCGTTAGCGGGTCCCCCTGGGCTCGGTTCTTGCACGTCGGACCTCCGATAATATTGGCGGCCTCCGCTCTGGGGGCTGCGACCGTGTTTGCCAGCCAATGGCGGGAGATGCTACTGCAAAGTAACATGGGTCAGGTCACCGGCGTCGTCTCCCGCTTCGGCTTTTAAGCCGACCTCAGGGCATGACTTGTACTCAGCGAAGCGGGAGGAAGTTTGTTAATGCAGCAGCATGTGGATGTATTTGGGTGGGGTTTCGTTACGCTGATCTCCACAAAGAATGCTGTTTCTCAACCGCATTTGACCGCCTGTTTCTGTCAGCTATCAGAAGCGTTCTCCGACTGGTGCCTGAGTGCAGGGCTTCTCGTGTGCTGGTTTATTGAGGTAGGTAGTGTCGGCGCTGTCTGGTATTGGAGGCGGTGATCTGACTGGGAGGATTGACGTGGCAGCTGTGGCACCCTCCAGATGAGATATCGCGCGTCCTGGCGGTCTACCGTGCAGCGCAGGAGCACTGGCGGCACGGGGACGGCTGAACATCAGCAATGTAGTGTTGACCGCCGCGGCCGCCGCCGGAAACCGCTTCCGCCCCCAGTGCTGGCCATCCTGACGCACGGATCAGCTGTCCAGCAGGGCGAACCAAGCCACGACGGTGCGCAGAACGTCTGCTCCTGACCGCGGACTCGCCGACTGGCGGCTCCTGGTGTGCGGTGGCGCTAATCCAGTGGCGTGTCTGTGCGACACTGAGTGCCGGCAGGCCCGCCAGTGATCGCCGGGCGAGGGCGGCTAATACCTTTTGGCTGATACCCTATGGACGCGGTGCCAACTTATGTGTGAAAATACTGGCTGGTGTGGCGAGAACAGATCCCCGAGCTTAACGGCGATTGTGACGCGAGAGTGGAACAATCACCCGTTCTGCCGGCATATGTGCTAGGTCAGCTCTTGAGAGTGGAAGATCACCCGTTCTGCCGGAATATGTGCTAGGTCAGCTCTTGCGAGTGGAAGTCACCTGTTTTGCCGGCATATGTGCTAGGTCGGCTCTCTGCGTGGGAGCAGCACCTAGCAACTGCGTGGGTGATGCTTCCAGCGCAACCAACTGCGTGGGTTGCGCTGGAAACATTACCCTTGAAAACTGAAGCCGCGGGGAAAAGTTTTAGCCCTCGAGATGCTTGGGTTTAGTTAGCGTTTGCCTGGGAACTTTGCTCTGACTGTCATAAAGAATTCGACGGGGCTTACCGAGGCTGCCGGCCCACGCGATTCGACACTTTTAGTGTGAAGTGGGAGCACCGCGATCCTCCGAGCTGATGGTGTCAGCAGTCTGGTCCTTTAACATGCAGACCTCGCTGTCTGAAAATGCCGACTTGCATTCTGAAGACCTGTTGAGCTTGGAGGCGTCTGATCGGCGTTCAGCTGGGAAGAAGGGCGTTATAAGTGGCTGGTGTCTGGGCTGCACAGATGAGGGGCACGGTGAAGGCCCGTGCCGAGCGGCGGTCATCAGTCGCCACGGACGCGTGCTGGCGCTTCATCGGCGCTGGGTGGCGTCGGATGACGGACGACTGGGCGGGCAGCGCCGCTGTGGACCAGACAGCAGGGCGGGCCCCGCCGTCGGCCGGCCGACTGGCGGCCGACGCGTCGTCTCATGGAAACAACGCCCCATTGTCCGACTGGCCCGCTGGCTGTAGAAGGTTCTCTTGTGAGGGGAATCGAAGGCGAGACACCTCTGTGGGGGTTACATGGAGGCGCGGCGAGCTGAGAACGAGAGGACTTGCGGCTCGGGCTGATGCCGTCTGGTAATTACGTCGAAGGCTGGAGCGCTCGACTGAGAAACTGAATTTGGGGTTTGGGACGGGTGCGCTTATGTACCGTCCGGTAGTCCGGTTTTAGTACCGTTGGTCGGCCTCTCGAGCGCGACTCCCCACCTTCACCATGAATCTATTTCCACATTTTTTTGTAAAAAAACGGAACTTAATTGGCCCGGGTGAAGCTTAATAGTCTTTGTAAATTTAGTATCTGGATTTATGCACAATTATTAATACTTGTATAAGACTATGAAGACAGATTGTCTTGAAAACGAATGCCAAGGGGCCAAATGCGTGATTATTGGTGTTCGCGTTTCGATGAATTATACATTTGTTTAAGTTACCTAGAAAAGTTAGCATATGGGATGACTCAACCGTCATTGCAAATATGCAGCTTTGGAAAATGCTCAAAATCACGATATTACTCAGATACCAAAATGTGTGAATGAACCCCACCAGGGGGTCACTGGCCAGGACGTTTTTTCTCGGAGCTTCCCGGTGCGAGATTGAGCGCCGGTGCCGCAGCTGGTGGATCTGGTTGGGCTCTGTACCGGTCTGACAGCAGTGTTGGTCCGGCTCTGTACCGGTCTGACAGCAGTGTTGGTCCGGCTCTGTACCGGTCTGAGAGCAGTGTTGGTCCGGCTCTGTACCGGTCTGACAGCAGTGTTGGTCCGGCTCTGTACCGGTCTGACAGCAGTGTTGGTCCCGCTCTGTACCGGTCTGACAGCAGTGTTGGTCCGGCTCTGTACCGGTCTGACAGCAGTGTGGTTCAGCTCTGAGGACTGCGGGCCGCGGCGGTGGTTTTCCGGATGGTACCGTTGTGACGGGCTGCTACACTAATCCATGTAAGATCCGCCACCGTCGGAGGCCGCTCCGGAAACTCCCACGCCGACGACACTGCCGCCGCGGTGCCTGCGCCCGGGTTGTTGTGGCGGCAGCTTCCACGAATTCCAAGTTTAGGATGGAAAATGAGACCTGTCGTTAAAAGTTTTTACGTAGTCAGAAATAGGCCTTTGCGGTGTTTTTACCCCGGAATATAAACAGAATGGCATGTGCCTGACTTGCACCCGATATCTAATCACGGGCTCGTTCTCCCTTTAAAACCAAACTCGCAGCCTATCGTTAATATGGAGGAGGGGGGAGGGGAGATTGTCGTTTTGTGTATCTATGGTTTTAGACTCCCAGCCGGAACATAATTTGATACAAAATGTTTTACCGTGAAATCTATTAACATTGCCTCCCGGCACCTTCCGCTGGAGGTGTTCTTGCACACACTGTGGTAGCTGCAGTGCGTCTGGCGTGTCCGCCGGGGGGGTGGGGTGTTGGCTGCCGATCCGGCGGATCGTCGCTGTCGACGCGCCGCTCCCTCTGTTCGCAAACTACCGGCGGCGAGCTGCGTCCATAACGACCCTGCCAGCTGGCTGTCGAAGATAGGGTGCAGCGTCTCGGATGAAAGCAGAAAATTGGTCCAATTTCCGAGGCTGTGCAGACGGGCGTAGCAAAGAGAAGCGCCGCAACGACGCCGACGCGGTGTGAGACGGCGATTCCCCCGCATGGCCACGCCCTGGAACGGTCCGCAGCGGCGCATCATACCGCACCGGCTCGCTGAAATCGCCGTCTCCTGAGAATCGTCGCACATCCGGTGCGCTGCCTGCTCCCTGATGCAGTGCGGTTGGCGGAGGGCCGGGTCGGCAGTTGTACCTGCTGTCGGCAGTAGACCGGGCGGTCACGCTCCGTGGGTTTGACGTTCCCATCGCTGCGTCCGTCCAGTGGTCGGCCGGCGCGTCTGGAGGCCGTCGACCGTCGCCGCGTCGCTCCAGCGCTCGCGATTCGACTGCAGCCGACAGCCGTCCGTTGATCGCGCCACGCGGCCCTGTTGCCGGGGCCGCTGTGCGGGCGCCGTGCCTGAGAGCGGTGTGCGGTCCGGAAGGGAGCACTCAGGGCTGAAGCAGTGTCCACAAAAAGTATCCCTAGGTGAAGTATCCAAAACAGCGAATGTGCAGACTCACGATGTCCGATTTTCTCGCAGCCCTGAAACTCCAGCGTGGGCTTATCTGTATTATTGAGACCCCCTGCCTGTAAGCCGACACAGGGCTCATCTTTTGAATCCCCAAATACATTTTCTGGCGAACCCCCAAGTGTACCGTCCTTAAACGCCGCTGCGCGTCGGCTGTGGCCGCCGGTGGTCGGCGTTGACGACGGCAGCGTCGCCGCCGCCACAGTGGTGCCCGACTGCTGATCGCCGCTGATTGGGCCGCTGGTGGCGTGTCGGCGCGTGAACGAACGGCGATGGTGGCGCCACCCCGTCCCCACGCTCCGCCGGTGATGGATCTTCCCCGGGGAAGCGCTGCCGCCCACCTCCACCAGATACCGTGACGCTGACGGTGCTGTAGCGATTTGTTTGTGGGTGCGACGGCGCGGATTATCTCATCGTTAAATCGCTATTGTGTTTGTTCCGTAGAAAATCGGGCTGGTTTTTCCAGCGTCCCGTGTGACGCGTATCTCCACCAGTCGATAGATGCTGTAAAATGGTGTAAGAATTGGTGTAAAATGCCTGCCCTCCCATCTGCCAAACGTGGGGTGGTTTTTGTGGGGATTTGCATGACGCTCTTGTTCAATGAGGTCTTGGTAGCAGTATTGAAAAGGCTGAGTTATTTTGAACGCACTGATAGTTTGTTAGCGACTGTGCGCGCCGCCGCTGTGGTAAAGCAGTCAGTCCCGGATGAAGAAGTTGCACCCGTGGACCACCTGTTGGACACCCTGCTGAATGATGGTCTGTGTTGGCTCCGACGCCCCCTGGATGAAGTGCTAGTTGTGCGTCGTCCCTGCTGGCTGCCGCCTGGATAGGCCGTGAGACGAGCGCGCTACGGAGAGGCTGTCTCTGCCGCTGCCAGCGGCTGTCGACACGTGTGTCATTACACGGGTCAACAGGTGTCGCACGAAGACGGATGGCGGCGAGGTGTCGGCGCCGACCTGAGCTCGACACGATGACTGAAGACCCCGATGGTGCATACAGGCGGAACCCAGAGGTCCGCTGTTTGTGAAGTCTGACGATAGTCTTGTGATTTGCATTGTGTGATATGTTTGGTCTTTAATCGTGGGGAGTCGCATCGTGATGGTTGGTGTTTTGCATTTGAGATGTGGTCTATTGTCGAAGGAGGCTGATAACTGGTGCAGTTTATAACAACGAAGACTATATTGTCCTAGCAAACGACGATCGTGATGCTTGTTTATTTTACCGGAGGCGGATCTTACGACCAGACAAGCCAAACGAGCCGTCTGCCGTCCCCCGGTCCTTTCTTTCCCCCACCCCTCCAAATGGTGTCGGACAAGCGGAATAGTGGAATTGGTGAGCAAAATCTATTGCCGGACATTCCAGTTTGTGGTTTCCATACTGTCTGTCCATCTAGTCTGTCCCATCAAGTTCCACGCTTCACCCCGTCCTCTCCGTTTCTCGTCGGAACTCACGGCTCAGTGAGCTCCCCCAGAGCCATTCAGAGATGGACAGGTGAGCCCTATCGGCCGTTCCCCGTTTCCGATAGCCTGCCTGCTGACTGGTCAGTGTTCCGGAGACCTACAGGCGGCACTCACTTGGCTGTGCTTCTCACGTTTGCTTCCAGCAGCTGTAGGAGGGCTACTGTCCCAGTTCTGACTTCCCGCTCCTCTGTTTCAGGAGCTGCAGGAGGCGTTCCGGCCGCAGCTGGAGCTGTACAACATCCAGCTGCAGCCGGCGGCGCAGGCAGCCACGGCGCACGTGCGCCGGCCTGAGCTGCTGGAGGAGCCGGGCCGCTACTCTAACGTGCGGCTGACGCCGGCCAGCGCGCCGCTCTCGGTCAGCCTGTCAGCCACCGACGGCCTGCTCTGCACGGCCCGGCTGCCGGCCTGCGTCTCCGACGAGGAGCTGACCCGCACCGCCGAGACGTTCGGTCCGGTCCGGTTCGCCTTCGTGCTGCTTAGCGAGACCACCGGTAAGCCGACGCTGGAGGACGTTTCCTGCACTTGTGAGGGGTGTGAGAATGCGGACGGGTACAATAAGACTTCTGTTAACAACCACGCCACGGGGTCGCCTCCGTTACAGTGGGGGTTTCACCCCCCCCTCTCGATCTCGGCTCCTATGCGGGATGGCGAGAAAATGTGAATGCTGGTGGATAGCCTATGACAAATAGCGAAGGAACTATATCGGTCACTTTGTAGCCCAAGTCAAAGAAGGTGACAAGTTAGGGAAGGTTTTTGTCTCTAGCGTCTGGCTGGGTTGAGAAACATTTTTTATTTCGTCATTTTTATGTCATCAAACAGTCATCATTCGCTTTCTCTCGTTACGGCTAATGAAAATATGCATGATATGACTATACTGGGCCAAACATAAAAATGATCTGAGCTAAGGGCAGGCCAAGGTCATTATTTGACTTAACAGTCAATATGCACATAACTCGGCTCACTGCCGAAATAAAACAACTCTTCGGTCAATTCCCGTTTTCCCATTCATTTTCAACAGAGAGTTCATGCCTTGTACCTGACCTTACGCCTTCGATATAGAAAATGCCGTCGCCACAGTTTGTGGTATTCAGTCGGCCCATTATGTGATATGAAGCACAGCTCAATAGATTGAACCTGCTTTCACTGGTGCCACTTGAAACATTATTGATGGTGAGATGACTGGACCTGACCTGAGATGATCCAAAGTTTAAATTTTAGACAAAATTGCAGAATCAGTCAAGGATAGGGTGTGCCGAGTACGGCGGCGCTTCCCGTGGCTGTTTCTGGTGCCATGGGAAATCACGAGGGGGCGGGGTGCTCAAACACCCCCTCCCTCACTGGGGCGAGTGTTAAGTCGTAAGGGCTATAGCTTTTGTAATAATGTGCAAGGATATGCACAGTGCATATAGAACACAATGTAAATAGAGATGCACTGCCACCAGAACAAATAGCTTTGGAGATACGTTGCGACCTGTGCCTTTTGTTTCGAACAATGTCATCAGGCGCAGTGTGATGTTTCTGGATTTTGATGACGGTAGCACCATCATCACCCTCTCCACACACGTTCGGTGTTATCACTATCGTCCAGTGTACCTGTCCCGAGGCAGGACCATTCTGCAGGCTGGTCCGCAGGGCCACAGGCGGATCCAGGATTCCTGATGGGGGATCCTGACCAGACCAGAGGGTCGTCAGTATTGGACGCCGCAAACTATTAGGCAAGCGCCAAATCTTATCGACAGTGCGCCGATACATCCTGGGGAAGAGCCGACGTTTCAGGCAAGGGGGGAGCGCTGAGGCTTGATAAGGAAGGGCACGTGCCACCTCTGTACCCCCTGGATCCGCCTATCGGCAGAATGCTTACTATCACTAAGCCAACACGCACGCCCCGGAGGTCCAGTGCACGAGGTCTAATATGCCGCAGTAGCGTCGCAGTCCTATTTTTATTTTATTTTGAAAAGTTAAAGTTTAAGACCGAGGTCCGGAGTTTAATGTGAAGGACTAGACTAGAGCAACAGCCCACAAGGCTCGATTTGTGGTAACAACAAGATTATTTTTCGGAAAAAACGCGTCATCGTTGTCTCGTTATTATTCTAAGATATGTTAGGATTAAGATTAAAACTTTCGTGTGTCAGCAAGAGCAGACGACATTTGCTTTCAAACCCCAAGATTAGATGGTGAATTGAGCCTAAACCAGCTGTCCGTCCCAAATCCGTGATATGATGGCATGCGAATCGAACCCGTTTCCACACAGATAAAATTGCCGAGGAAAATCGCATTGCGAGTGGGTGGTTGTTCTGTGCTCGCCTCGGTTCCATTGATCTCTCTGACCATGTGCTGCCCTGCTGAGAGCTCTGCCACTTCACAGGTCAAGCCACTGAAATAATGGTAAAAAATCAAATCATCGCCGAGAGGAGTAGCTCCTTTGAGCTGCGGAACTGGCCTCGGGCGGGCGACTGTCTTCTCCGAAATGGCTGCAGCGGCGTAAGTGCCGCCGCAAGCAGAGCGCACCATTAGTTCCCGCGGAAATCGGACAGCACTCACCCGAGCCCAACTGGCTTTTCAATTTGGCGTATGACACCGCGGGGAGCGGGAGCGATGGGTGCCGTCAGTTCCGTATTCGGGTAGAGTGCCACTGATGGGCTCAGAATCGATCGGGGTTTGTGCAGCCGACTGCTGCCGGCCGCGCGTCACCGGGCCGGCGCCGCCGGCAGTATTGGATTTGGCGCCTTAGCCGCCGTGATGAAGTCAAATATCAACTGCACTGATGAATGACACCGACCAGGTTTGCTGCCAGGCCAGCTGTAGACTTGTTAGAGCTGGGCGAGCTTTGACATGGCCAATATTGCGAGCTTTGTTAGCTCGCTGAGCTGAATGGTCTGCCCCGGCGGACTTTGCTCCCAACAAGATGAAAATATTTATCGCCCCGCTATGTGACAAAAGCCACGCACTCACGGTTCTCGCTCACGTAAAGTGGACCTGCTATTGCAGGATTCAGAAACCGAAAGCTTGATAAAAAACAGTTCTAGATTTGGTGTTCTATCGTGCTAGTATTGCTTCAGAAATAGTTTTGCTATACAATAGTTATAACTTTTGGAAAAACCAAGGCGTGAGGAGGACAATCTGTTGAATATGCTGCTGAGAAATACTGTCGACGTGTAAATGTAGCATCAGCCAGATTGGAGCATCACCGTCACAGCTCGAGCCCGGCCCTACCCTCGTGCGGGAGCTTGAAATCGGATAGCCAAACATAGATTATATAACTGGACTAAAATTAAGTATTGAGCCATAGTTATGCTAACGATCAATGCCGTAAATCATCCCCAATTTCCGTCAAAGTTAATGAAGTGAAGACGGCGTTGCCCCGCCGTGATTGGACTTCTGCGTCAGAGCTGGAGAGCTTCCTGCGCAGTACAAACTGCGGCCGTCCCGGATTTAGTTCGCTGGTTATCGTCGCCGGTTACTGTGTGTGCGGGTATGGGGCTGGGGACGGACCGGCCTGCGGGCTATTTATGCTCTGGTACGTAATGTTGAAGGTGGTAGGAAACTGGATCGTGAGGGATCATGGAAGCGATGCGACCGATGTTTAAAGCTTGGTGTCATGCAACGATCCTTGGTGGACATTAGGCATGATGCAGCTCCAATGCATCTGTTATATCCGACGGAAAGCTGAACGTGCCTTCCATCTGCAGTAAATCGGAATGAAATAAACGGTTTTCGGGGAATCATCTGCCGAGTTGGCTGGCCCTGAATGTAGAAGAGGGCTTGAGCCGAGGTTTCCAGCTGGTGATGTAAGCCCTGCCGTCGTTTGATTAGGGGTAACTGGACGCTCTCCGGCGCACCAGACGAAGATTAGTCGGACTCTGCCACCGCTCACAGCTTCAATGGGGCGTAGTGGTCACGTGGGACGCGTTCGGCCGGACTGATTGGGGCACTGCCTGGAGGCTCGAGTGCGAACCTCCTGCCTATCAGCCAGGCTAATTATAATTAGAGCTTGACGACACACCAACTGCCAAGGTTATACGGCGTCGCCAACTCTCACCCTGTTGGGAGGGATTTGAGAGGTTAGATCGACTTATTCAGAGGCTCCGCCGGGACCTGAACCCGGGACTGGTGGCTTGGAGTCATTTATGCTATCCACGAAGTCACCCATCGCCCTTTGAATCAGCCCGTTTCCCAGTCTGTGGGCATTCGTTGTTTGCCTGTCCACAATCGGTTGTTTTTTTGGCCATGTGTATAGGAGTTAAACCGGTGACCAGTTCTGTCCCTGCTCTGGCTGATACGTCTCGCGTATGGTGAACCCATGGGCGGTCGGTGTTATCGCCTGTTGCTGCGGTCACCGGCGGTCGCTGACTTCCCCGGTGGGTGGCTGACATCAACCACCCGACCCCTGCCTAATGGTATTCCGGGGCCAGCACCGATTCGCCTAATCTATTCTGCATGCACGAGTGCGACCGCACAGCGCCTCTGTCGGCTGAAGCGGCGCTGCAACCTCTGCCGTCGCTCTACCAATGTACAGTGCGGACGTGGTGTCGAGCAAGATGGCTGGTTGTGTCACGCAACTGTTGTGCCTTAAAACTCCAATCCTCCAATCACACAACTGTTACGTTGCATCCTCATGTTTTAAACGGTCAGTGCGTATCACGCTTCATGCTACTGGAGTTGTGTTTGTCGGGACTGACTGGGCTGGTCTGCATATATAATTGGTCTAGATGAACACCCATCTTCGGTCCAGCAGTCTTGTTAATTGATCCAGCGTTATTTATGCTCGGAGCACGCATCAACCATGTGACGGAAAGTGTTGCAGCTGGTCGGAAAATTTCGAATACACCTTTAAATTGGATTATTAAATGATGGTAGCAAAAGGCGATGAATGCAGCAACAGGTCAAACACATCGCATGTCCTACAAAGCGCCAAGCTACCTACCCGTTTACAGCCTAAGCTGTTGAGATTGATCGAGTTGTAGCCCGGTGATTCGGCGTCAGCCCCCACTATCCTGAGCCAGACGCCCGGCGAATGGCTGCTCCGGGAAGCTCAGCATCAGTCGGGAGCCAGGAGAGAGCTGTGCTAACTGACCGGCGGCTGCGAATTGCGTAGGGACTCTCTGTACAGCGTCAACTGGGTGGATCCGCCAGGGTCCTGGAAAACTCCCAAAAATGATTTGAAACTCAGCCACTAATATTTAAAACGCCAGGTGTTATTTGTGTTTCGCACCCATTTTCGAAAGGAATATTTTGAGCCCGAAACGTAGTGCCAATGCATTGTGATTGCCTTCTTGTCTGCTCTTTGGCGTAATTCTGACTTCAAGCAGTGTTAATGGGCGCTGAGTCGGACCTGGAAGTCTCTGAATCTTGGGATTTCTCAGTGGTTGGAACCAGCTTATCCATGCCCTAACATCTCAGTATCTGAGCTCAATGTTATCTCCCCTCGAGCTCTCGTCCGAACTTTTGTGTTATTGGCCAATTCGTGTGAAATCGGAATTATTTCCGAAAAAAGAACCCCTGCGCCCCTTGTCATGGTGGCACTTCTGGTATTAAGTCAGTGCCAAGGGTGAGCTGATAAATTTTTAATTCGGCTATTTTGTTTCCTTTACAGGTTCAGTTTGTTTTGTTCAACACGCTTATAAGATTGGAAGCCCTTCAGATTGCTGCGATCAATTTTGGAGATTAGTTACTTACGGCCGTGGAGGCGGGAGGGTTTTGTTTCACATGAACGTTACTTTACCTTATACATGGTGTTTCAGAAATAATTATATTTCTTAAATGATTAGTGAATCACTAAAAATCCTTCAACGCCGTAAAAAATGGTAATTTGATTGGTGAATTTGGGGGACATTTTTCGAAAAACGTTTTATTAGCTTCACTTTTTCCTTCAATTGCAATTTTTCCATATCAGGTGTCCGCGTGGTTTTCGCCGCTTTAGACGTTTTACCGGTATCACCGGGCGACAAGTGTCCATCGGTTGACATCGGTACAGGCAGGACCCCAGACCCTCAGCAGCAGCGGCGGTGCCCTGACATGACTGTGCTCGGATGGCAGGCACCAGCAAAGGCTACGGATTCGTCATGTACGCCAGCAAGGAGGCGGCGTTTCACGCCAAGTCGCTACTGGACGGCAAGCTGATGTCGGGCGGTTCCATCAAGTGTGACTGGGTGGACCCCACCCACACCACCATCAGGCCAGTCTGACACCTCAGTTACCAGGCGCGCTCGTCAGCCAGTCTTCTCCCGGGCCCAACACCGAAACCCGCCGGCTTCTGTCAGCTGGCGTCCCGTTTAACTCATCATATGCGATTGTCTCTCTTGTCTCGTTTGCTTTTGATGATAGCTGTCTGTTTCGCTCACTTTACGTCTGTCTTTCCTCCACTGCTCCCTTTACGCGTATGCGTGTATTTATATCCTGCTGACAACCGTGTTCTCGATTCGATTTTTGGTGTATGTTAACTTATTAATTTTGTATCGCATTCCCTTTCATACGTCGCTGTGCGTATATCTTGTCTTTCCTCTCACTCTCTCTCCCTTTTCGTACGGCCGAGAGGGCCAGCGGCGCTCTTCTCTGCCCCCGTGCGCGCGCTCTCTATCTCTCTTTGCTCTTTCTCTCTCTGGTTTTTCTTTTTCGTCACTGGCTGTGCCGGCCGTCTTCGTCTGCGATAGTGTAACGCTCTGGCGACGACTCTGTGGTCCACAGATCCTTGCATTCCAAGTGCTTGCACGTCGCCAACCTGCCGGCCGGATATAAGAACATGGGCGAGTTTAGACAGCTATTCTCTTGCGTACGAAACCCTCCTTACTGTCAAGTGAGTATGTACGGATTTGTTGCGTGCTTTAGCTCTTCTTGTAGTTTGCTCGGTGTAGCTTGACTGCCTTTTTTGTTTTGCTACTCAGCGATAGGGTGGGGTGATTTGCGAACGTTCGAATCTTTTGATTTGTAGCTTGCCTGTATTGTTATGAGCCTTCTTCTTGCTTGCATTTACTCGTAGTACTAATTATTTCTCCCGTAACATGTTTATAGGAAAAAGTGCCCATTTCTAACATGGCCTAGATGATGTATGTCTCTGGCTGCCTGTCAGCTCTGGTGTCTCTTCACTATCAAAACCATCGCGCTTGAATGCCACTGAGACTCTGCGCTGCTATTCACCGCTCGCTGATGTTGTATTTATTGCATCTGCAGCTGACGGGGCCCCTTGTGAATATGACGTCCATCTGTTCACAGCATAAATCTTTCCTTCTACCCTATCGGCCAGCGGCGGTTTTCCGTTCATTCACGCGGGCCGCCGCAGATACTGCGAGACGGCGGTGGAGGTGTTGGTTTAAGCCGTCTCTGTTGTTGCGTGTACCTGGGCCCGTTTGTGCTTGCGGCGCGCGCTGGCGACCGGGCGCAGTTAAACCGAAAAACACGAACAGACGCCGGCTTTTTGTAGCGGCGCCTGTCGAGGTATTTGCGTGCTCTTCGCTGTGGCTCCAGCTGGCACCGTCCTTCTCCAGCCGCCTCGCTCGGCCTCCCAACACACGGCGCCCCTGTTCGGTCTCTCTCGCGCGGCCGCGGTCGGCTGAGTGTAAGCAGCGGTAGCGCACCGGCTGTGGCCGGGGGAGGGGCGGCTGAGAGACGCTGGGCAGGCGTGGCCGTGCTGTTTACCGCCCCGTGAGCCGGTACACAGTAGCCGTGAGTGACGGCCGCCGGCGGCGCCGTTCCCAGGCCGCCGCCGCCGCTGCCGCGTCGTCTGCTGTGGTGGTTGCGGTCGACGGCCGCGCGGTCGTACGCTGGGAACTGTCGGTAATTGCGGCGGGGACCGCAGCCGGCGCCGCCGCCTGTGAGTGCGTGGTGCAGACGGGCAGACGGTCTCCTGGACGGAGAGCCGGAGTGCCGGGCTCCAGCGGGTCCTACATTGCACAGTGGGAACTTGCCACATTTTAGCACGCGGATACCGTCTTGGATTGTAATTAATTATGATTATTATAAAGATAGAATTTTTATAATTAGAATAAATTATAATTATATTATCAAGGGTTACCTGTTTCAATTGCGTATGTGATGGCAAAAGCTGAGCGGGCGCCCGTGCGACCAGAACGTTTTTTTTTTGGTCTTCCCATGATAGCCGGTGAAGATAGAAATGTTTTTTTCAGTACATCTTTGATAGATCAACTTGAAAGTTTCATAGCTCATCATACTAAAAATCAAGAATGCTAAAAATTGTGTCAGAAGCTGCAAAAATACCAAGTAACAAGCATACCAGGTACGGTGGTGCCACGCGCGATTGCTTTTTACTTTTGTTAACATGGGTGGGTACCCCCGTACCTACCGGTGGGTGTTAAAACTAGTCGATTTCCCACCAAAGCAGATATAGATTACACTTTTCAGATATGTACACTTTAGTGTATTAGAGATAAACATTCCCTTTGTGGAACAGTATATTTGATAATGCGCGAACCAAAAACCTCTCCCCTCCCCCCAGTCAGACACACCAAACAACTTGTGCTGATGCAGACTAAAATCACTTTGTTTAAGACTAACTGATTGCTAACAATGACAGATATATTCCGCCATCAGAAATTTTCGCGCGCTAACAGTAGAGAAGTTCCCGCTGCGCATTGATGCCGCCCACAGCTGAACGCGCGTCGGCCCAGGGCTGGCAGCGGTGCCGGCGGGCGCCCATTCCCCGGTACTGCGCGCTGGCCGACCTGCAGACGCCGCGGCAGCTGCGCTCTCCCGACTGCAGCTCTCCCCACGACCTGATGCTACGCTTGTGGTCTTTTTCCGAGATATTGAACTTTTTCTCATCACAGGCGCAGTGTGCTCGAGGCAGGTCGTAATCGATTGGTGACAAATTGCGTTACTGGTGGTGTTTTGATTTGTACGTGCGCGTAAATATGTTAATAGATTTTGCCATCATTGCAAACGACGGCGAATAGCCTAGGTACGTGACGATAAAGGCTGGTTTGAAGCCAAACGTAAATATGCCTGAAATATCTCGGGCAAAACGTGCGTGTAGAGGCTCAGTGTTTCTCGCACATGGGAATCGTGTGACCTTTCAGTCGGTCGAATAGTTGGTAGTTGTTTGGCGTTGCTAATCCAAGCCCCAGTCGCTGCCGCCGGCCGTGCTCGTAAGCACCTCTCAACATCCGCCGGCTGGGTCCGCCCCACACGCACGGGCGCCGACTGACTCGTGCGATACAGTCGTGTGGCGTCTGGCGGCGCACCGCCCGCGGCGATTGAAGCGGACAGCGCCGCGCCGCCGCTGAGGGGCTGATGAGGTCCGCCCTGGACGGCTGTCGTGTTCATTGATGGCTGCCATTGCGCCGCGGCGCCTTTCTCAGTGCCACACTGCGCCGGGGCGAGCCCACACTGCCGGTATCGATTCCAAACACATCATCTGGCGGTGCGATCTCGTTCTGTCCGCGCCGCCTCACTGGTTGCGGCGCGGTGGTGCAGAGAGCTGCTCTCCGGCACGCGCCGCCGCACGCGGCATTGCCGGCGGCGTCGGCGGCGGCGGGAAATCCGGCCGGATTGCGGACGGTGTCGACGCCGACGCGCGTGCCGGGCGGTCATCGGCGCGACTTACCGGCGACGCTGGTGGACAGGGCGGCGCGGTAACCACCTCCCGCCGTGCTACAGCGCCTGCTAATGAAGCGGCCAAACCGGGCGCCGACCGCTGCGAGTTCGGGTACCCCCACCCCCGGACAATGGCCTCCCAAGTCTTTGGCTACCCAGTCTGTGCTCCGATTGAGGCACGTTTTAGTCTGCAGCGAGCTTCTGCCATTGTTCTCGTGGGACAGTTAATAACTGACCCCAGCCCGTCCCTGAGCATCTGGATCTTGTGTAAACAAAAATCGACTCCTACCTGTTCCCAGCTCACAACTGTTCTAGCTCGCCTTATGGTAACCCCTCAAAAAACTTGAGGGGTTAACTCAATATTCAACTAAGGGTTAACTCGAGACCTTTTGGGATCTGCCGTGGTGGTCCTTGGGTGCGGGTTCCAGTCTGGTTTCCACAGTCGACAGCGTCGATTGGGCCCAGTGTGGCAGCCGCTGACGAAGTGCCGCCGGCCGGGTGCCAAGGTGGCATCTGCTCTGAACCACCAGATCGACACCGACGCCAGAGCCGAGAGAAATGGTCTCCGGAGATCTCCATTATCCCCCAACTGGCAGCGATTCCAAGAAATGGATGTGCGATATTTTGGGACGATATCTGCCGCCAAAGGCTCGAATCTGAGCTGAGAATGGCTACGTTTCAGTTTGAAACTCTGCAGCTTACCAGGATTGTTATGTTTTTCTGTCAGGTTCGCGAGGAATGGAGTTCCGGAAAAGACGTGACGACTTTTCAGACTAGCTCGTGGGTATTGGGCGTGGAGAGATTGGCAATGGTACTGTAGGCAACTCAAATTTCATGAAATAAAAACCGCTGTAGGTTACAGAGAGATTGGAAAACGGAATGCATTAAAATCTGTCCTTTCCCTCGTGGGTCCTCTTACCCCATATTTGTATATCGCGTCAGTTTCCGCTACTTACGCCGTTCATGGTGCAGTGTGATACCTTTTTGAGTCTCACGTGAATTTCTCCTGATACCTTTTTGAGTCTCACGTTAATTTCTCCTGAGATCCCACAGGGTGATATTGGTATCCAGTCCCCTCCCCCTGCCACTGACAGGTGCAGCTCCAAGGTTTAGCCTGGGCATGTCACTCGTTTGAAATAAATCGTGCATTCTTTAGCTATTGAATATTGTTGGAAACCCTAACTAAATGCTCGGCTACTTCTCATCTGGAGCGAATTCTGTCGTGCAGGATTTTCTTTCATCTATCCTCGGGATGAGATGGGATGGAACAGCGATAAGACGAATGACTTCGCCGAATTTCTAGAAGGCATTGTAAATTAGACAAAGATAGGCTTGAATGTGAGGCAGCGTAGTTCCGTGGATCAGATAATAGCGCAGCTGTCCAGTGCCTCTGATTACTGGAGGATGCTCTCTGCCCGAAATCCGTCCTCACACAGGATTCCGTCTTTGGCAATGGCTCACGGCGAAACGTTAGGCTGCAGCTTGAATGCATGCTTTACGGCTGAACCGTATCGGCTCCAGCTTCGCTTGAGCTTTGAAGTGAGGCAAGCGTTGGAATTAGGAATACCGTTTGGCTGCGCGAAGGATTAGCCGCTCCATGCAGTGTGGTTCGGTGAATTTGAAAGTTTGGTGGCCTGGTCCCGGCTGAAAGCTCCTCCACTGGCCGATAGGATATTGACGGTAACAATTGGCCTTATTTACAACTGACCTCAGACCAGCATTGGAATCTTGCCGTCGAAGTGGCTGCCGGTTGAGTGGTCGCAGGGCCGGTCATGGTCCACAGGCGCGGAAAGTGCGCTGTGAATTTAACTGGATACTGGCGGAAGTTACTCCGGGGCAGGGGCGTATCCAAGATTTGTCTCAGGGGGCGCCCGGAAAAGGGGCCCTGCGACAGCACCAAAAGGGCCCTGATGGGTAAAAAAGGGCCCTGCTTTTTACAGGATAGAGTGCTGAAGAGGGCTTAGCAGGGCCCTGTCTAGTATAAAATTTCAAATTTGGCCACAGAGCATAGTGCGGGTGAGCCGCGCGTCGCGCGACTCGTGTCCTCAGGGGGTCCTTCGGGCCCTCAGGGGGAGGCGGCTGTCCCTACCGCCCCCCCTTGGCTACGCCCCTGCCCCGGGGAACTACGTGGTGTCTCAACAGAAGTTCGTCATCGGCTTCTGACACGTTCTGAGCTCTGAATATTCGATACTTATGAATATTCGATACTCTGAATATTCGATGGCGTTTCAGCCTCAAAATTGACGCAAATTTTCTGGCATTTTGACTGCGCCGCGACATATCTGACAGTAATTGGGAACTTAATTTTCATGTTGGAGCATTAATTGAGTGCACATTGATTAAGCCGAACCAAAGCTCTGACGTTACCGCACTAAAACCTGGGTCTCCGAAAGAATTCATTGCTGAAGATGTTCTATTTGATTCCCGGGTACATCTTTGAGCTGCATATTCTCCAGGAAATTTCCCCGTGCAGTCGCTTCAGTATTTCCCGCGCGTGATAAGTGAGGCGTGTGGAGCGAGCTGACAACTGTGCATTTGCAGGGGTGCAGTACTGTAAAGTAACGCGGGACAGCGGCTTGCAAAAGGCACTGGACCGTCCCCCTCCCATTGGGTCGGTCTTTCCGGAGCAAAGCTACATGGGATATTACTTAGCTAGTTTGGGTTGCTACCCCTAGCCGAACTTAGGGCTACTCAACTGATTCTCGTTATAGTCAATGCGAAGGAGAGAGCTTCTTGATAATCTTACATGATGCAAAAGCAATAAACTGTTTGATGTAATTCCTGAGGTGTTTTGTCAGCGTTGTTGGGAACTATATAAATTCAAACCTTTTTTTACACTGCAACGGTATCTACTTAAATGAGGGGAAATGGGCATGGAGCCTTTAACACGCGCATTGACGGGGGCGGGTACCCGCCCCCCTCGGATTTTTCGGAGACAGCATAAAAACGGCGGCGCGTAGCACCGCCGTACTTGGCACACCTTTTCCCCTCATCATTTGTACAAATTCCGTAACAGTTTTAAGGTTAGGTCATCTCAGGTCAGGTCACCAGTACAGGTCAAGTGACCTGACCTCAAAAGAAGTTTAAGATAGCATAAGTCGGAGCAGGAAGAGCTTATCCGATTAAAACTCATATCTCATAATGGCCCCACTGATTTATCCAACATATGTTCCGGTATTTTTTATATCGATGACCTAAGGTCAGGTACGAGGCATGACCTCCCCATTGGAAATACATGGGAAAAATGGTGTTTACTGAATAACTCAGTAACAGATGGCGATAAAGCGTTTATTTTAGCTGCATTAGACTTGCCTTGGCTTTGCGGTTCTAATGATATGCATTTTATATAATTTGACCCTGACCTCAGGTCAGGTCAAATCCTGGATTTGACCTAGCAAGGTCAAATTATATATCACTCGATTCGGCTTGCTGCGAGGATTCATGTAGTTTACGTCGTTTTGCTCTATCTTTACTTGTTCAGATGTAATGGCCGAAAAACTTAATTTACATGGTATCTCTACGACGGCATGTTTTGACCTCTCGTGACCTTAAATGTGACCTGACAAAAAAATGGTACAAATGTTTTCGAGTGAGAAGCGGATGGGCAAACCAACGCCGTTCACCGTTTTTCGCTACCTACCGTGGTTCTCGAGATCTTAGGGGGGCGGGTACCCGCCCCCCTCGTCAAAGCGAAGGTGGCTCAGACCCCCGTCAATGCGCGTGGTAATCCTATACCGATTTCAAAGTCTATAAGAGTAGAATCTCGTATTTTTGCTGGTATCGTGTGACGCTTGAGTGATGCGAAAGTTCGCAGGGTAAAAATGCCGTTGACGTGTTTGTGATATTATTCCTCCGGCGAATTACGCTTCAAATGGCCTGTAAATCAGACACAAACGAGTATACCAATGATGCTGCAGTGCTCAATCGCAGCGGAAATGTCGAAACTGTGCCAACAGCAATGCACATGTAGCTTACGGACGATGTGTTTGTTGCGTGCCAGCCATCTTTCTGTGTGTTTTTATCCCAGTGCAAACACACTGTGGGTATCACATCACGCGGTAACGGCGGTGCTGACGTTAACTGCTTTCCGCGTGCGGCGGGGGCGCCAAGAACGCGTTCGGAGCCGCCGCCGCCCCGTCTAGAATGTGCTGCACCACCCGTCTACCACGGCGTGCAACAGCCGCACACGCCGCCGCTCTCCGTAACTGCCGCACATGTCGAGCATGCCCAACACAAACAGCCGCCCCGACCGGCGTCTCAGTACCGCTCTGTGCCGACGTCGCACGCCGGCCGGCTTCATTTGTCCTCCCTTGAACGCCTGTCGGTGGCCAGCTTCAAAAGGCTGCGCTTTGGCTCCGAGCCGGGGCGGAGCTGCGCGCCCGGCCGCCGCACTGGCTGTTTTTCTCCGTGGGGGTGCCTCCCGGCTATTCTAAAGGCCGTTCCCGGAGTCAGAGCCATCAATAAGTATATTGTGCGGCTGCCAGGCAGCGATGCCAGAACACATTGTCGTCGGTAATGACTGGAGCGTTGCCGTTGGCCCGGCGGTGGCGCGGTTTGGCCGGGTCGGTTCGTCGGCGGCAGGTGGACTAACGCGCCGGATCTGCTGCCCGGCTAATGCTCATCTCTCATCAGCGATTGTAGAGCGCTGCGTGTGGACAGCTCCCCGGGGATGTGGCTGGGCGATAGGCTGACCTTTCAGCGCAGGGCCGCTGCTCCGGCAGCCGCTCCCCGAAGACGAATCTCCAGCTCGTTTATTTCAGGCGCCACTGACCTTTCGGCGCCGCGTCTCATTTCGCGGCGGCCGCGCAGGGAGCGGCTGTTGCGCTTGCTGTAGAGTGGACGCCGCGGCTGGCTTCCCCCGGGGCGGAGGGGCCGCGGCGGCGCGGATCCGCGGCCAGTGCTGGTCAGCCCCGGCTGATTTGTATGCTAATGGGCCAGAGTTGTCGGGCCCGACTCCGATCATGGCGAATTCGCAAGGAACCGCTATGTTCTGGGCATGGGCACGTCGTACGTCACGACTGCTGAGATCGACGGGTACTCGAAACCCGCTCAAAGCGGCGACATTTTTCATGAAGTCATCTGGTATGCACCCCTCTGCCGAGTTGCATGTGTAACAAATGACAAAGGAGTAAGATAAATGGGGTATTCCCCTTGTGACTTCTACAAATCAGTATCGTTTCAGCTTTCATGTTCGTATCACAAACTGATAAGCGCAAGTTGTTTAACGTTCGTTGTTAATCCGACAGGTGAGCATGATATAACTGTGGTGTGTGCGTTGCAGATCGCTCTGAAGAACGGCTCGCCGCAGGACTGGGGCCTGGTGGAGTTTACCTCGGCTGAGGACGCCGAGACCACCCGGCAGCGCATGCAGGCCCACGTGCTGCGCGGCTCCAAGCTGCGCGTTCACTTCTGCATGCCCGGCGTCCGCGCCATCGACATCTACATGCGGCTGTTGAACGAGGCGGCGGCGCCGCGGTCCCGGTCAGCGCTGCTGCCGGACCCGCCGGCTCCAGCCGTCTACCAGCAGATGAAGAACCTCAGCCAGCAGAACCCGGCGTTCGCGCAGAACCTGCAGAACATCGTGACGTCGCAGATCTCGGAACTGCAGCAGGAGATGGCGGCGCAGGCTGGATACACGGTGCCGCCGCCGCCGGGGCCAGCGCCTGCAGCGCCTCCGCTGCCGGCGGTGTCCGTGGCGGCGCCGCCCAGACCGCCGCCGCCGCCGCCGCCGCCGCCGGCGGCCGTGCTCGGCCAACCGATGATGTTCCCGGGAGGTGTGGTGGGCCTGCTGCCGCCGCCGCCGCCCGCCGGAGCCACCCTGCGCGCCATGGCGCCGCCACCGCCGGTACGTCCCTAAATCTGACACCTGTGGCCTCCAGCCGCAGTCAGCCGGCCGATCTCGCACGGTTATGTCGAATCGCTGAACCGGGATCAGCTAGGTTCCATGTCTTGCTTTGGCACTGGTACGTCTTTTACGGTTGTTTCCTTGGAAAACCGGCTGACTCGCGTTGTTGTCGCCGACGAGAAAACAAAAGGCAGGCGGTACAGTGTGTTGCAACGCACAAACTTGCAAGGGGGAGGGGTGGGAGCGTGGATACTCTATTGCATTCTGTTCACGGTCAGAAATCCCCCCCCCACATATGCTTCAGGTGCAGTATTTTAATTTTCACCTGGGATCGAAAGCACGTTTTTGGTGCTCAAACCCCACCTCTGGGGCACCATCTGGTACAGTGGTTCCCGAACGGTGGGTCACAACTCCTTTGTGTTGCCGGAACTATTCTCCGGGGGTCACGAAGACATGTGAACTTAACCGTGAATGCCATGCTAAAATGGCGTTGATGCAACTCATTGATATACGACGGTAGCATAAGTGTCGCCACCGGCAAAAAAGTGGGGGGGGGGCAGCCAAACTTCAACATGATGCTGACAAAAAACTTTCATCATCAGGACCAAAAACTGTTCGAATTTGGGCTCCTCGTTGCCCTCCGCAGCGGCTGGATATAAGAATGTCCGGCTTTCTCTCATTTTGACTGAGATCAGGAAATTTTTGGCCAAAAAGTGGGGGGGGCAGGCCCCCTGGCCCCCCTTTTCCGACGCGTATGGACGGTAGATTCATGGCGTCGTAACTTTAACATACTTGCCAAGGGCTGAATACGTTTTGAATGATGAAGACATTGCCATGAAAGCATAGACATTTAGTTTCGAGCCGTAACGCGGAGGAAGAATTTTCTAGGGAAAAATGAAAAGTTACCTATGTCGTTCTGCAAGATTTCGAGCTATGTTGAATCCATTCTAACCATGCTCTAAGAAAAAACTGATGACATTGCCGGCCATTGGTCCGTGGAAAGCTAGCTTCTTCACTTTGGTGGTGATCGATCGAAAGCTAGGCTGAGAAGACATGGGAATTGGGGAAAAACATTTTCATTGCGCAATGTTGGCAGCTGCGCTCAGAATTAAGAAATTATTGGAAGTCAATTGAAGATGATCATTCTATATCCTCTTTCCATTGCAAATAGCATTGTTCCATAGAAAAGTGAATAAACAGGCGCAACCAGGACTCTGGTAAACGATTAAAGTAATTTTTATATGAACAGGTTTTATTTTAAATGTGGAGTCATGCAGTCCCGTCACTGTTGAGAGCGGTTCATCATGCCGTGAGGTCGGAATGAGTGACCGAGTACATTCTTTAACTAGACTCGATCCTACTGTGGGAAAGCGTGGTTGCACTCGTTGGCAAGTTTTGCCTTGAGAGCCGGCGTTCTCACCTCCCAGCCATGATGGGCACTCGTTATATTTTTAGCTGCAAGTCGTCTGTAGGGTGGCCGGCAATGAAAGGGCGGCTTTTCGGCGTGACAGGAGCCAATGAAAGGTGACGACGGCTGGCGCTGGCCGCCTCGCCCCTGAGACACTATGGAGCGGCGGCCGGCCGTCGGAAATTGGCACGGACGCGCCGGGCCTGCAGGCTGCTCCTATAGAGCTCCTACCGTCTACAGCAGCGGCTCGCCAAGCCAAGTCAAAGTGGAAGTGTGGGTGCTGCAGGAAGGCCCGGTCGCCCGTGAGGGCATTGCATAAGCTGCTGAAGCGTAGTGAACGTCTGAATAAGTGGCGGAAAGAAGGCATGAAACAACAGAACGGGCGGAATCTGCCGTGCAAAGGAAAACTGGGTAACTCTCATTGTTATTGCTCTGGAGATACCCTGTTTGTCGTTTGCACGGCAGAAGCGTCCGTGGCGGAATGGTTAATAACTCACGGCGTAGTTTCCCAAAGGACGCATACCTTGTACTTTCGACTCCAGAGCATCATCGGATAGCAAAACGTCTTCTACGTATTTTATTTTGTAACTCTTAAAGTTGCGCTCCTCACGAGAACGAGTTATTGAGGTCGATCAAATCAGTATTCCAAGCCCGACAGGCGTATGTAATTTACTAGTTCTAGCTTGCATGGCAAGAGGTACACGGGGCCGGGTACGCCACAGCGATATCTGTCGGTTTTAGGTTATGCTTCCACAAGAAAATGTTTGGAGAATGTGCCTTAAAATATTGTAAAATTTTGACAGTAGTGCACCCTTTAAAGTTGGGGGCCCAGCGTCGGAGCACGAGCTAAACTTGATCAATTCCATGGGCTGAACGACCAGAAATTGGGGTGGCGTGCTCCTTTACTGCGGGTTCCGTTACCATACGGCTCATCCCACCGACCCTAAGTTTTGATGCGAGCTTGGGACTGCATTGACCCATGCGCCTCAAATTTCGCGGGCGTAGATGTAGCCGTTTTGCTGAAACTTACTGATTAAGCTATGGCAGAAGATGGGCGGAAGCACAAAGCACTCTCCCGTGCTAAACCTATGGGAACTACGATCACGCACCGAACACTCGTGAGAAATCACACTCCGCTGACAGTGGCTATGCAATTTAATATACACGATGCTACTATGTGGCAGCATTCTGGCTTCGCTACATGTTTTGGGCTGCCATATCCTCGAAAAACTAAAATATGTATATGCATATGTTATAAAGACATGCATATATATATATATATATATATATATATATATATATATATATATATATATATATATATAGGGCATACTTTATAAAAATAACGCGTACAAAGACCTTATTCCCAGTGCTATCGCTTGCTGCACGACGCCTTTGCGCCTTCGGCGCTCAGTCTCCATCCGAATAATTATCTGATTTGCGTGGGATGTCCCCGGTGGTTGACTTGAATCTTTAGGGGAGAAGCTAAATAAGTGAAAAATGTTTTGAATAAATCGAGCGGTTTGGAGGACCCCGACTCGCCCTCTGCAGGGAGCGGCAGCGGTAGAGGGGTAGATAATACACTCAGAATAGGTGTGTATTGGAGGTGGGTATTTCTGGGTTCGGGGCCCCGAGACAAAGCCCGGCCCAGGTCCGCGGACTTTGATCGCGCTTGAAGACCTGAGCTGGGTCTATACCAGGCTGGTACCGGACTTCATCGGTGTCGGTACCCAAATATGTCTGCCAATTGAATAAACTTGTAATCGGATTCTAGTTTTCCAGACTGATCAAACAATTTAAGGCAACGTTTTTACCAACAGGTAAATTTCATAAAAATATAGAATTGATTATATGACATGGGCTTCAAGACAGGCATCATACATACAACTAAATATTCCAGTTTGATGCCAGGCTCAATTAAGCACGTTGTTAAACCTTATAACAAAACGTTTACCAGGTATACAGATGCTCACATCCACACCGCACTGTCATGGTTGTAATCCCCTAGTAATATGGGTCGATTAGATGTGGATTGTGATCAAGTTGATATAATTAATTGATCAAATTGATGTAAATGATATCAATTTTCCATCTTTGTTCTAGAATTGACAAAAAACTCATTTGTATGCAGGAGCTAGAACTTGTCCTTGATCAGTTTTCCTGTTGAAACCATACGGGCTGTACTTACAATGAAACACTAAAAAATATGGGCCCGAGAAGGCGAAAACAAAATTGAATACTTTAATTGTATACGCCAATTCAAATTCTGTGGGAAAGATTTAGAATAATAATAATTCGGGAAATCCTTAAGAAATAGCGCAAAACTATTGAAACTGACATTTTTGTTCTAGTATGCTTGTAGACATATTTTGCTTGACTTTGGGTCGGGTTGCAGAGAGACATCGGTACCTGAAACAAGACATGGGTCAGACGCTACAAAACCAAAGCGGTCAGCCGCTTAACTTCACTCTAGAGTGACAGTGCAGCTAAGCTGCAACAAACCTCAACAGAATACGCACCCCGCAATCCAAGCAATGCCTCTGCAAAACCACAATGCACTGTTTACAGTGCGTCACGGCATACCGCAGTTGCGCAGTGGTATATTGACTTGTACCGCATACAGATGTTGACTTGTACCGCATACCGCAGCTGACTTACATGGAAAAGCTTCGATAATTTAATGTCGTATCGCGAAATACGTGGTATTCGTAAGACCGGGACGAATACAGTATGAAATGATGCCACGGATGAAATAATTATCATGTCATCGGTAATATTCATTGGACAAGCTATCGTACTGTTCCCGCGCTCCACGTGAGAAACGGTGGAAGCAAGGATGTCTAGTTTAATTTGGCTAAAAGACCGTAATTCGGATAGGGAAGGACATTCCTTTTGAAGCCGATGTGCTATTTCGGGGCATTGCCAAATTATACCCGGCATCCATGCCTCCACCGTTTTTCATGGAGGGTGCGGGGACGGTCCCTATGACTGCCGAGTGCTGGTGAATCCAATGCCGGGATCCGAGGAGGGCAAGGGGGTACAGCCTGACAGCTGTTTGACCAATTTGAATTCAACGTGGAAAAGAAAGATTGGGGAGAACCTGGGCTTAAGCTCACCGGACGGAAAAAACAGCTGACTGATGTCCAAGATGGCTACGTTAGGAACATGGGGGCTATGGCACCACCCTACAACCGATAAGTAGAGGTTTAGGCATGGAAGAATGGAGATTGCTCTTATTTTTTCTACGGGGATCGATTTGCCATCCAATTGTGAGGAAGTGCTCACATTGTAGCTGAAAATGAACATTTTTTTTACTTTTGATCACGTAAGGGATGCTTGATTCTAAACATTTTCCTTGATTTCTGCGCGATATTCGTAGACATTGTTGATGCTGAACATTCTTTTGTCTATCCAGTAACCGAACTGTTTTAACAGATAAATGAAACTGGAAAATTGAGGGGTAACGTGTAAGGTTTATGGTGCATTTGCCGATCTGTTCGTGCCATTATCTGCTGAAAAATTTTACTCCGAAATTTGTTGTTGCTTTCCCCTCCATTCATCAGTGGGATCGCAACTCGCCTCTGAAGCTCCTCCCAGCACATTATGAGTTATAAAAGTGCAGTATGGAAGAGAATGTCTGCTATTACGGGCTTGATTGGCTTTCATGTGTATACTTATCCATTTAGTGTGCCTAGAGATTTATATATGTTAGTCATTACCTTATGTTAGTACAGGTCGTGAACAACCTATATTTGTGTACCTTATATCAGTGTTGCGTGGCGTAATGTTTTTGTTTCTCGGAGGAGGATGGTCTGCTGATTTGTTGAAGGTAGCTAAACCTGCTTAATATTGCTTGCGCCTTTCTAGTTTGATTGTTGGACGCAACCAAAAGGTTTTCCAGGCTTAATTGACTTGAACCATCTATTTAAGAGGCCCAATAGCTATGTATTTGCTTTCTGTAGTCTTCCTATAGCTTGTCTCGATATCGGATCTACCCTGGATAATGAAAGCATGTTGTTCCAAAGACCAGCCTGTGACCGGCTTGGGAAAGCGGCGCTAGAATTGGCCCGGACCTGCGAAATTGCCGGCCTCCCCCACCTCTGGTGTGTACAGAATGTATGGCCTCCTCCCAAAATTGCTTACAACATTGGTTACTTCTTAGAAATGCTGTCTCGTCTTGAATGGGTTTGTCAGTTTATTGTTTTGCCCCATCAGTCTGCTGGTAAAGCATTGTTCACTGCCTGGCGACAGGATGGTTGTGTCGGTACGGTGCCAGCGTTATGTCGTTATCACGGCTCTTCACTGTCACGGCTAGGCTCTGAGGTGTTGCCAGTCACGCCAAATATCACCAGTCACTGCGCCCCGCTAATTCGCCGGCCAGAGGCGCACTCAGCGTCGGAAAACAGGACGCCTGCAGCTATGGCAGACCAACCCTACCATCTCACAGTGTTATAAGGGGCCGCGAAAACGGACATAATTGAATATCTCGGGAACTAAGAGACGGAGCCTCATGAAACAAAAACTGATGTGTACTTTAACACTCACCACACCTTTTGACACCAAATTTGACACTTAACCCGCGCCCCGGTGGGCCTCCGACCCAACTTCGCCCTGGTGGGGAGTGTTTGAAAATCCCCTCTTCGAACTCGGCTCCTATGCGAGATAGCGAAAAAACGCGAAGGCTGGTGGAGAGCTCATACAAATTCATAATGAAACTATATCGGTCACTTTTTGGGTCAGGTCCATATTGAGGTCATGATAGGTCAAAGAAGGTGGCATGCTAGGGAAGTGTTTTTGGGCTCTAGCGTCTGACAGAGTTGAGCTAGAATAATTTTTTAGACACTATGCCCTTCCTCTCGTCACGGCGAATCGAATGATGTATAATATTACTATGCTAGGTCATGACACAAAAATGACCTGACCTGAGGTCAGGTCAAGGTCACTTTCCAAACCAACATAAGCAATATGCATATCGATCGACTCGCAAAAGTAATCCAAATTTAATGGCCGATGTTGGCTGATTTTTCGTTTGCCTTCACGGATAAGCTAAGACGATAGCCAATGTGAGCTCAAAAAGTACAATCCACGCATGGAGTGTTGAGAGGCCAAACTGATAAGCCACTTTGTTTGCCACCTTCTGACGAACTTGTTCTAAGTCATTCATCTCAGTCGGCTTAGCTCCACAGATGTGACATATTTGAGATGACGCTGTCCCTGTCAGTGCATTCGCAACTTTCCCATCTACCATTGTCAACTGCATACTGTAGGATACCAGAACAGTGGTTCCAGCGAGGTCGACTGCACAGGGCTGGAGCTTCTCTATCTGGGTAGAAAAGTTGTTCATTTCTTGTCGGGAGACTGCGGGGGTTTCCTTGACACATTGAACGTGCATTAGACGGCAATACCGAGTTGAGGACGGCTTTTCGTTGATCCACACGCATTTGTCGTTAATCTCCAACAGTAGAGGGACTAAGGATGAGCAAAATATGCTCCTATATCTATAGTGGCACCATCCTGCGCCGCTTGCTTATATATACTTTGTCCAGTGGCGCCATCAAATCCCCATTTACGGTACAGTTTTTCTAGATACAGCCTCACTGCGGATAGGCTGTTGTTCTGATGTACCTGGCTGAGGCTGGCTGACGTCAGCTCCGACCTTTGTGGGGTCAACCTCAGCCTCTATCAGTCTCCATGTCGTATTGTCTAATATGATTTGCAGTGGCACATCGGCAGAGCTGTCGGTTACACTGATGTGTTCGCCAGGGAAACATCTCTGCCGGGCGTTCACAACTTTATAATGGGGTGGGTACACCTCTTTCGCACTTACTTTATTTGTCATATTCCTCACGATGTTATAACTTTTTGTTGACATGTCTGCCTATACGGTAACAACCAGGGCTTCACCTGGGGTTAGAGCACAAGCCTTCTGTACCCTGGCACTATCACGCATTCCACGGTGAAGCTTGGAGGGCCGAATTGGAGTAGCCACGCTTTCCTTAAGCACAGCTGATAACTCTGAATCCTCGTCTGTTTTGGCACTTCGGGCGGCAGCCATGACGAGCTCGTGGGTGCCATGCTGTTCAGCAGTACTGGTGACGCGACATCTCTTGCTCCGCTCTCCGACTGCGTCGTACGGAGAAGGAGGCCGGCCTGGATGGCGTTTTCCGGTAGAAACTGTAGCCTGTTTATGCGCAAGTGTGATGGGCTCACATATGTCCTCCGCTAACCAGTCGGTTTCTTTGCTTTCGCACGCCACGATTGATCTGGAACACTGTTCCAATTTTCTCTTGAAAATGACATGGAAGGACACCAGCTTCTTCCGGATTTCATCCTCTGAATTGCGTGAAATGCTCGCTCTTTGAAGACCTAAGAAATAAACAGTATCATTAAAAGCAGCTTCGACAAAATCTCTTCTGTTCTTCCGAAAAAGAGCGTTTTCCTTCAGCCGTTTAAACAGCTCAGCGCTGCTCACCTGGAACTCCATTATCCCCGCACGTTACCACGACACTGTTCTTCGCACGAATGAGGCTAAACCTGAAGTATTTCTCTGCACCAGGGAAGTATTCACAGAGCAGAGGTGTCGCAATGCTCTTTGACCTGTTACAAGACTTGCCGTACACACGGATGGAAGTATATCTGACCAGCACTTACCCTAACTAAGCCTAGCAATGGATACCGATTTCCGGGGCAGTAACTTTTTGAACTGTTGTGAAAATCAACGAAACTTTCCCTCTTTCGGTGAAATACCGCCAGTGCCAGATAAAACCCCAGCCCTAAGGCATCAAATTCACCCGTCGAAGGGCACGAGCGCCGGTGTAAGCCGAGTCGGCGCGCGACGCGTTCGTGCCTTAACTGCCGTTGAGATCGGAGCACCACTGTCTCCAATGCCGTCTCAGCCGTATATACGCAAAACTATGCAAAAAAGTCATGATGGCTCCTGTCCAGAATTTATTGGGCTTTCTTCTGATACGTAAATTGAATTGTTCACTTTTGTTCACAAAAGTGTGAGACTAGTTGAACAAAACACTCCAAGTTGAAAACGGAAAAAATACATAGCGTTATTTCCGGGGCCAATGATCCTTCGGCAAATGGTGCATGGCTTAATAACATAGCTGATCCTACAAAACAGACATCAAACTATCATTTGATACCACACAAAAAATCCGCCGATAAGCCTACGCGCAGCAGGATTAAGAAAAAGGCAGCATGAAAACGATTTCATTCATCCGCGGGACGAACATGAAGAAGTGGCAACTTTGAAGCAATATAGCGGCAGAATGAGATAAGCCACAAAAAAATGAATATCAAAACACGCATGCACCAGACAATTTTGTACGGACCAGTTGAGGTTATTTACTGAAATACGGAAGTCGGTTTCGGGGTATTCTGTCCGTTTTCGCGGCCGCTTATAACACTGTGCATCTGCTACTTTCGCCTCCGGAGAAGTCTAAACAACGCTCCAAAAGTCACACACAATGCCTGCAATGGGATGTTAGCTACTTTGTTGGCTCATCAGACCAAACTTTGGAATTTGCTGTCCGCATACGGACGTAGAACGGAGAGTTATCATGGTCTTTTCAGCGACAGGCCGAAATACACACGTCATTTGACTTGAAGTCCTCTGTCGAGCCGTGCTTAGAAATTTGTGAATGGTGAGGAAAGAAGAAAATTATCTGCAAAGTACAGTATTTATGTACAGCCGCCTGCCCCCTCCCTTTGCTACCAACAATTTCCACACGTCCCCTTTGGCTCAGCAAAACCATGCTCCGGGCAATGCCCCGACACAGTGTTGGACCGAGGGCCCTCCTCCAAGCCTTGTGGGCTATCCTGGGACTGCAGTCCCTACCAGGCCTGTCCCGGGACTGCAGTCCTCACAAGGCCTGTCCCGGGACTGCGGTCCTCACAAGGTCTGTCCCGGGACTGCGGTCCTCACAAGGCCTGTCCCGGGACTGCGGTCCTCACAAGGTCTGTCCCGGGACTGCGGTCCTCACAAGGCCTGTCCCGGGACTGCGGTCCTCACAAGGTCTGTCCCGGGACTGCGGTCCTCACAAGGTCTGTCCCGGGACTGCGGTCCTCACAAGGCCTGTCCCGGGACTGCGGTCCTCACAAGGTCTGTCCCGGGACTGCAGTCCTTACAAGGCCTGTCCCGGGACTGCGGTCCTCACAAGGCCTGTCCCGGGACTGCAGTCCTCACAAGGCCTGTCCCGGGACTGCAGTCCTCACAAGGCCTGTCCCGGGACTGCAGTCCTCACAAGGCCTGTCCCGGGACTGCAGTTCTCACAAGGCCTGTCCCGGGACTGCAGTCCTTACAAGGCCTGTCCCGGGACTGCAGTCCTCACAAGGCCTGTCCCGGGACTGCAGTCCTCACAAGGCCTGTCCCGGGACTGCAGTCCTCACAAGGCCTGTCCCGGGACTGCAGTTCTCACAAGGCCTGTCCCGGGACTGCAGTCCTTACAAGGCCTGTCCCGGGACTGCAGTCCTCACAAGGCCTGTCCCAGGACTGCAGTCCTCACAAGGCCTGTCCCGGGACTGCAGTCCTCACAAGGCCTGTCCCGGGACTGCAGTTCTCACAAGGCCTGTCCCGGGACTGCAGTCCTCACAAGGCCTGTCCCGGGACTGCGGTCCTCACAAGGCCTGTCCCGGGACTGCAGTACTCACAAGGCCTGTCCCGGGACTGCAGTCCTTACAAGGCCTGTCCCGGGACTGCGGCAGTAACAGCTCGCTCCGTGAGGGCGTCATCACAAAGTCGACCTTCCCATGATTGTCACCGACAAGGAAGAGCGTCGTAACTGAGCGTTGTGTTTGTCGCGTCGCCGTCCTGCGGTATTGCGGCAGCTCGACAGAACTGACGCAGCAGGCGGAGTTAAGCGGTGCTGAGCGCACAGCGACACCGCCTGTCACCGAGTGGCTGTAGCAGCGGGCCAGCCATATCCCCGCTCATGAGCCTCGGCGTGTGCGGCATTCTCGGCGTGCTCGGGGCTGCTGCAATACCCGTCGTGGCGATATTGCTGTCCTTGATACTGGCTGCATATTGGTATCGCGGCGCGCATGCCAAGTGGCCGGGTCGCTCCAGTCGCGGCCGCTGCTGCCGAGCCGGTCGTTGGCAAGTGCTAAACCACGAGTGATGAAAATTGACTTCGGGCCTCCGCAGCCTACCGGTGTCTGTCATTTGCCGCAACACGAATGTGGAGCCGCGTTCGTGCCGTCGCTTATTTTTGCACACCCGTCTGGGCAACTTTGCGGCTTGTATCACGTGATACACTATATAGCAAGTTATCTTTATCCGACCAAAAATGAATGTGGGTTCACAGTTGCGCTTGTGGTGCATTTTCAACACTGGGTTGGAAAACTTACCATACTTAATCACTTGGTGGAAGCCGTTGAGATGGCCCTGGGCTGGGGAGGCGGCCGCTGTATCGCGGCGTTAAATGTTGACGACAAACTCGCCGTGTGCGAACTGACATGGTGCAGTCTTAATTTCCTTCAGCGGTGATTTCTCGTAAATGTCAGGTCATTAACACCGGCGGCTCAGGGAGCGGAGCGGCGCCGGCCTCACGCCGCCGACTGTGGATTTAAATCTGTGCTGAGCGATACGTTTCTCCCCGACGACTTTAATTTCCGGGAATGTCCCCCGACTCCGTCTGCGGCCTCATCCCGGCTCGGTAGTCTGGCCAGCTATGCTGCGGAGGGAAGCCGCTGATGGAGGGGACGTATTCTGAAGGATTTAATTGGATGTGAATGTGGGCCGACTTCAGCAGATACTGTTCCGTAATGTTGGGCACAGCTCTGCCACCGCACTCAGCAGCGCCAGCCCGGGTCTGTCGGACCTGGTGCCGGTGTTGTAAGGCCCGCGGGCTCAGCGCCAGCCCGGGCCTGTCGGACCTGGTGCCCGGTGTTGTAAGGCCCGCGGGCTCAGCGCCAGCCCGGGCCTGTCGGACCTGGTGCCCGGTGTTGTAAGGCCCGCGGGCTCAGCGCCAGCCCGGGTCTGTCGGACCTGGTGCCCAGTGTCGTAAAGCCCGCGGGGTTCAGCGCCAGCCCGGGCCTGTCGGACCTGGTGCCCAGTGTCGTAAAGCCCGCAGCGTCGCCTGGCTTTGCCGCGGGGCTCAGCGCCAGCGCGGCCCACTCGGTCCAAGCTTTGATTGGAGCCGCGGGGCAAACAGCCGCCCAACGGTGAAATGTCACAGTGGCCGGCGAGTCGCGGCCAAAGGTCGCGGCGTAGCACCTGGTCTTGCCACGGCCCCGCCAGTCCGGGGATGATGCCTCCTGAACAACTGCCAGTGCCGGGAATGGCGAAGCATCCGCCGTTCAGTGGTCGTGGTATAGCTCGGACGACATGCACTTAATCTGTGGGCTGGTGCGTTTCCCGCAAAAGGCCGTGAGCGAGTGACGCCATCGATACAGCCAGGGGACGGCACGGCATCTGGATTAGTTACCGGGAAAATGCCGTACCACGTGACCTTGATACAGTACCAAGGCTTGCGCCAATGAGCTGGCTTTGATGTCACCGGTCTATTTCTGTCGACTGCACCGACGGCGGAGATGATTAACGAGAGACCCGACACCATGGTTACCTTAGCTCACTGGGGCGCAGATGATTTTCATTAATAAGGTGCAAGAGCATCTCCCTATCCTCATATCTCGACAGCGATTAGCAGGGATAAATGGCCGCTGGTTACGCTTGGCTGGCGTGCTTGCCGGGGCGCCGATTAATTACGCAGATTTGAGGCGTCTGTGTTCGATGCGGCGCGTCCCTGTCGCGGTCCCGGGGGTCCTCTGTGTCGTGTGCTGGGCTACGCCGGACTTTGTCGTCTGCTGGGATATCCCGGGCTCTGTCGTGCGATGCGCTTGACTGCACCGGACTTTGACGTGTGCTGCGCTGGACTACCCTGGTCTGTGTCATGTGCTGGAAGGAGGGCTGGACTACCCCGGTCTGTGTCGTGTGCTGGAAGGAGGGCTGGACTACCCCGGTCTCTGACGTGTGGTGGGAGGTGGACTAGACTACTCCGGTCTCGGTCAGGGAGTTGGGCTCGACTGCCCCGGTCTCTGCCGTGTGCTGGGAGGTGGGCTGGACTACTCCGGTCTCGGTCAGGGAGTTGGGCTGGACTGCCCCGGTCTCTGCCGTGTGCTGGGAGGTGGACTAGACTACTCCGGTCTCGGTCTGGGAGGAGGGCTGGACTACCCCGGTCTCTGTCGTGTGCTGGGGGGGGTGGGCTGGACTACCCCGGTCTCGGTCTGGGAGGAGGGCTGGACTGCCCCGGTCTCTGTCGTGTGCTGGGGGGGGGTGGGCTGGACTACCCCGGTCTCGGTCTGGGAGTTGGGCTGGACTGCCCCAGTCTGTGTCGGGAGCTGGGAGTTGGGCTGGGCCAGAGTCCCGGGCTGACCGTATTGCGCCGCCGCCGCCGGCTGTGCTGAGCCAGTCCACTGGTGCCGCGCTGGCTGCCCGGCTAACGATGGCGACTACAGACCGACGGTACAGACTGCCGGGAGGAGCGCCCTAGAGCTCTACTTCTGCCAACGATAGCCGTACAGACTGCCGGGTCGAGCGCCGTGGAGCTGTACTGCAGTCGCGCTGGTGCTCATCAGGTCCATGCATGAACCCACCGCGCTGTTCGTAATTGCGACAAAGGAAAATTAGCGAGCGATACTTAACGAAAGGGTCGCTTGAAGAAATCGTCGAGGCAATGAAGTAGGCTTTTAGACGGACTCGTTTAAGAAAACGCTTAAGGTCAGTGAGCGCTATTGGGCCTGAAGTCTCGTTTTTGTGGTATGACTATGACTAGGACCGCGACAGCTGGTATATACATTGACACCATGTATTGGGGTGACACCAGGTGCGGCGGGAAAGCTGCATTCTACCAACCTCTGCCGTATCTGGCCACCCAAACATTTCCCAACTATCAGCAGAGCAAACAGGTTAGAGGAATGTTCGAACGCCACTTGCCAAATCTTGGTCTGTCGCATCAGCAGATCAGCGCTTACCGAGTCAGCGTGTAGTCAAAGTGTGAAAATACGGCTAGTACCGCTGCGGCCCCGGCCGCTGGATACGAGAGGACCGGTGGTGGAGCGGGGACCGACTGGTGCCGCTGCGGCCCCGGCCGCTGGATACGAGAGGACCGGCGGTGGAGCGGGGACCGACTGGTGCCGCTGCGGCCCCGGCCGCTGGATACGAGAGGACCGGCGGTGGAGCGGGGACCGGCTGGTGCCGCTGCGGCCCCGGCCGCTGAATACGAGAGGACCGGCGGTGGAGCGGGGACCGACTGGTGCCGCTGCGGCCCCGGCCGCTGGATACGACAGGACCGGCGGTGGAGCGGGGACCGACTGGTGCCGCTGCGGCCCCGGCCGCTGGATACGACAGGACCGGCGGTGGAGCGGGGACCGACTGGTGCCGCTGCGGCCCCGGCCGCTGGATACGAGAGGACCGGCGGTGGAGCGGGGACCGGCTGGTGCCGCTGCGGCCCCGGCCGCTGAATACGAGAGGACCGGCGGTGGAGCGGGGACCGACTGGTGCCGCTGCGGCCCCGGCCGCTGGATACGACAGGACCGGCGGTGGAGCGGGGACCGACTGGTGCCGCTGCGGCCCCGGCCGCTGGATACGACAGGACCGGCGGTGGAGCGGGGACCGACTGGTGCCGCTGGCGCGGGCCGGTCTGTTTGGATCTGGTCACGGCTAGGCGGTCTCGCACGTCACAAATTGACAGCGGTAGCCCAGTGCCGATTCAAGGCCCGCCGGATTTACCGGGAACATATCCAAACGCTGGCATTCGCCACCATTGTCCAGTTACGGAACGATCCTTACGGAACTCGCAGTCTGAGTCGTAGTCGTGTTCTGAGCTCCGGGTGACAGGTGCGTTGGAAGTTTGTTCCCATATCGCACATGATTAATTCCTGAGCTGGGAGCGTTTGAACTCGTACGGGTGACGTTTGCGCCGGGGGCGGTAATGTTTATTCGCGCGAAACGGCGGGACGCTCTCACCGGACACAAATTCCGAGCCGCAGGGGAGCCTGGCGGCGCCCGCTGCGATTGATACTGTGCCGGTGATCACAGAATCACTGCGATCAATAGGCGGCGTGGTGCGGCGACGATTTGCGGACTGCCCGGAGCAGCCAAGCGCACTGAGAGCGCCGCAGCCGCCACCGGCGCTCGTAGCCGAGATGGCTGCCGGCAAAAGCAATTGCACGGAAAATGTCACTGCCGGGCAAGTGTTCAGCTCATATCTGAGAGCAGAAGTTGTGGCCAGTCATGCGAGCCGAAGTCGCTCTGAAAAGTTTGCCGACGGGAGCGAAAGGAGAGAGGGAAGAGAGAGAGAGGCTTCTGGAAACGGGATATTTACATGTGTTGAGTCGCGGGCAGAGGTATCAGTAGCCACCAGTTGCACGGCAGGGTCGGCTGGCACGGTGTTGATAACAGGCGGCTGCAGTGGCTGTTTTGGTGCGGCCAGCCCGCTCTCGATTGCCTCGAGGCTCAGGAGAGGTACAAAAATAATCTGGCAGTGACGGGCTCCGCCGAGGGAGGCCCTGGCCACTTTCGCCGGTGCCAACACACAAATCTATGAATTGTCTTTTTGCCTTTTATCAGGATAGCGGCGAGAGGGCGGATTGTTTTAAAGCCTCTATCAGGCGGTGTCAGGTTTGGCAGCTATCAAATATGATGGAGTTGAAGTAAACTTTCGCCCGAATATCATTGGGGACGATCAAGGAATACAACATCCCGGGGGCATTTAGTCGTATGTCAACCGGTATCTACCAGGTGCAGGCGTGAACTCAGCTGTTGCCCAGAACTCTGTTGTCTGACCTGTCTGTGTCTGTGTCTGCAGCAGTTCTACCTGCCGGGCCTGCCGCAGCAGCTGCTGGCTGCCGGCCAGCTGTTGCCGCCCGTCTCCGTCTCCGCCGGCTACCCGGTGCTGCCGCCGGTGTCGGCTGCAGGCACGCTGATGCTGCCGCCGCCGGCCGCCGTCTCCCTGCTGCCGCCGCCGCCGCCGCTGCCCGCGCCCCCCGTCGCCGACCCCATGGCCCAGGTCAGCGACGAGCTGCAGAACACCATCTCGTCGCTGATGAGCAAGGCACAGGGCCTGCACCAGATCCTCACCATGGTCAACTGCCAGAAGGGCAGCGTGCCGGCGGCGGGCGCCGCGCCCACCGTGCCGCTGCCGCCCACGCCGCCCGCTGACGACCAGCAGCAGTACGTGACGTCAATACTGGCCGCCCTACAGTCGGCACAGGGCAAGGCGGTGGTGTCGGCGCCGCCATCGCCGGCCTTCTCCGTGGCCAGCTCCCTGGCCGGCTCGCCAGCAACGCCGCAGGGCCAGAAGCGCAAGTACCACCACCTGCTGCCCTCGCCCGAGCCGTCCCCGGAGACAGACTTCATCGGACAGCACTCACAGGGCCTGGGCGGCCACTACGCCGACTCCTATCTCAAACGGAAACGCTACTAGCGGTCGTGCGTGCGCAGTGGTGCGTGCCACCACGCGGTTTGTGTGTGGGTATGTATGCGTGTTTGTCTACTGTCTCATTTTCGCTCCTTCTGTCCCTCGTCCTTCTGAACCGTGTCACACACTCAGCTAAGTATTGGTTTTGCTTCGCTCCCTGTACTCCTCGTAGCATTGTTCTTGCACACCCCTTGTACGGACGTCCATTGCGGATGACGTTTTCCATCTCATGGGTGCCTTTAAGATAAGGCTTTCACAAACAGTAGCAGCTGATCAGTGTGTTGGACGCGCGTTCAGTGGAGACGAGTTCCCTGCAGGTGATTCGAAAGTAAGCGTGCTTAAATTATTGGCGGTGAGGAGAATGAAGACCTGTGTTTACGTTGTGTATAAAGGCATTCGGTTTGGCGTTTTATATCCGAGCGTACCTGTTTGCGGGGCTATTATCAGTCGTGCCGGCCGGTGTGTTGCGGCGCAGTCTTCTCCGCGGGTGTATTTTTGTTATGGAGTCCCGCACTTTTTGAGAAGCTGCCGAGCGGATTTTCTACGAGGGCAGCTGGTTTACCCCTTGGATTGTACATATCTGATCTCATCTGGTTAGGTGAGACTGCTGGTTGGCGCTGGGCATTTTTGAGCAACAGTGAGGGCATGAGATGGGAGTGTGCGAGCCGTCCGTTTCCGAGGACCAATACTCCGTGTGCGCAGGTGCGTCACGACGCTGTGAGAGCTACTTCCGGCGGCGCGCGAGCCCACCTCCCGGCTCGCAGCCGCGCAAACCATGATCAAACGCCGGCTCTCACTGCGCGTATGTGTGTGTGGCTCGGGGGCGTCAGCTCTGCTCTGGCGCGCTGGGGCCGGGCTTCGTTGGTGCCGTTTTGTACCAGTGCTGTATATACGTAACCGTCCAGAGCCGCGCTCCGCCAGCAGGGGAGGAGTGCGACGCCAGACGCGTCAATACATTATACTCAGACCCCAGGTGGTGTTTCTGTGGGACCGCGGCGTACTCCGGCTCCATGCACCCGTTCTCTTTTGCTTGGGTTTTCAGATTGTCCACTTACGAGATTGTATGGTTTCGAGGAGAGGAAAACATAGCTATATGGATCCGTTAGTATCGGGCTAAACATATGCGCCAACCCAGGGCTCAGTTCACGTCTGGGGTAATGAAAAAGAAACACCACGCGTTTGCCAAACACACCAAATCGACGACAAGGACAAAGACATTCAAAAATACTGTTTATTCTGTAGATTTTAATCTTTTTGCAGCACTCCCGTCCGTCAGCACTTCACTTTTGTTGGCGCCTTTCGAGTTCTGGTCTGGACTTCGCCCTTTCTCGGCTTTCAGTCTCTCCTCCTTTCTGCTGAGGTAGTCGGACACGTTGTCGAACCACTGTTTGAACAGCCAGCCGACGTCGTCCGTTTTCAGAGAACCTGCCAGCACGCCAATATATCATCCACCCAAACCTCATCAGCCTGGTCCCCGTCACAGCGCTGAAGTCACCGAGATGCGAGTTCGCACACTGACGAAGTTATCGCGCCGCAGACGGTCACGTTCGCACCTCGCTGGGTCTGCCCGCGCGGCCGGTCGGGTCGGCCGGTCCGCTCTCCCACCAGCCGTCGTTATCGGGGAGGGACGGGGGCACCGGAAGTCGGGCCGCGCCGTTCTTAATTTGTGTCGCGCCGGACCGGCGCCGAAAATGATTTTAAAGCAGCGGCCCGGCGACGAGCCACGGCTCCACATATTTGAGGAATTATACAAAGCGCTTTACATTGCCCTGTGGGATAAAATAGTGCATGCGGGGTATGAGGGATGTTTGGAGAATAAGAACTATCAGCCCAGAAAAAAGATAAATGAATAAATAATAGCCAAATAAAACGAAATTTCTATCACTAAATAATCAAGTCAGCATATCAGGAACTTTGTTAAAAGAGGTACCTTTATTATTGGATTTGAGCTGACATAGCCAGAATGTAGAGCATACCATAAAACCAAAGTCATTATGTTTATTTGTCCTAGAGCTCATTTTCGGATAAATCTGATTTGAAAAAAGCGGATATCGACCCTTCCTCTCCGAGCCGACCCTACTCACCACCCACGACACGCCGGGTGGCCTGAGGGCTCATAGGGGGAAGAGAGGGATGAGATCGATAGGTCCAAAAAAAGCGATGTTTCTCCTCAAAAGGCGAGTGCCGACAGAAAACAAAACTAGGGCTTTTTCGGTATGCTCCATGCGAATGGTAGCTCCCTCAAAAACTCAAGGTGCCTTGGAAAGTTGGAAAGGTGCCCTCTTCCTTCTCTAGCGGGTCCAGAGGGAAGGGCAAGGGACAATGGCCCCCGTTATGGCTAGACCAATATTGCAGCCGATTTCTTCATTTTTTCCGCGATTTTTCCTTGGCAGGCTCCTCTAAGCGTTTCGCCTAGATCCGTTATTGTCTTCTTGGAACTGCATTTCAAACCCACATTTGTTACGAGGAAATTGGCATATGAGCCCAAAATTATGAAAGGTGAAAACGTATGGACAAAGTATTTTTGTGAAATATGCGGTAATTTTTAAAGCAAAAACTATCAGCCCGGAAAACGGCGCCTCTCCCAGCCCGGTCCAGTCCTGTCCACCCCGGCCAAGCTCGGCTCAGCCTGCCTAGCCCAGCCCGGCCGGTAACGTCCAGGCCTGTCGTTATCGCAGCCCCATCGAGCGGCACGGGGATGGAGCCCCGACTTCTTCAGGATAAACGGCCACGCTCTTTCAAATCTGACACCAAGCCAAAAGCACCAGGGCTTCAACTTGTCCATGGTAGGAGCCCGCGGATAAAATTGCAGGGAAATTTGGCTGATATATCGAAGAGTTGAACTTAAATTCCCTTCCCAGAAGCATCTATCGGCTCGGCTTACTTCCACTGGCAACACTATGAAAACTTCAAAAGCTGAGGTGTCAGTTAGAACAAGGGCTAGGGAAGTATGTGAAATGTTCTGATGTAACATGTATTGTATGCTATGAAAACGCAGTTCACCTACACAAACACGAATTTCACCAACCGCAACATTTGTGCTTCATACCCGACTAAAACGTTACGAGTACGATCAGCGACAGCGAGTGACAGACAGACCACCCACCTTTTAGCCTGTCTCCCAGCTGAGTAGCGGCCGTCTCTGTCAGCGGGCAGTCGGGCAGCCTCTGCAGGCCCTGGCAGTCCCCGGCCGGGGCGTACACGGCCAGGGGAGCTGCCGCCGACGGCGTTAGCACGTACAGCCGGTCCCCGGCAGACGCCAGCGCGTGCGGCACCGCCTCCAGCTGCAGCGGCGGCATCGGCGTCAGCGCGTGCTCCGCCGAGACGGTCCACACCGGCAGCCGCCGCCAGCTGCCGAACGGGGGCCGGTCAGGAAGGTAACGGTGTCGAGGAACGGGGGCCGGTCAGGAAGGTAACAGTGTCGAGGAACGGGGGCCGGTCAGGAAGGTAACGGTGTCGAGGAACGGGGGCCGGTCAGAGGGAACGGTGTGGAGGAACGGGGGCCGGTCAGAGGAAAGGCGGTCAGAGGGAACGGTGTCGAGGAACGGGGGCCAGTCAGAGAGGGAACGGTGTCGAGGAACGGGGGCCGGTCAGAGGGAACGGTGCTGAGGAACAGGGGCCGGTCAGAGGGAAAGGTGGCCGATCAGAGAGAACGGTGCCGAGGAACGGGGGCCAGTCAGAGCGGGAACGGTGTCGAGGAACGGGGGCCGGTCAGAGGGAACGGTTCCGAGGAACAGGGACCGGTCTGAGCGGGAACGGTGTCGAGGAAAGGGGAACGGTGGTAGGTCAGAGGAACGGTGTCGAGGAACGGGGGCCGGTCAGGGGAACGGTGTCGAGGAAGGGGGCCGGTCTGAGCGGGAACAGTGTCGAGGAAGGGGGCCGGTCAGAGCGGGAACAGTGTTGAGGAAGGGGGCCGGTCAGAGGGAACTGTGCCGAGGAACGGGGGCCGGTCAGAGCGGGAAGAGTTCGAAGAACGGGGGGGCGCCAGAGGGGAAAAGTTAGAGGAACGGGGGGGCAGCCAGAGGGGAACATTGCAGAGGGACAAGGGTCGTTCAGAGAGGAAACAGTGTCGAGGGACAAGGGTCGTTCAGAGAGGAAACAGCGCCGAGGAATAAGGCTCGGTCAGAGAGAAACAGCGCCGAGGAACAGGGGCGGTCACGAGGGGGACGGGGGCTACAGAAATTGGGAAATCAACAAAGCATCCACCAGCTGCGGCAGAAACAAGAATTCGAGATTAGTGCACTGGTCGAGGACTGGCAAACTTGGCGAATAAGTACAATTCATTTGAGGAGAAAAATAATTAGACATCCGCGCAAAACCCGTGCTAAATTTACTGTTATAGAACGTTGGTGAAAATCCTGGGTAGCAAAGATCTTGGCTGATTAACAGAGAAAAAAAACTTAATATTTTTTCCGTGATCCTCGGCTTTGATTGCTATTTAAAAACATAAAACCGTTCTCTCAAGTAACACTTATGTCCAAGCACATTATTTTTTATTGAAAGTAAATTGAAGCAAAAGCGGGAACACGCTGAGTTGAGAATCCGAGAATCCATCCACGCCCGGCGCACGGAAGCCATTGCACCAATGGCTGCATTGAAGAGCGCCTACATGGACGTCAGTGCTTTCCCGCCTCATTCGTCACGTATTGATTGATAGGTGACGCTCCGCGTCCGATGGAAAAGAAATAGCGGCAACCACGCCGCCGGTACACAACAGCGCGCCGCCGCGTCCCACCTGCGCCCTACACCACTAATTCAGCTCCACGCCAATCGCGGCACGGCGCGATCCTGGTGAGGGTGTTCACAGTGTCCCAGGAGATGGCGGCAACCGAAGAGCAGTTGCCCTTCCCCGGGATCTACACCACGCAGCTATCATCCTGTAATTGGACACCCGAGCCTATTCATTAGTCAGCCCTGGAATAGATGCGTCGGCCCGACAGCAAGTCCTCGGGGGCGGGGATGGCTAAGGTTCGCGCGCAGTGCACTGTTACGCCACACGGAAAATCTGGTGGACTTCTTTAATCCAGGAGGTGGTCTTCTGAACGGGCGAAAAGGAAATATATTTGGGTGGATCGGTGTTGTGAGAACTCCGGTATATGTTGACGATAAAAAGCGTGCATTCTGAGAATACTGCAGAGAGAAGCCAATAAAATTCGCTGAACAAAGGGTGAAAAACAAAAGGCATCATTACGGCTGAATACTCATTCATAACACTGAATTTTCATCATAAACAGTGATTACTATTTGGTTCCCAGAGTAGCCAGCAGCGTTCATGGCAGAACCTTCGCGGAATTCTGCGCGCCGTTCATGCTTCATGCCTCCTGCTTGGGTGATAGGCAAGCGCTGGAGTCTCCGCCCAGCGCGGCGGGGACAAAAGCCAACGGCGGCGCGTCACGGTGAGACGGAGAGAAGCGGCACACAGCTCAGCGGACCGAGCGCCGAACCGACCGTTTGACACGTGACATAAACCTGACAATCTCGGCAAAAGCCGACCACCCCCAACCGCTGCGGGCCAATCAGCAAACAGACGGAAACAGGACCAGACAGCCTCCCAACCACAGATGCCCGCAGTACGAAGCTGGCCCAAAAAGGCGGGAGCACTCACTATCGACAACGCATCACGCGACATCGCATATGAATCCGGCCCCGCTGTCGAAGCGAGGTGATGACTGACGGCACTGGAGCAGGAGCTGAACCCCAATATTTCGACCTTCAGCCGTCAATACTGCAACGCTGCATGACTGACATTGACCTGAAAATACTCGTCGCTCCTCCCAGTATTCTTCCTGCATACATGCCTGAATAGCGGACCAGGTTCCGAAATTTCATAGACAAATTTCCCGATTTCAGGTAAGTTGGGGATAAATGGGAAAACTTATACCGAGCCATTTTGTTGGGTAGCGAAAGCTCACATTGGATTAGTTTTTGGTTCTCGACGGGAAATTTCTTAGCAGCAGGTTGAAGATTCACTGGCCCTGTTACCTTTTTGCCTGTGACGACCAGAGATGGCCTACGCTACGTTACAAAATTATTTTTCCGTAGCCGTAGCTCTAGAAATGAAACGTGGCGTAGCTGGGCGAATTCTGTAGTGTACTACGCCAAAATTTAGCGTATCGTAGCGTACTACGAAAAGCAAGTTACGTCACATATGTATATACCTTCTCACAGTGTCCTGAAATTCACAATTTTAGGTGGAAAACGTATCTTTTTCAGATTTATTTAGGGCTCACCAGGGACTTGTTTTGGCCTCACTTGACAAAGGAATCCCGGGCATGAAAACTAGTATAATACACATCTAAATTATGACAGTGAATACCCAAACCATATGAGTGTAATCCCCAACCGCCATTGATGTAATATCTTGCCTGATTACGTCCTCTCGCCAATATCAAACGCCAATACTACTCCCACAATAACGCAGCACAGAAGAAAACAATCCTTGCCTCCCACAAACTAAAATATAAAACCCGTAGAAAAAAAACTCCAACGGTGAAATGGGAAAGTGAGGTCACAAAGGTTTTCTGGAGGTATATCAAACTTTGCCATGTCCCAGAAGTTTCTGGTCCTTTCAAATTCAAAAGATGGCGCATATTTTTTGCCTAAGCTGGCTTGGGATTGGCTGCTGCCAGATTTTCAGGCGAAGGAAAGACTTCAAGTCTGTATTTGTTCAGTGAGACCGATTGGATCGAGGCACATTCGTTTTCGTCCACTTTTAATTTTCGGCAATTATTCGCATTAGAATAGAATACAGGTCGCATTTGAAAGGATTAAAATGAAACGCAGATTCCTATCAAGACCATCAATAATGTGAAAGTAATGTTATAATTTCAAGAGAGGCTGCCAAAGTCAACCCTGATTTTTTTACTATTTTTTATTGCTGGTAACACTGATTAATAAATTAGGATATATATTATTTTACTGCACAAAAGTTGGAAAGAAATACACATTTTCTCCAAGAAAAATGAACAAGGAATTTCTATGTATTTTTGTTACGTGGTTTAAGAGCTTGTTTGAAATTTTCAAACGCTCGGAACTACATCGTGTTTTCGGTAGAAATCTCCACTTTAGGTGAGGCCGATTCCACTTTTCAATATATTTCGTAAAATACAGATTTAATTTTATTTTTGTTAGTTTTTTTAAGTTGAAACATGTTTTAGCAACATTTCTAGCGTTCGATTACTCTCAGCCGTGCGTTTATTATTGAGAAATGGGATTCCAAAGACATCCAAGAACCGAATTGGCCTCGGTGAAAGGGCCTCAGCTGGATTTCATCCATTCAGAACAATGACGTCACTTTGTCGTATTGGGGGGCCGAAATGATCTCGGGTGTCATGAATGGGTGCGCAAGTGCAAGCGGTGAGTTTTTTACTTACTTCGGTAACCTTGGAAAGCCCTGTCTTGATGCGGGAATATCACCAAGAAGGCGGAGAACACAGAATTTTGAGGTCAGTATGGTTATTGGAAAAAATACTGGAAATTGAGTGAGTGCGTGGAAGGAATTCGAGTTTGCTGTTGGAAGGGATATTGTGGATGAGGGTTCATTTCCTATCCGTGATACTGCAGCTTACCTTTCGGGAAATTCACGATTAATCGAACCATTTATCCCATCTAAAATATCTACAGGGGATAGGTAGGTACCTACATACTCAGTACTCTTTTGCGGCTCATGATCTTTAAGGCTGGGTATGCTTGCTATTTTCATAATCTGAACTGATTGTGCATACAAATATAGGCTGGTGATTTTCACATATCGAAGCAAAATAATCCTGGCAGCGGTTGAGTGTTTAAACCCCATGTCTTGCATTAAATAATGATAGCCTGTGTGGTGCTTGGACGGGTGAACGTAGGAGAATATCAAAATAAGGGGAAGGGGATTTTATCTGTTTGGATATTTACCATGGAATCAGGGCCAAATAATGTGTTCTATATATAAATACATGGAAATTGTGTAGCTTCCTAGTTCTATGTTCATGGATTAGAGATTCCGGGTTATGGATCCTATCTATATATGAGGTATCTACAGTTGCGGAGCGTCAAAATGTTTTAATTCCACTAGGAGGTAGCAGAATGATGATTCTTCACTTCCATTCTGCAGCAGATATTTTCATCTACTGTCAGTCAAAACAAAAAAGCTGGTGGTAGTTGTTGCTTATATTTCGAAGGCATATAAATACAGTACTAAATCAAAGTATTATCCTGAAAAAGTATTGGTTTGGTAAGAAGCAATAAACAGGACCAGGAAAAGGGCTGTGATGGGACTTGTAAGCCTGGAAGTACTTAAGGGTGCGTTACCCTCGACACATGCGCCACACGACATGACCCATCAGAACTAAAACCCTGTTTCCCAAACAACAGATGTCAGGTCATTCGTTCATTCATCTCGTTACAAAGATTGCCCACGTGACACGTTGGTTGTAAACCGTAGTACGCTGCGCATTCCACGCTTTACGACCCTTCAGGTGACCAAGAACCGCTGCGGGCAAGGTCAGACGCGTCGCAGTAACAGGTGCTCTCGCAGAGGCGGGCCCAGTATTTTTCCGAGGGCAGACTGCTATTGGGCAAATGTCTTGATTTCTCTAAATGAGAAAGCGGTTGCAGCTGGCACCACTGTCACCTGGGATGGAACAAAGCTGGCCAAATGGCAGTTCAAGCATGGCTGTGGATTGGCTACGCTATTTGCGCGAGTTAGCAGCTAGTCAGCGGTAGGATCCGCGCCCATTTCCTACTTCCCACTTCGGCCACTTTCGTGACCAAATTTTATGTTCTTGGCCCGCCTTGAGTCGGTGGGTCGTTATTCTCCGCGCGTACACACACATGCACATACACATGACACATGGGCTGGGTGCCCGCATTTGTGACCGCCTTGACGTATCTTAGGGATCCCCCGCCTCGTAGCGGTCACGGAAAGGGGCTCACTGACTCACTCACCCACCAAACCCTGAGGAGCGCAACTCCATGTGTTAACCCAAGTATTTATTGTGGAACATTTTTCCGGTGCTCGGAGAAGGGGTGGCGTTCTACCCCTCGATCATGTGCGGAGTTGTCCTCACTGTGATCGAGAGGTGTTTCGGATTATAGGATAGTTTGTGTTGTAATCAACAATACACGTGTACGATCTCAATCCCGTCCAGACCCTTCCTGACCACATCAGTTCGACATAAACCAAAGCTTTGTAATGTATTGGAAACAGTTTCCCAAGTTATAGGCCCTGACCTAGGGACAGGATCAAAAGACGATCTCCTAAACAAGAGACCGTCCATAAAGAACCTAAGGAAAAACAGGGGGGTAGGAAGTCAGCAACCATTTTGTTAGACGTTACAACAGGGCGTAAGAAAGTATTACCATGAGGGAGGAGGGTTAAAATTATAAGAACACATGTTACGTAATTTATGGATAGGCCCTCAGCTCTGGCTTAGAATTAACACTGATGTGATTCAATGGAATCCACACATCATTATTATTGGATTTTTGAATTGTTTGTGTGACCTTTTATGAGGAGACTAGCCGTGAGAGATTCGTGTGAAAACGTGTCCTGATGTCCAAATAAACCTCACATGCCTCCAGTCACGAGGCCATAGTTCCCTGGTGTTGGGAGCTGAAGGCATGTTCGTGCAAAACACGCACAATAAAAGTTGTATAGTCCGCACCAATTTTCAAGAACTGGACGACGTTTCTGCAATATTCGGCAAGCATTAGGGGTGATGCAACACCGCCTCCCCGCGAAATTTTAGTGGGTTGTCATCGGCCTTTCAAGGAGTATTGTAATCATTTCAGGGAAGGCCTAGTTCAATTGGACGAGAAAATATACTTTTGCTTGGAATTTATAGATTCAAGAATGACTTTTGTGGAGTTTAAATGACACAGAAAACACCGCAATATGTCAGGGGCGCAAAAATGTGTATAAATCACAGCAAAAAGAGAAATAAACCGTTAATTTGCTAAAGAAATTGCAAAGTGGCAACATCAGCAGCAAAAATATTGCATCGAGCTTGAGCTTCAAGCACCGAGGGAGAAGAGAGTTTACCGGTCGAAAATTCGGAACATTGAATGTGATAAAGCTGATGGACTAAGAAACGGGACACGCAAGTCCCAAATGGCCACCCCAAAGTGGGAGAATCAATCGCGGATCCAGGGGTGCAAAGGGGGGCACGTGCCTCCTTCGTTCGACCCTCGGTCCCCCCTGAAATGGTCGCGGCGCCCCTCTGAAAGATTGATGGCACCCCTTGAAAGGTCACTAGTCAGCAGCCTCGGCGATAACAGGTGCTGGCAGAATATGACACAGAAATTTGACTCACACAATTGTTTGCCTTTTCTTATGAGGACTGTACTATTGGGACACACTAGTTGAGTGAATTTCTGCCCTGCAGTCGTCGTCGTGATTTTTTCCACTCTGCTCCCGGGACATTGCCGCTTTCTTTTCCCCTGAAAGTTCTTGTCATTTCAGCTCATGGCGGCCAGAAATTGGTCTTACTGATATTGGTAGAACCTAGTGTTCTGCTGTTTGTATTCCTCTGACAGGAGAGTGTCATCCTTGACCATGGCGATGGAGGCACAATGATCAAAATCCTCGAATGCTTAGTAGAGAATGACACCCAGGCGCTCTGAATTTCCCATTCACTTTCTTTATTTCTCACTTTTGGACCCACTTTTCTAGTGGATTTATTTTGGCATAATTCAATAATCCTAGTGTATATTAAATCATCTAGTGTGGAAGGAAGGAAAATTTGGATGAAAAATGTGCAAACCTTAAGTAAGGAATGTTATCGAGTTTAAACTAACTCTCACAATATTATACCGTTTGGACTTGCCACTCGCCTACCGTATTTTCAAACGTGAATTTTACACTCAGTATCCCAGTGCAAAACCATTTTTGAGACACTGCAGAGTGGGGTGCTGCGACATCCCAAAGATTAGCCAGCAAACTAAACGCGTCTTTCATTTTTTACCATCACCTCCCACTGGTACCATCACCTTTTTAGCATCACCTCTCCTTGTTAGTAAAGTCTTCCATCCAGCAGCCGTCGCAAGTTCCCCTTGCAGTTATATTCCGTGAACTCCATGGCTCAAAATATATTCACATTTACACTTGCACTGGTAGCAGTGGCATCTCCATAAAAGCGAGGATCTTCCTGCTATTGGTAAGGTCGTACTTTAGTACCTCTCGCTCTGTTGGAAGTTTTACTCTGCTGAGGGAGGATGATGGGCAACAAATGAAGAAGGCCTCCACAGATCTTAGCTGACCCGGGGGATAATGTTTTGGGTTTTCACTCGTTGGAACAGATCTCTCGCGGCGGCTTTTGCTTCTAGTGATCATAGACGAATCAATTTCTAGATGTCCCCAAAAATCGATTACTTGGGTACACTAAAGTACGACAAGATTCGGGCGGGTTAATTCGGCATAAACCTCTCTCAAGATCGTTCCCTGTCACCCGCCTCTCCTTGCTATTGCACTCAGCTCACTTCGGTAAAAACACCGTCTTGGGTCAACTAGGCTATTTGACGCAAATCAGATACAATTTAGCAACGTATTCTTCATTTGTACTTTAAGTATATTTGGAATGCTCTATTCTGTCAATATTATTTCGAAAATATACCCACGTAGCTTTCCGGTACGATTTTTGATGAGCTGCGAATATGCAACATTTACTTCAGGCTGATTTTCGACCGCAAACTGTCACCTGATTGCGACGAAATTTTGAACGAATGTCCAAAATGAACCAAATAATTAAACATTTTCGGGGGCACTCATTTTTAAACAAAATTGTGCAGAATATAAAGTCATATTGCTCATCAAAACACCAACTCAGCAGCATTTCATATGTTAGTAGATTCATGAAGGCTCACATTGTCCAGTTGCAGAACGGTGTGCGCCATCCATCTTCGGCCAGGCAGGCCGCAACTGGTCAGAAAGTGAGGGGACCATAAATCTTCAGCTTCCAACTCTGACACTAAATTTTCCATTAAAAAACTGAAAGCTAACCAGATTTGGGTCCATTTTTGCTCCCAGTTAATTACGCTAGAATATTCCCTGTGCCCCAAATCCGTTAAAAACGAAATATAAATTTTTGATGGAAGTGAAGTGGCCTAGCCTCAGCAGAGGCTCTGTTTGTGATTTCAGCCTTTTAGTTACCCTCACTGGTCCACAAGAGAACGTAAGACTTGAAAGAAAGGACGTGATTGAAATATGGTCCCAGAGCGGAATGAGCTTCCGAGCAACAGCAAGGAAGTGAACGCAGGAATGCATTTTACAAATTACGACTTTGTGCTAAATCTTCTTTGGATGCCATGAACAATAAAATTCACCCGTCGGATCTATGGAACCAATTGGAACCAGTATCACATCGGGAGATTTGTGATTTCTGGTATTGTTGCATCGGCATAAAACCGCATCCATGACGGTAACAGACTAGGGTTTGCACATAAGTGACTGTTTTGGGGTTCAAAACATAACACCATGTGGAAGCCATCGGCTCAGTATGATCCTCAGTCCCTCTGATCATGCTATGATTTATTAGTCAGTCACATAATTAGATAATTACAGTAATCGTAAAATAAAAATCCAGGTAGAATTCGCACAGCTCCATTCATGTTTTTCATGAGACTCTAAGCATGGGCGCCAAAAGCGGGGGGGAACGCGTCTCCCCTGTTCGCTAACCAGGGGGATGTCCCCCAAATTTTTTGGGTCAATCGTCATTAATGCTGTCAGGTACCGAATATGCTCAAAATTCGCCTCCCCGGTCAGCAGCAGCCTGGGTACGTCCCCCTGCGAAAATTCCGTGGCAGCGACCCTGCTTCTTAGGAAATACAAATGGGTGATAACGGAAAAGTGTTGTCCCAATTTCTTACTCCTACCCAATTTCAAAATTGTTTTATTCTATTCATGGTGTTTTATAGCACAAAAATAATACATAGTTGTTTTGATTTAAAACCCCAGTCCCATTAAAAAATCCGAATTTTGCTATGGCCTACGCTTCGGCTGTTTCCGACCTAAAAATCACCCCCTGAGCAAGGCTCCCCTGTACAGATAAACACTCCCGTCTGACTCCCTCCCTCTCTCTCTCTCTCTCTCTCTCTCTCTCTACTATCTATCTATCTATCTATCTATCTATCTATCTATCTATCTATCTATCTATCTATCTATCTATCTATCTATCTATCTATCTATCTATCTATCTATCTATCCCTCTCTCTCTCTCTCTCTCTCTCTCTCTCTCTCTCTCTCTCTCTCTCTCTCTCTCTCTCTCTCTCTCTCCTCGGTTGTTTAGTCATTCTAAAATTCCCACATCTTTTTCTGGGGAACGCTTGCAAGCCCGAATCAGCTATTTTCGTCTCATTACCACAATATTATTTTACAAGAAAAGTTGTTATTTCTCTCGGTAATGGAATACAGAAGTTACCGAAATATCATCAATCATGATTGGATAATTGGTCGGGTGAAGTCTGATGTTTTCGAGCTCAGTTTGGTGATTGTAAAAGCACTGATCATGGTTTATGAGGGACAGCAAATTGTTAGGCTGACTTAAAATGATGAAACATTAGCTGCTAGATTTCACTTCTGGGTACGAGGAGGTACGAGGCACCCCTATAGATTCTTGGCAGTTTTTCAAACACAAAAACTCATTGACACATCATTGTAGCTGACCTCTCGCTTGTTTAGATTATCTATCAAATTAGAGAACGCCTTGCTGAGATGACTGAATGTAGGGGCGGTAAAAACCGAACCAGTTTTGATGCCCGGGATCATGTAATATTAGTAAGGGTAAATCCCATTGTTTTTTTCAATGCCTTCATATTCCCCTATTTCAAAACTTGATTTGAAAACACGGTAGTCAAAGTCCATGTAAACTCTATGGCTGTGGCGGATCCAAAAGGGAGGGACAAAAGGACATTTAACCCCCCCAACGGAAAAGCTTGGGGTATCGGAGTAAACTACGCTTTTGCCCCCTCCCTCCCCCCACACACACAGCGATCGACCTTCTTTTTGCCCAGACTCCCCTTGAGTTCATAAGCGATATTTTTGTTCCTTTAACTCTAAACTTCAAACAGAACCAGTCAACTTTAGTGTAAGCATTGAACCATGGATAACAAAAACCAACCATCTTGTGCGTATATTTATCACCCCGTCACGGTTTTGTTTGCCTTTCGCCTTGGATATCCCCAAAAGTTACCGTCAAGTTATATTGCAGCAACATTTTTCACACCGTGACGTTTTTTTGTTGCGACTTTGGCTTGCCCCCCAAACCGACCGGCTCGATCCGGCACTGCTCAATGAGACGTCCTTGTCCACTCAGCAGGGCCTGAGCAGCTGGATCATGTCCCCAGTCGGCTGCCACGTGACTGGCGCGCGCCCGGGGCGCAGAGGTACCGGTCACGCCGGTAAACAGGTGTCCGTGTGCCAGTGGCGTGGCCAGGGGTGACCAGGCTATAGGCTCTCCTTTTGTTCAATATTTCCTATCCACGTTCGTGAATGTATTCACTTTGACTTCAAACTGCGGATTTTCTGCTATCAACTACCTTGATGTATTTCTGGCTATGCCACTGCTCCCGTCCCATTCACCAAAGCATGAATGAGCAGACCTGCCACAGCGGCCACTCATGCGAATCCGGTACTGCCAGTGCCATCTATTGGGAAAGTTTTACAAAACTTGAAATAACTTTTTCGCCGAGCCTTTTTGGTTTTGATTCTGTATGGAAATTGTATACAGGAGATAGCCGCAAAACTCTGTTGTTTCCGTTTTTCCGATTTTTACCCTGAATTTTTGGAAATCGCTTTCAAATTTCAGCTTCTCATATCTTTCTTATAAGGCAAAAATTCAAAAAGTTCAACAACAGAGTTGTGGAGACTGGCTCCTAGAACATAGGCCCACCCACCCTGTTTCAATGATTATATCATGTGAAAAGTTATTCAAACTTTAAGTCTGAGAAATTTGAAAAAGAAAGACAAATTGTACAAAAACAAGAAATGCATCAGGCTTGAAAAACATCTGCCGTAAAGATACACTTGTTATCTACTTCTGGTGAAAAAATCACGACGTAGCCACGTTACTTTACGAGATATTTCACGAAATATGCTCCCATAGAGTTAACATTGATAACGCACCCTTAACAACAAAAATGAGGCATGTTAAGGAAGTGGGGGATTTTGGCCTCTTTTTGGGATTTTGGCCTCACTCTCCACCTTGCGTGAAAGCAATTTCAGGACCCTGCCTTCTCATGATCTCGATCCCGGTACCAAGGATTCTTGGTAACGATTCGCTTTAATTCGAAATTTGAAATAGCAGTGATAACATTTGAAGAAGTAACGACCAAACCATTACTTCAAATTACAAACTTAAAACAATTTCACACGAGATGCATCAAATTGCTGTCAACTAAGATCGGGTCCTTTCTGTGGATAGTAAAAATAACGGACACATTTTTGGGCCTGTAAAAATTAGAAGCCGGTTGATTTCGATTTATAATTTTTTTCCAACTGGTAACAAGAATTCCCGACCATTTATCACACACATCAGGTCAGGTCACGGCCACTTTCTAATCTAGCATAGTCAATATGGACATCAATCGACGCATAGTAGCAATCTCAATGCAATGGTATCAAAATAAAAATTCTATCGTCATTTCTTGCAAACTTATGGACCCAAGTCTGAAAATCTACTTCAGTAGCCCAGATGACCTCTCTGAGGTCACAGGTAAAACATTGCAACAGGAAACTAGAAAGGAGCCCAGGATACTATGATTTGGGGAATATGAAGGTATTCCCAGCTTTATCTACACAAATACAGTCCAATTTCTGTTTTCCCCATGCATTTCAAACGGAGAGGTAAGGGGAACGTACCTTCAGGTACGGAGTAAGCACAACTACTCCGTACCTGAGCTTAGGTCATCGATATGAAAAATCCCGGAGTATATGTTGTGGAACTCGGTAGGCCTATTATGTGGCATCAGTTTCAATCTGATTCGCCCCTTTCTTACTTGACACCTTAAACATTTTTGGAGGTGAGGTCACTTAACCTGCACTGGTGACCTGGTCTGAGATGACCCAACTTTAAAATTTTGGGGAGAGCTACGGAATTGATCTCGGATAATGTGTGCCAAGTACGGCGGCGCTTCGCGCCGCCATTTTTTGTGCCGCCGGTAAAACCCGAGCGGGGTGTTTAAACATCCCCCCACCGGGGCGAGGGTTACATCATGAATGTGTGAACAAAATTTTGATATCCTGGTAGGATATATTTTTACCGTTGCCGTAGCTAAAGTACCGTTATTCCGTTGTCGATGATATATAACGTAGCATAATTCCGTAGCGTAGTTTTGGCCAAAATCGAACCGTAACGTAACGTAATTCGGTAACGTTACGTAACGTAGGCCATCTCTGGTGACGACACTTATGCCTGTCTGCATTGTGATGGCTCTGGCAGCTCATATCTATATTCCCTTCTTTAGATTGTTTCCTCTTTTCCTCTTTTCTGTCAGCATCTATCTACAATTATGATAAACAGCAAAATAAGGCAGTACAAATATCAATGCGAGAGCAATGCCATTGTCGTCTTTATGAAATATGAGCAGCAAACGACCCAGGAATCACCAAATCAAGCCAGCACATTACACGCCGCCGCCGCTGCTGGGTTCAAACAGGATGGACTCACCCCGGCCGAGGCCCGGCTGCTCACATAGTGCGAGACGACAGCGCACAGGCCTGCGGCCGAGCTCGACTGACGGCCAGAGTGCACTGTCAAACACAGCCAAGGACAGGACAGGAGAGGCGGCGACACCGGTACCGGCGACCATCATCTGCCCACAACTCTCTCCTGTGTTCGCCGTGTCACTGTCGATAGATTCAAAGTTCAGCCAATTCTGTGATACCATCTTCGTTTCCTCTCAGGTTTCCTAAGCATATGCCCTCCGGGAATTTCCATGAATTGATCACAATTGGAACCCCTGTGGTTGCAACATAACGTTGCTCCCATAATTTTCCGTGAATTGCTCACAATTGGAACCCCTTAATTGCTCACAATTGGAACCCCTTGTGTTTGCAACAACGTCTGCCCCCATGATGTTTGCATGCCTTGACACCAGCGGTCCATTGCTGTTTTCCAGGAAGAGGTGACGCCGGCTCCTAATTGTTCCGGTGAGAGGCGATACCCGCCCTAATCACCGGCGTCGGCCGGCGGCGCGCGCATGCGCCCCAGCGGCGGCCGCGTATTTATTGAAACGTCGCCGGGTCGGTTGTTAGTGCGGACTATCAGCGCGGCGTCCGACTGAATACAGATCGCCACCTCCGGCTGTCGGTCGAATACACAATGGGACGGCCGGCTCAGCGCCGTGCCTGAGCGCCGCTGTTCGCCAGCACTCGTACCTGCCGTCAGCGGCGGCAAACGCCCGGCAGGAGGCAGCCGGCCGCCGCCGCCCGCTCCACCACTCCGGAGAACACTCTTCCGACCGGCACAAAGCCCAGCTCCGCCGCGATAGACCGCGAGTGCCACCCACTCAGCATGGGAAGAGAGGCGATTCGATAGCACACGGACATGTTCAGGATTTCATCAGAAACGGTCACAAGCTTAGCTCGCACGGCTGCTGTTACACCGCTGCAGTGAGGAGCTACGGTCACAAGCTTAGCTCGCACGGCTGCTGTTACACCGCTGCAGTGAGGTGCTACGGTCGCACTGCAGTTAACTCGCAAAGCCAGTCGCTGCAGACGTCTGCAGCAACAGCTGCAGGCTACCTTGTAAACGCATTTAATCATGAAGCGACAGAATATTACAGCGCGTGGCCGGTAATGTCCATGTTCCACACACACAGGAGAGCCGCGGTGAGGCGGCTAGAATGGTACGGGACCGTACAACTCACGTTAAGGCTAAGGCTTGACGGCACGGAAGCTGATGCCTTCGACGCCAACGCTTTGCAACCACTACTGATTATCTTTGTCCGGATACATGCCATCTTATGTGCGCAGAACACAGGTGAGACACAACCAGAAAAAATATAGGATGCACATATAGAGACTGAAGCCAAATCACCACTCAATATACGGCCTTTGATGAAAATTTGATGCAAAAATTCGTCCCTTTCTGCACATAAAACACGAAAGGGGACCATTGCTTGAAAAGTACCTGGCTTGGTCAGTGATCATATTTCCCCGAATAGTTTGGTGATAAATCACCTGAATCGACGTTAAGAACTGGATCTATTACTCGGCGACCTTAGCAACTTCTATAGTGTTATCAACAACAGCCCGTTTCGGACATAGGTAGCCCGTTTCGGACATTATATTGGCCGGGTTTCGAACGAGGCACCACTCACAGAACGTGTTTCCAAGCCTAAGAGGCGGGCCCTTGGCGGCCCCACCGTCGTTGGTCTACTACACCAGGTGAAGTGTTATGTGCGTCAAACGCGAGGTGCCATCTTCTGTTGCCTCCCTCGATGGCATTTAACCCCACCTCAGCCGGGGGTTTTCCAACTCCCCCCTCCTATCTCGGTTCCTATGCGGGATAGCGAAAATTTCCAAACGTTGGTTAGATAGCCTATTAGAAATGATGAGGGAACTATTCACTCACTTTTTGACGCAGATCAATGTTGAGGTCATGATAGGTCAAAGAAGGTGGCAGGTTACAGCTCTTTTGGCTATAGCGTCTGGCCAGGTTGAGTTAGATCTAATTTTAAGGTATCATTTAATTTCTCTCGCTACGGCGAAACCAATGGTGAAGTATATGATCATACAAGGTCAAAATGAAAACAATGGCCAGACCTAACGTCAAAGTCACCATCTCAACTGGCATAGTCAATATACATGTCAAACGACTCGTAATGACAATCCAAACGTAACAATATGAAAATGAAAGCTCCATCACTGTTTCGGGCGAAGTTGTCGATCAAGTCTGAAAACCTGCCTCGGTAGTCCCAAATGGCCTCTCCTCTCATAGTTCGCCGCTGCAAACCTGCAACATCCCTGGAGAGGGATCCAACAGATTACAATTTTGAGAACAATAACTTATGCGAAGCCGAATCTACAGAAATAGAGGCATTTTCGGTCAATTGTCATTTTCCTCATGCATCTCCAATACAGAGGTACCTGACCCTATACCAAAGGTAAAAAAATTCCGTTGCTATATCTTTTAGGTCTTGGTGAGCCTAGTATGCGCTATGAATATTAAATGGAGGGATTAACCCGGTTTTCACTGGCGCCACTTGAAACACTTTTAGAGGTGAGGTACGGTGGCGCGAAGCACCGCCATATTTTTCGCGCCCTTAGAAAAACCCGAGGGAGGCGTGTTCAAACACCCCTCCCCCAATGGAGCAAGGTTTAAGGCCGCTCAAGCTGAGAGGAAATCCAGGCAAAATGCACTTCTGGGTTCAGGCCGACTCCGAAGTCTGAGAAACACTTCCGGCCATCAGATGAACGCCACATGGCTTCAGCAGTTGCCGCGGCCTTAGACTTCTAGAATGACGGTAGCCCCACGCCTATGGCCAATATCAACTGGCTTAAACCATTTCTCTTCGAAATAAAAACAATGATTCCGAAATAGAACGCCATCAAGGCGAAGGGCAGGCTGGAGATCGCACAGTTTGGCCGCCACCAGCGTGGCTGATAGAGAAGCGCGGAGTAAACCCTCCTCTGGGATCGGCCGGGACGCGGCCCGCAGGCAGGCGATTGTGTCGCCGTCCATTGTTTCAGCCAAGCGCGTCGTCGATGAACCGCGGCGACAGCCGTCGTCGCCGATAGATCCGCTCCCAGAGGCCAGCAGCCGCCCCCGCGCCTCTCATGCGGCGTCGAGTGGCATCGACCGGGCCGAAATCAACACGTCAAACCTGGTCAGAGGGGCAGACCGGCACTGGGGCGGCAGTGAAGTGGTGGCGGCGGCTGGCCGGGCGGCCGGCGGGTGCCAGCCCAGCCGGCAGAGCTGGCGGCACCGCTGCCGACAGCCCCCCCCGCCGATCGCCAGCGGCATCGGCCGTAGGTCGCGGCGCTGCGGCGCGCTGGCACCCAGGCCCGCCGCCCCGCTGGCCACGGTACCGCGCACTGGGTACACACCTGGGCCGGAGGGCGACCTCCAGTCAACGTGGTACCCCAGAGACTGTATATTATCCCGAGACGACAGCGAGATGCTGGGCACACCAATCGTTTGACACCTAACACGTTGCCAGAACGTAAAAACAACAAATTTAAAAGCAATTGAGCTGATAAATATACTACCGCTTGTCTAGCGCTTGAATCGTAGACCAGCTGGAAGCCCCAGAACACAAGGATGGTAAAGTTCTCCCGCAGGAGCTGAGGGCGAGGAAAAGGTCGTCGCTGCAAGCCAACGACCGTCCGACACAGCGGCACGATAAACACCACAGGGGTATACCCCCTTTGACCACTTACAGCGCTCATATTGCGTAATTCAGACGATTGTGAGGGATCAACAGAGCGGGCGGCAGGGAGGGAGCTGGGCGAGGGCACGCTCATCGGAGCGGCCCAGCCCCGGCTCCACAGCACGCCGTAATTACTTAACGGGACGCCACGCCGGCAAATGGCGTCTTTAATCAATTAACCGGGATTAAGGCATGCAACACGCCGCCGCATTTACAAATGAGGCCGGTACACGGAGCACAGGTGTGCGGCCTCTGTAATATACTGCCACTCCCAGCGGCTGCATGGTGAGGAGGATTCCGACCATAATATCCACTTACATTACCGACCCGGCGGTAATTCAACACTTCGGCAAACGAAATCTGACAGAAGCGCCATATACAGCAATGCAGACTTGGCTTAAGAGCGATGTTCCAACAAACATTGCATGCACAGTGAAATCAATTACTCAATTTACTGAAGTTTCAATCGCTCACACACGATGAAATAAATTATTCATTTATGCAAGTTTCGATAAAAATTAAGTTAAAAAACTAAAGATGCATTTTCTAGCATTCAGGAACCTATGATTAAAATTATTATCGAAGGATCAAATGGAGACCACAGAATCGATAGTTAAGCTCAATTGCCCCCGGGCCTTGGTTTCCGCTGAACGTTGTTTCCGTAGTCAAAACGATGGATAGTCGCATGCATTGGTAAAGTTTACTTTTTCACCAGCTCAATGCATCTGTGTGGTTTACCCTGTCAACAGAAAACCCATTCAGCTTATTTTGGAAACACGACGAGCACGCCCTGAGTGCTTCGGCTTCCTTGACTTCAGGGACTGGGGGCGAATCACTCCAGGCAACGCGTAGTCGTGTGGCAACTGGGGCCGTGGCAAGACCTTTAAAAACAGTTACGTTGGGATATGACTAACAGTATCGATAGTGTGGCATCGCGTTCAGTGAAGGAAAATAAGTACAGGTGACGCAGGGGTAGATGATTGGGCCGGGCGATCCGCTAGTTAAGTCCGCTGCTCCACTGCTCCGCTACTTACAGACTCCAAATGGTAGCGTGGTAGCGGTACCGGTTTCTGTAATCAAACTGTAGCGGAGTAGCGGGCAGCGGAATCAAAATAACCCAATCGCTACCGCTACAGCCTGTGAAGCAAATCGCCAACACAAAACGGAGACGGATATATTTTTTTCTCTATTAGAGAAATGCTAATTTTTATGTAACATATAGATAATGAAAATTTTGCTTCAAATTTCTAAGTCGAAAGTTATTAAGTGCATAATCGAAAATTGCTTACTTAACCCCGGATGACCTGCCCATTTCAATTGTTTTCAGCTCCAGCCTTAGGAATGGGTCAATACCGGAAGATGTTGAAATTCTGAAGTTGATCTGAGAGGTATGTACTGAGTAAAGAGTATTTCAAAATTTCCCATATGCTTACAATAGAGAGGCCATGGTCCGTACATGACCCTAGGTCATCGCTATAAAAATTTCGTTGTCATATTTTGGGGTGCTCGATGTCCTAATTGTATGCGATGAATACCAGATCAATGGATTAGATAAACATCCTCTCACTCCTGCTACTTGAATCTTTTCAGAGGCGAGGTCACTAGACCTGGCCTGACATGACCCGACTTGAAATTTACATAAATATATACGAAAATGACTAGGGAGCAGCTATACCAAATACGGCGGCACTGCATGCTGCCAATTTCTGGCCACCTTGGAAAAACCTCACGAGAGGGAGTACAAAAAAGAAGAGTACAAAGGTTAAAAGCGTTTACAACGGTTCCGCTGCGCTGGCCTCTGCGGCTGCTGGCCGCGCGCCGGTCCATGTGGCGCGGGGGTGCCGTTGCCTCGTGGCGGCTGTCGGCCGGTGCCCTGTGGTGGCTGGCCGGTGTGGGCGGTGGTCGTGTGGGGTCGTGTGCGTCGCGTCGTTGGGTCGGGCCTCCCACCGACCGGTTAACTTGGAATAGATATGTTGGCAATTGCGCTGTTTTACAAATGTTTATCGTGATAGTGTTACTTCTTAGCTGTGTTTTTATTTAGTCTTAACCCTAGTGTCAAGGCCTTCTGCTCCCCGGCGTCATCTAGGGCCCGCGCCGGGGTCATATGATTTGGTTAGAAAACTGGATCAAGCGCTGTTGTTTTAGCTAGGCGTGTATGCTCTGTGTATGTGTTGGGTGTAAATATATGTATGGATGGAAGTAAGTAAGCCGGTAAAACCGGCTCCTGCGGCGCCGGCCGGCCCGTTGGTTAGCCGCCCGGTCCGCGCGCACGCAGGCGTCGTCGGTGCGATGCGGCGGGGAAGAACACTAACTGACAGCTCTGACGGCGCAACGTGAAGGGAAGCAACGTGCTAGACTCTCAGCCACCCGCTGGTCGGGCTGGTCGTATTTGAGGACGAACCCGGCTCTGCTGGGCCGGGCTGGGCCGGGTTGGAAGAGTGACACATATTCCGGTCAGAGTTTCGTTCTCTAAGCATACCTCATACCTTACATACACTCTTTTGATGGACAGTGCAGTGTGTATATTTCCCAAAATAGGAACGGGCAGACTACCCTAGGATACGTCTAGCGGCTACCTGATTTCTGCAACCAATCCAAGTAAAATCCAAATAAATCGGGAGCTGCAGACCTAATAAATACATTGGGCTGCGGAGCTCCCCCAGCGCTGGACGGGCGTTTTAAAATAACTCTTAGTACCGGTCCAGCGCGGCACAAAATAAAAGCGACACAGTCCGACATTCGGCGCTCCGTCCCTCCCTGCAAGAACACTGCTGTGGTTTTCTTAATATACACTTAAACCCCAGTTACCACGTCCTATGGATGACATTTATAGTTTACAAATAATTTAAATGGGCATCTTCCGATGATGTGAGGCAGAATACAAACTCAAAATATTTCAGTTCTTTTTTGGCGGGCGGGGGGGAAGGGACATGCTGTTTATTGGAAATAATTGCTTTTAACTCCTGCAGACGTTTTCTCCTCGATCTAATAATGCAGACTGTTTAACATTAGGCCTGTTGTCTTCATAACAAAAAAACTGCAATCAAACATGTCGCTTCATACGGGTGGCCCGAATTGGCCAGAGGGCTGTAATTCCCAAACCACTTACTGTAGAGGGCAGAAAATGTCGCAAGCGTGTTGAGGGATCCCAAAGGCCCTGGAAACAAGTTTACTACCGGCTCTAGAGATGAGGGTGTAACCGCGTCATCTAAATGTTTGGAATGCCCCTATTATTTGACTGCAACAGCTTACCAGTACCAGTGGCATCAATGGTGAAGCCCGAGGTTAAAAAATGTCTGTGACATGACCTCAGCAGCAATTCTGCCCTGCTAACGAAAAACGAATATACCGACAGCAGAATATATCCGAGTTTACATTCCCTTCCTTTGCCGTGCAGGCTCAGCTGACTATCGACACGCTAAGAGAGTGGTAACACCCAGGGCACTGCTTAAGAAGACTGAAACCGCAACCTATCGGCTTCCGGGAGGAGGTGCGTTCGCCTGCAAGTAAACTCTACAACGCCAGCATGTTAAAGAAGTGGATGATTAGCACCCCAGCAGTTTTCCATATTCTTCAGAGCTTTAAACTTCCCTAGCATAATTCGGCCCCGTTACAGCGACCGTCCAGAGTTCTGCACTTCTCGTGCTATCCAGCGCCGACTGGCTGTACACGCGGCAGATGTGGTGGACGCGGTCCAGAGCGCTCCCGACACATACCACACATACCTGGCCCGCTCGACTCACTGACCTCAAACCAGCCAGCTTATTAGCAAAGGTTTAGCTGACATGTATATGCGGAACGAGGGGAAGGGGATACTTGCTCCCCTCCCCTGATCATGGCTCACCTGCTGGAGAACCCACGCCACCGCAACGACCTTATCGTCACCTGCACCGATTCACGATTCTCCCTGGCTGCGCTGCGAGAGGGCCCCTCCGCGCAGCGGTCACCCCTGGGAGTAGCTATCTAGAAGGCCCTCACCGCCCTGGCCAGTGCCGACAGCCCGGTTTACCTTTAGTGGGTCCCCTCCCACTGCGGTATATCCGGTTATGACGCGGCGGACAATATCGCCAAGGAGGCGGCGCCTCTCAACCAGGACGGAGTGCATCTGGACCTCACGTCGGTCTACAGAGCCGCGGCCCGCAGAGCCCGCTCCCAGACCATCCGGAGCTGGCCCCCTGGCTGGTACGCCGACCTCATGCAGGGCAATTCGCCGCGCCCATCTACCGTCTCTGACCGCGCCACCGCAGTGGACGTCCACCAGATGCGGGCGGGCCACTGGTCGGGCTCCAAACAATACATGCACCGGATCAGACGAGCACCCACCCCAAGCTGTGCCGGATGGAACAACCTATTCTGCCCGGTGGCACGCTGCCTAGCGTGCGCTGAAGAAGCAGACACGCCGCGCCATGTGCTGCTGGCGTGCCCGGCGCTGATGGGGACCAGACTACGCCTGCTGGGGTCTATCTTCCCCAGCCGAGAGACGATCCGAGAGGACGACACGATCGCGGCCCTCCTGGCCGCCCTCCGGGCCCTACAGAGCCCTCAGGCTATGCCGAGATGATCCGGCCGGAGGGAACTACTACTACTACTACACCCCTCGGCACCCTCTCAGATGGTCACGGCGCCCTCCTGGAAAGGTTCAAGGCACCCTCCCCCTGAAATGTCGCTTCCCAGCCCTCTCTCCTCCTAGGATGCGAGTATTGGTGCCCCAGCGACAGGATTTTGACGCCCATCTGATAGGTTCTCCCGCCCGAAAGTGGTACGCCCTGATCCGGATAGCGCCCCCTCCCCAACCCTTTATGCCCCCATCAGAAATACCGAATCCACCCATGCTGAAGCGATATGATCATCCGCAACGTTTGATTACATCAGAATTCTCACACGCAGGAGACAGAGCGACGTCCCCGTGCTTGAATCAGAAAACTGCGCCCGGAACTGGTTAAAGGAGTCCGACATTCGGAGAATAACCCACGAGCCCTTCCCAGAGAAGGGGCCTCTACCAGTCAACACACACGCAGCGGCAAGCGCAGGTTATCCCTTTCCTTGCGTCTCTCCTGACAGATACATTTTTGAAGGGCACGAACCTCTGCTTTCCGGTAACCAAGTTCACTAGTAAACTTAGCGTGGATCGTTTGGGCAGGACTGGAGGAACAAAACTTGTAAAAGTGGCCTGAGGCTTAATTGAACCGACCTGCTTGCGTCGGGCCAAAGTTTTATCCCCGACAATGAGTGTTCATTGGTAGCACCTAACCGAGTATCTTCATGGATGAAACGCAACCGGCACCATTCTTCGACACTTCTCTACCCCCGAAACGAGTACTAAAGCAATAAGGTACCAAGGCAAGAACATAAAGCCGTAAACGCTGCCAACTTAATCGCATTGACCGGGCGCGACGTGCCAGCTTGTTGCAAACGGTACACCACTCATCAGAACAGAATCTGAACCTGTACAGTGAATAGATAAAGTAACACCCATTACAAGAAATGTGACACGTTTTAATCACCGAGATGGCCAAGAGATAGAAGTTGCGGTAAAACCCTTGTTCAGAATTTCGCCTGTCCGAAAACTCAACATGTAAGGATGAATATGATGTCTAAATAGTGGAACCTGGTCCCTGTTGCTACCAACCAGCCGCTAATGGCCGTTGGCCTCTGGTGGGGGGGAGAGAAGAGGAGAAACGTGAGAGGAGTGTGTTAAAAAGAAACAATCTCATGAAACGCTACTGCAACTTAAAAGGCGATTCCTCAAAGAAAATTAATATAAAAACACGGGCTTTTCGGTACGCTCTATGCCAGTGACAGCTCAGTTCATATTCCATGAGGATGCTATATATCCTTCGGAATACTCCACAGATTTGGCGTCCAATTACCATAAATCCTCTACCCCGTACAGAGGTTGTCGCCTGTCCAAGACAAAGCGCCGCTTCGGGGCGAGTACCAGGCAGAGAGTGGAACAGCTCAGCGCCCAGGTTCACTGTGCCCAAACATCAGCACTGATGGAGCATGAGCAACATTCCTCTCATCTGTCACTGCCTTAGGCCGCAATTCCATACTGCTGCACAGTAAGGAATGACTAGAAATACACATTGTCCTGGCTCACAATACGAAAGTTCCTACACCCATTGCATTCTTTAACACTTTCCACCTTTCGACTATATTTGTTTCTTCCTGTGAGCGTAACCCCAAACGTAACGCTCTTTGCCGAAAGCTGGACCCTCTATGCACATACGGAAAGTACCACACCCTATGAATCCGCATCATTTACAAGAGAGGGGGTGTACGGGAGCGCTGCTCGTGGTGTCTGTAACGGAGTGCAACTTCGAACCGCGAGATAAGCCCTCGGCCCTCGCACTGCGTCATTCTGAACAGATGGGCGGAGTGTCAACCCGCGCCCGATCCCACCTAGGGTCAGCCAGCCCGGAGGATCAGCTCACGGTGCTACCATTCCGACATACCTGTGAACCTGGGCAACAAGAAGGCACGTGTCCTTCGTCTGTACAGCGACGAGCGCCGTCACTGCCACCTTGTGTGAGTCATCCGAACTATCACTTTCACCGGCTTCCACAGGGACGGACGCCAGCTGACGACCACTGCGTGGCTCCCACAGGCGGACTGTCATGTCCTGAAACGAGATAACGCCCGTCGATGTTCTTAACAGCACAACACAGGGAACACGTGTCACGGCTAATTCTTCCTATCGATCAATGCGAGCTTCCACTCCCGAAAACCCTATCAACCCCCTCCCCCTTTTCATCGCATTACTCTTCGCGTTTCGAGCAGGGGCAGCGGCTATGCCACGCTCAGCTTTGTCTTAAATCTTGAATGAACTGCACAAATTAAACCCGGTCCCGGCTTTTTCTCAAGCTCCTTTATCATAACGTTTTTCTATTGAACGGACATTATATTTGTTATTATCAAGAGTATGTTCACATTCATCACGGACACTCTCACATTAAAACTAATTTTTTATATAGCCACGCGACTGAGCTCCACTCACGCCTCCACTGGTTGGATAGGCACGCGACTGAGCTCCACTCACGCCTCCGTTGGTTGCATAGCCACGCGACTGAGCTCTACTCACGCCTCCACTGGTTGGACAGGCACGCGACTGAGCTCCACTCACGCCTCCGCTGGTTGGACAGGCACGCGACTGAGCTCTACTCATGCCTCCACTGGTTGGACAGGCACGCGACTGAGCTCCACTCACGCCTCCGCTGGTTGGACAGGCACGCGACTGAGCTCCACTCACGCCTCCGTTGGTTGGATAGCCACGCGACTGAGCTCCACTCACGCCTCCGCTGGTTGGATAGGCACGCGACTGAGCTCCACTCACGCCTCCGCTGGTTGGATAGGCACGCGACTGAGCTCTACTCATGCCTCCACTGGTTGGACAGGCACGCGACTGTGCTCCACTCACGCCTCCGCTGGTTGGACAGGCACGCGACTGAGCTCCACTCACGCCTCCGTTGGTTGGATAGCCACGCGACTGAGCTCCACTCACGCCTCCGCTGGTTGGATAGGCACGCGACTGAGCTCTACTCATGCCTGCACTGGTCGGATAGCCACCCGACTGAGCTCTACTCACGCCTCCGCTGGAGACGAGCCGGCCGTCGGCAGTCAGGCAGAGACACGCCACGAACTCGGTGTGACCCAGACAGTAGGCGGCGATGCAATGGGTGGACGGGTACCGCGTCACACGGATCTTCTCGTCACGGTCAGAGCTTATCACGTGACGCCCGTCCGCGGTCATCAGCTGCGGGACGGTACACAGGTCACGTGACGCCAGTCCACTTCTAACAGCTGAGGATGGCAGACAGGTCACGTGGCTGACGCCCGCAGGGGTGGTATAATGTCACCGCAAGTCAGCGCATCGCAAGACCAGGCGAAGGTGCATCAGTTGATGTTTCACTCACTACTTGATATACACCGCTACTGAAGTATCCCCAAATAAAATTTGCACCTGTGTGTAGAGGAGAAAATTTGTGTCAAAATTTCTAGTGGCTGAGTGGAGAATCCAGGCAATGGAGAGCAGTCAGAGACAAAATCTTCTAATTTTGTGTATACATAGTGTCCCCGAGCCAAGGGGTGACACTGTGCCATTTGGCTTGTAATCGCTGTCGTCCGTGACCGGCCAATGACTGTATAAGCACAAATCGCATGCCCTTTATGCGACTGATACAGATGTATAACCTGCCCGAGGTGCAAAAATCAATGTTTACATATGCTGTACATTTCAGGCCCTTTGCCCATTTGACTTCCATGCAGAAAGATGATAAAGAAACGCAAGAGAGACAAATGCAAACATACCATATCGAGAATCATGGAGATATGTCCCAGGACAAGTTGGGGTTTTACCCCTGACTCGCTCAGTCTACAACTGTACACGTCTCCAGATTTGTCTGCAAAATAAGTAGACCATGTAAAGGACGGACACAAATCACCAGCACATATGCGCAATATATCGTAAAGGTCCTCAATCATGAACTTACGATTACCATAAATATATGAAAAAGGTAGCATTCTTTTATCGTCAAAAGATGAGCGTTCCAACATCAGAGGCCGCTGGCTTACTCACCCGCCACCAGGAGGCTCAGCTCGTCGCGTGTAAAGATGAGACAGCTGGCTTTTCGTGCAGTCTGCCAGGAACCGACGACTCTGCCGTCCGCCGCGCTCCACACACACACCGCCTTGCGGTCATTCAGTGCTGCCACCAAGTGGCCCGACGGCGAAACACAGACGCCGAGCACTTGGCCCGAACATTGTTCGTCGCCTCTGGAAATAGAAAATGTATGTTGGGCCAGTAGAAATTTCAGGTTTGCCAATATTTTGCGCAGGTTCTTCGAGACACCGGCCATATACATCTTAACAACACTTAATTTTCATTTAATACACAAATATATTCACATATAAATGTATACATTTATCTAAATACCAACGAAGGAAATGGATGAAATAACGATAGCTGTGAGCCCAAAGCAGCTAATAGTATTGATCACTAGTCTTTGCATCTCCAAAAAGCCCATATTGGGCAGCTGCATGCCATCATATTCTGTACATTCCCACCTCTCTGCTTGGGTAGCCCCCTGCTCTGAAGACAAGTCTTTGACCGGGCAGATTTCTGGGAATGTGTACTTGCTCAGCTTTCCTCTGAAAGACATCAATCAATTGTAAACTCAGTGCAAAACATATGTGGCTTCAATTTGTTTTATCCTGAGCTGGTTAAAACCATCCAGGCCTCTTTTGAAAACTCCAAAACAGTATCAATATCCTTTAGTGGTCTACTATAACTAGAATACTGGAATTGACACATTGTACAAAACAGCACTACCATTGGCAATGCCATGACATCAGAATTTCGTTTTATTCACACAAATCCTTGCCCAGGGCGATTGAAAAATATTGTGATGTTTTCCACTAAAGCATTTTCTGGTGATCCATAAAAAAATATGCCACCACAATCCTCGGTGTGTCCTGTTCACATTCTCCATGAGCAACTATATGTTTTGGCCAAGATCAAAGTTTGTATTTTACAAACTATGAAAATTATCTCCTCAAATATATATCCTATAACAATGCCTTGACCGGAGTGATAAGCACTGCCCGTAAATTATATTTTCAACGGCGTCTAGAAAAGAATAAGGAAAATCCTAGGAAATTATGGGATACTATTCTAACCATCATTCACAAAAATAAGTGCAACAAAGACCCTCCGGACAAATTTTTGATTGGCGAAGACCACATTGATAATCCTTTGAAAATTTCTGACAAATTTAACAAATTCTTTTCCACCATAGCAACATCTCTAGACAACTCTTTACACTTGTCCACTTCAGATCCACTAGAATTTTTAGATGGAGCCCCTAAACGTTTTTTTTAAATTTTCTTCCAGTAGATGCCCAAATTGTAACTAATATGATATCATCCCTCGGAAGCACAGGCGCAGCCCATGATGACATTAGCCCGAAAATTCTTAAGTTGCTCTGCTCTACCATTACACCTCATCTGGTTCATTTATTCAATCTCTGCTTCTCCCGTGGTATATTTCCTGACAAATTCAAAATGGCAACGGTTGTACCTATTTTCAAAGCAGGAGACCCCTCATTATTTACTAATGATGGGCCCATATCTCTTCTCCCCATTCTTTCAAAAGTGCTTAAAAAATTGTTTACGCCCAAATCTCTAGTTTCATGGATGATGAACACATTCTCTTTGAAAACCAGTTTGGATTCCGAAAAAATCACAGTACCTTAATGCCGATTGCTCTTTTGCATGACGAAATTACATCTACTCTTATCTCTAAAAAACTTTCTACCTCATTGGATGTGGATTGCAGCAAAGCGTTCGACACCGTAAACCACAAAATTCTTCTTTCTAAACTCCATCACTACGCAATTCATGGTAGTTAACTAAATTTCTTTCGTACCTACCTCTTGAATCGCACTCAAATCGTGAAGCATAACGGAATTTCCTCCAATATGCCCAGGGCAATGCCCTTGGGCGTCCCGCAGGGGAGTGTACTGGGCCCCCTTCTCTTCCTGCTGTACGTAAATGATATATCCAAAAGCTCCAAAATTCCAAATTTCTGTCTGTTTGCTGATGACACTACCCTCCTATATTCTGCTGATAACTTGCCTCAACTCCAAAGCAAAATTAATAATAATAATAATTTTTGCACCTTATCAACGCACCAACTGCCAGGGTTATATGGCGCCGCCAACGCTTTCCCTGTTGGAAGGGATTCTCGGGAGCCAGCTTGCCCCTTGTTCAGGAAAGCCGCCCAGCCTAGAACCCGGGTCGGCTGCGTGGCAGCCAGCCTCGCTGACCACTCCACTACCGCGCCCCCACGACAAAGCAAAATAAACGACTCGCTCCCAGATATCACGTCCTGGCTGCTGTGCAACAGACTCACAATCAATGCGAAAAAGTCGTCTTATCACCTCTTCTCTACCTCATCCAAAAATTATCTGAATATCGCTATCAATAATACCCCTATTCAACGTAGATTTTCATTGATGTATCTAGGCATTACTCTCGATGTGGATCTAAAGTGGACATGTCACATCAAAAACGTTGAGAATGCGATTTCCTGTAACATCAGAATTATCTCAAGATCAAAACACATATTTGACTCCCGTCACCTCCCCCTGCTGTACAATTCTCTCGCGCTCCCGTACCTAAATTATGGTTTACCTGTTTGGGGGAACGTATATCCCTACCACTTTAATAAATTAACCACTTTAAAAAACAGGATTCTCCGTGTAATCGACAAAACTCGACGGCGTCGACGGCAGCGGTAAATTCTCCACACCAGCGGATAGGAAAATTATTGAATTAATGCGAGACACATCATGCCATTTATCTCCCTTTCCATTATTCAGCAACCTCCGTTCCCAAACAATTCCCCAATTCGATTAAAAACTCCCATGTTATCAAAATGCATAGTCGTAATGGATGATACAGTTACAGAGAGAGAGGTGTTTGAAGGTAGCTAACTGTGTAAAAAGCTAACTGTTCTTTTTTCGCCGTGTTCTAGACGTTTTTTTCTCTCGTGCATTATTATTAGATACAAATATACGTGTACGGTTTCAAACTGACCGTTTGGCTCATACCAGCCCCTTGTTCTAAAAGTAAAAAATTCTGACATTAACTGACCTATCGAATTCAGCCAAATCAATATCTTGCACAACTATTTATGCCCCATGGCACCATGTGTAATTTCAAACAAATTACAGCTAGTGGATCCGAACCAAACCGGGAGAAATGTCAGGCAAGTTCAGCATTTTGCTGTGCAATTCGCTCCCACCCTATATCGCAAATTTTCCTTTCTTATTTCCGCCCCCCCGAAATTGGAACAAAGTCATCGCCTCAAAAATAAGATGTTTGGAAGACGTACCCCTGAGTAAAAGCTTTTTCTGCAATGTTGTAACAAAACTGTATCTGAATGATAACTAATCTTTATGATTGTAAATGCTGATACGCACTGTTTACCATTCACTTGCTTGCACTCGCTCTCTTGATTTTTGTAAAAATGTAACACAAAGTTTGTCTCAATATAACAAGTGAACCAGTGTAATTAACATAATGTAAACCTCACCACAAAGAAATTTTTGAATAGTGCAGCTGTTGGCGCTATCACAGGCAGGCCTCAAGCACCTCCCTGCCATTGCATTAAATCCTGGCTCTTTTTGAGCAGGGCAAAATAAAAATTGTATTGCGCCAAGAAACCACAGCGTAAAATTTGGAACCTCCGGCCATACACATAACTTTTCCAACCTAGAATACATAACGCAAAGAAACTGACAGAGCAGGGCGGCAGCATCATCATCAAAACATTGACGGTTAACCAGTTGAAGTCCCCTACGTTTTCCCTAGGCTTTTGGGTATAAAGTGTGCACAAATCTGTAAATCTGATGGGACTACCTTGAAATCATAGCCCCATCTTAGGGGTAACTAAGAGATGATAACTGTGGGTAACTTCCAACAGTGTTAAGGCTTGATGAAAATGTTATTTGATTCGGGAATTTTTCTGTGGAAAATACTATGGAATTATCAAGGAAAAATAAAACATCTATAAACAAGGTGTGTATTCTTCATGTTTATGAAAATGTGTAAAAATTCCATGGGTTTCTTATCCTGCATAAATTTTCCAGCATTGTATACATTTCAACTGACACACCCCAATAGTGTCCTGGTGGGAGCTCACATGTTCCCAATTACATGGTGTGGTTGTGCCTATTTACAACCATACACGTATATTTGCACTACGGCGGTACATAAAACATACAAGACCCTAAAAACAAGCCCCGGCCGACTGAGGTGGACAAATACAATTATAAACGGAGGAGCCGAGCCCCGCACCCGTGACCGCCGACGGCGCGAGCGCTCTAAATTACGCCCAGACGGGCACGGGCTCGGAGCCCGGCAGATGTCTACCGGCCGATTCCGTGAAATAATAAATCAGGATGATGATGAACGTATGAGTCGGACAAAAAAGCACAGTTAAAACGTGAGCGAAAACAAATAAACATTGATCTCTGGCCTACAGTGCACAGCCACCGCCAATGGGAGCAGCCTCCCCCTCTCCGGCACCCGTGGCGACAGCCACACCCTCACTGTCCCCAGACTCCCGGTCCCCCGCAAAGTCCGGTTCCCCGCCATCCGCCCCGACGTCCGGGATGCCGGGGATGTCCCTGGTCGGGTCCGCCTCGGTGCGGGTGCCGCTGACGAAGGCGTCCATCACCGTTTGCGGGATAAACCAGGGTTGTTTTTTATTTTCTTGGCTCAAAATGGATGCAATGTATGTTCTTAATACATGTGCATGGCTTCAAGTTTCAGCAACACCCCAGTACTGAATTAGCCATAACAGATACAGATTACCCAATCTGTAAATACCTTTCAACAGCTACATGACTGAACCACATTAATGTAAAGACACGTATTCACACATCTGCATGCCTGAACTGCATCAATGTAGGTACAGACACATTTTCACCTCCTGACAATGATGATTGCGTCCTTAGATGCTCAGCATCCAGAGCTTGTGCGTCTACACCTCCTGACAATACCCAAAACCCTACATGGCCTAGAAATCACCAGGCATGTAAAAATTTCACTCACGTGCTTGAAATGATGTTCACTTCATTCTCACATGCTATGCATGCAGTTGAAACTCCGTCACTGGCAGAGACTGATAGCATACCCATGCTTAACAGTACTCTGATGAGCTTTGGGCGCTGTCAACAGATGGGTTATTATAGATTTACAGTTCCAGGCTTATCAGCTTCTCTCAGTAGTTACACACAACTATTTCAACACACAAGACTAAATACACACTCTGCGACAAAACAGAGTTCTTCTCAAAAAACGTGGCAGGAGCCCTCATCACTCAAAACACAACAACCCTCCTGGCCTGAGGAAGGACTTAGCAGATTTAGTGTTATAAAACACAAAACTGGAACCAAAAACTCAGCCTGCCAGCTAGAATAGCAGCTTGAAGTTTTAATAACTTCAAGAGACCTCAACAAATCCCCTGGGGCACGTAAAACCCATCAAATCTGGCGGTGGAACTGGGGAGTTATGTGAGAAATAGTAGCGACACCTTCATTTCGAGTCCTCGGTGTCATTAGCAGGCGCGTGTAATACATTGCTGGCGCTTTTTTTTTACTGAATTTCACACATTTATTCAAATTTATTCCATCACTGCAGACAGACAAACATCGTCCGTGGCGCGGCCGGGTGCCATCAACAACCAATCTTATTGGTAAAAGCCGCTTGTTTCTAGCTGAGCCCTCATATTGTGCTTGTTTTTGTTCCGAAGCCACTCATCAACAATTCTTATTACTTCTTCATTACACCCACCAACAATAAACCGTGACCCCCTGACCTTTTGAAGTATTGACCACAGCATCATCGTTATTGACTTTTTCTCTACTATCGTCCAAGAGAATAAATTGAGATCTAACACAAAAACGGTCAGAAGCCAATAATGAACGAAGTGAGAAACAGCCTCTATTTTGTGTGAATCCTGCTGTGTTTGAAGAAAATATTCAAACAAGTAGAAGCTGAAGTACTGAACACACAGTGCACACTTTTTGGTGGTGTTTTTTTTCGTTTTTTGGTCACTGCAAACAAGTTTGCAGCATGAAAATGTGCAGGGAAAGTTACATTGCACAAAACAGGAAGGCAGAAAAAATGTCTGAGAAACCAAAAAACTTGCTTAAAAAACCCAAAATTGTCCTAATGAAATGATAAAATCTAGCTGTAAAGCAAGAAAGCAAAAAGTGATCAAGTTTAAATATTTTAACTAGATTTCAATTATTTGCTACCTATATTATTTTTGTTGACAAGTGTGGGGAATTTTTCCTTATTAATACTGGAGTAGTAGGTGGTGTTGTTGGTATGATAATGAATGTGTTTTCCAGGAATAGCTTTATTGTGGCATTGATGATGATATACATGCAACTGCAAGCAGTTAGTGGCAGGTCTAGGACTTGATTTCAAGGGGTATAGGGGGTTCTAGCACTGTCCACTAGCATCTCAGCTCAGCCTCAGTGTATGCATTAGCTATAGGCACCCAAACATTTCAGGGGGCTTGAGCCCCCAAGCCTCCCTTGCATCCGCCACTGCACAGAAGCTATCAATGAGGGATGAGCAGATTTTGCACTCCTAGGGTATCTAGGTTATGTTGATTTTGGGGATATGATCACATCACAGGTGCCTGGACTTTTGCATTCTGTCTGACATGGGTAGATCCAAGGGGAGGGGATCAACAGGGCACTTCCCCCCTGATTGGGCCTGGGTGCCTCCTAACAGGTTGATAATACCCTTCTGAAGGGTCACTTCCCATTCTCCTCCTGGAATATGGGAGTCTCAGTAACCTGATTGCAGGATTAGCACCCTTAAGACATAAAAATACTGGTGGCCATTGCCATTGGTCCAAACTGCGACCCCTGAGTGGATGCCTCCCCCCCCACCACCACAGATTGGAAATCCTGAATCTGTCAATGGTTTGGGGGAGCACAGTTCACAGTTTGGTGAGGCATCAGGTCAATTCAGGAAGAAGGTGGGATGACCTGTTGCATATTCCCTGAATCCTCAAAGGCTGGAAGAAAATATTCTGGGCCAGTTCATGAACAAATGCTGCAAAAGAACAATGATAGTCTGGAGCATTCACATGAAAACGGGTACAGGCGCCCAAATGACCTCAACATGCTTCCACTCTTGAGGTCATAGCTCCTTGACCTTGAAAGGTAGGAACAAATTTCTTCTTGCAAGACATGCACAATGAATACCCCAGAGGCTATACAAACGTTCAACTCTCTAACTTAAAAAGCTTGCTCTCAGTTCTTAAAAAACCTTAGGGGGTTGCAATAACCCCCTGTCAGTGTGAGGGTTAAGGTCACTAGAGGTCAAAACATGCCATCATGGGGATAACGTGTAAATGCAGTTTTTTTGTCATTACATCGGAACAAGTAAAGACAGCAAAATAACTAGAACGATGTGAATACTTTTTTTTACATGCAATTCTATTGCTAGAAAGGTCCGCCACCCATTTAAACGGGTAGCCAGGCGTGCCCCTCCGCGATCCCAACAACAACAGTACCCTTACGTTAACACCACCAGAACATAAAATATTACAAGTCGCGGCACGCCCTGCTAGGAAAAAGAAAGTAACTTAAAGAAAGCATGATAAATATCAATACTATTAGTAAAAACTGCCCATAGTAGCTCCCTGTAAATATACAGGGAGCAGGAATACACGTCTAGTTAGGTTAAATGAACAATAATTTAGCTCATTACTGGTTAGATTGTTAGTCTTTTTCCAAACGGGACTACCCAAAACTGGAGATTCGTGTTAGCCCCTCCGAGATTCCGGCGAAAAGATAGAGGCCTAATACTTGTTGATACTTGTTGAGGCCTAGTACTTGTAGATAGAGGCCTAGTACCTGTCACTTGTAGCAAGCTGAATCGAATGATATATAATATGACCTTGCTAGGTCAAATCAAGAATTTGACCTGACCTGAGGTCAGGTCAAATTCAGTCACTTGCATATCATGAAAACCGCAGAGACAAGATGAATCTAATGCAGCTAAAATAAACGCTCTATCGCCATCCGTTACTAAGTTATTCAGTTAAAACCATTTTTCCTATGTATTTCCAATGGAGAGGTCATGGCTCGTACCTGACCTTAGGTCATCGATATAAAGAATACCGGAACATATTTTAGAGAACTTGGTGGACACATTATGTAATATGAGTTTCAATGGGATAAATTCACCCTGTTCCGACTTATGCTATCTTAAACTTTTTTTAGGTCGGGTCACTTGACCTGTACTGGTGACCTGACCTGAGATGACGTGACCTTAAAATTTTGACAAAAGTTTTAAGTGAGTGACTGAAGTAAACCTGCTCAGTCGACGGGTGACTGGCGGGGCAGCTGAAGTCGAGCTCCACAGTTACCGGATGTTCCCCTCCGTCGGGGCGGCTGAAGTCAGGCTCCGCAGTCGCCGGGTGTTCCCTCTGACGGGGGAAGGGGGGGTGGGGTGGGGGCAGCTGAAGTCGAGCTCCGCAGTCGCCGATGTTCCCCTCTAGTGGGGCAGCTGAAGTCGGACCCTGCAGTCACCGGGTGTTCCCCTCCGACGGGGCAGCTGAAGTCGGACCCTGCAGTCTCCGGTTGTTCCCCTCTGGCGGGGAAGCTGAAGTCAGGCTCTGCAGTCACCGGGTGTTCCCCTCTGGCGGGGCAGCTGAAGTCAGGCTCCGCAGTCGTCGGGTGACCGGCGGGGCGGCTGAAGTCGAGCTGTGCAGTTTCCGGGTTTTCCTCTCCGGCAGGGCGAATGAAGTCAGGCTCTGCAGTCACTTGGTGCTCCCCTCCGGCGGGGCAGCTGAAGTCGGACTCTGCAGTCACCGGGTGTTCCCCTCCGACGGGGTGGCTGAAGTGGGACCCTTCAGTCGCGGGATGTTCCCTTCCGGCGGGGCAGCTTAAGTCAGGCTCTGCGGTCGCCGGGTGTTCCCTCTGGCGGGGAAGCTAAAGTCAGATCCTGCAGTCGCCAGGTGTTCCCCTCCGACGGGGTGGCTGAAGTGGGACGCTTCAGTCGCCGGGTGTTCTCCTCCGGCGGGGTGGCTGAAGTCGGACCCTGCAGCCGCTGGGTGTTCGTCTCCGGTGGAGAAGCTGAAGTCGGATACTGCAGTCGCGGGGTGTTCCCCTCCGATGGGGCAGCTGAAGTCAGGCCCTGCAGTCGCCGATGTTCCCCTCTGGTGGGGCAGCTGAAGTCAGGCTCTACAGTCGCCATGCACCCCTCTGGCGGGGCAACTGAAGTCAGGCTCTGCAGTCGCCGGGTGTTCCCCTCCGGCGGGGCAGCTGAAGTCGGACCCTGCAGTCGCCGATGTTCCCCCCAGCGGGGTAGCTAAAGTTAGACTCTGCAGTCACCGGGTGTTCCCCTCCGGTGGAGCAGCCGAAGTCGGACCCTGCAGTTGCGGGGTCTTTCCCTCCGATGTGGCAGCTGAAGTCTGACCCTGCAGTTGCGGGGTGTTCCCCTCTGGCGGAGCAGCTGAAGTCGGACTCTGCAGTCGCCGGGTGTTACCCTCTGGCGGGGCAGCTGAAGTCTGACCTTGCAGTCTACGGGTGTTCCCCTCCGGCGGGGCAGCTGAAGTCGGACCCTGCTGTCGCCGATGTTCCCCCCGGCGGGGCAGCTGAAGTTAGGCTCTGCAGTCGTTGATGCTACCCCCCCGGCAGAGCAGCTGAAGTCGGACCCTGCAGTTGCGGGGTCTTCGCCTCCGGCGGGGCAGCTGAAGTCGGGCTCTGCAGTCACCAGGTGTTCCCATCTGGCGGGGCAGCTGAAGTCGGGCTCTATACTGACCGGGAGACCTACTTACTGTGTCCGGTTTTTTTCGGTTTGTTTGCCGAGCTCGAGGCCCGCGGCCATAGATTGACTTATTTGGCTGTTATTAGAAACATCTGAAAACGATGCCTTATGAAGCACGTTGTTGCTCAGGAAAAAAACGCGAAGCAAAGGAGCCAGGATTTAAGACCGCTGCGGGGTGATGGCATCGTTTTGGAGTATCACAAGCAACTGAGCTGGGGTCTCAGTTGCTTGTGATTATCACAGTCAACACGCACTATGCGTTTCTTTTTTCACTTCTTTTCATCCATGATGTAACCAGCGAAAGAAAAATGGAAAGAACTGTAGCATCGCAGCAGATGCTTCGAGGCAGACTAGCTGCCAAATCGTGAAAATACGGCGGGAGTTGCTTAGGAGCGCAGAGCCGCACTCAGCGTATTCCCTTAAGAAAAAGGAAGTTAACTTATTATAAATGGGTAAGGACATTGAAAATAAGCTGACAGTTGATTCGTCTTTAATAGATGGTGTTCTGTATGAATACCACCTTTACCCTTCACCCCATACTGGCGCCGCTCCTGCTTGTGCGAATAATATTCCTGGATGAGCCACGTATGTTCAGATATGGATGTTACCGAGTGGTGGTCAAACCACGTATGTCCCGACATACGCCTTTTCACCAACACTGGTTGAACTTACGTTTTTTACGCATGGACAATGCACGTATGTACAATATACGTGTTTTTGCCCCTATATTTTCACATACGTGCTTTTGCCTTTGCATTGCGACTAACTTTTTGGACATGCGTGGTTTCCAAAAATGTTTTTTGATTATATCTTATAGATAATCATGAAAATTGAAAATACGATTTTGCCATCAGATGCGGCTGAGTAGACGATTCGAATGATACAAAACATTTTTGGCCAAAAATTGACATACGTGGCTTCACCTTTGCACGGTGTCATATCATATATGGTTGGTCATATGTTACCGATACCTTTGTTCCTCTCGACTATCCTGATAGCAGTGTCTCTGTGAATGTATGATCCAATTATATTTGAAACCCCCTATTTTGAGGCTGCTTGAGCCGCCTGTGTAAAAATAGTGTGAAAATTAAATGCCCTATCCTCGGATATCTTATTCATTATATTGGAACATTTTTACTGCTCCCAATAGTGTTACGAACGGTTTTTTTGTGCGAAGAAGGCACAGTGCACGCTAATACTCGATTTCCGAATCGAAATCACGAACCTTCTCTAAATCACGAACCATAGCTCCGTTCATGATGAAGATATGGTCTGAAACTTTCAGTTTAGTTTCAACTGTTAACTTAGCCCCATTTAGTTCCAGGAAGCACAGAAAGTTTCAAAAGCCCATCGCTAATCATTTTGGAGATATCCGGGAACTGTAATCCGCTCCTCCCTTCCTACCTGATGGGAATATAGGGCCAATGCAGCAGTGCTGTGTAAATTTGTGATGTTTGTGTTCAGTTTCATGATACGACCTCATGTGTTTATACACATTTTTTTGTTATTGACAGGAACTTAACGAACGATAATAGATAAAAGCAACTGTTTTCCCAGGTGCGATTCCAAACTTGTAATATCAAATTCATGACCTGTTTGGCTGAAATTCTGGTTTTTCCAGCCACTGCCTTCTGGGAAGTATGATTTGATCGGGCATTTATTCCGCATCCCAGACATGATCCAAATTGGTGGGGATGGGTATCCCAGGTTCCAAATTCGGAGGCTACTTGGTGGAGAGCGACACCCGGGCAAGCTGGATTCCCCACTCACTTCTGTGCTATTTTTACTCATTTTCCCACTCAGTGTTTAAGTAGAGCTTTCTTAGCAGAATTCATTAATCATTGTGTATATAAACTTATATAAATTATGAAAGTGGGAAAATTTAGAGGAAAAATGTGTTCTCTGACTCCATATAAGAGTTTTCATAACGTAATTTACCCTCAGAATATTGTAACTTTGGAATTTTCCATTCGCCTACTACACTTCCCAATATTAATTTTACACCTCGGAACCGAGCGCAAAACCAGTTGTGGGAGACTGGGGTATCCGGCTGAGAAATATGGCAACCGGAGACCGTCAGCGGGTGAGATCGGTTTGTGACGTTCGGTTGGCGTAGGTCCAGCTGGCGATCATTGGGCCGCCTGTAATTACGGTACTGATAGCCACGTCTGGGCATCGAGGGCCGAGTTTCACATGCACTTTGACGACACATGTGCCACCAAGTGTTTGAAACTGTAATGCTATTTGTGTAACAGTAGAAGTAAACAGTTCCTTAAAAGGCTGATTATACCTGTTTCCCCTCCTCCCCAGGATCCCTGTTTCCCGTCAGTGGGTCAATTGCTCAATACTGTCAGTTCTATGCATTGTCGGTGGGTTAAACTCCGCTGCTCAGAACAGGGAGAGGCTCAGGTACTGCTCGGAGGCTTTTTTAGACGTGCACCGAGGCATTTGGGGGATCTGCTGAATTAGGTGGCATCAGCTGTCTTAATTTTTGGGGATTACCTGGGCCGCCTTTGGACGGATTAATATAGGTCTCCCATTGAACATAGTTATGTATTCACGTACATACCATGAAGTATGCCAATTTTTATACATTCTCATGTATTATGCGTACAGTTTTAATTACGGAGCTTTGTACTGGTAAAAGAGCACAGTGAACCATAAACATGCAGTTTGAGATCATTGGCGACCATGATGCACATTGGTCAACAAGTCTTCCAACCGTACCGACATGGACAGCTTTCTTTGGTTTATAATGACTCCCTTGCTTAATTAAAATAATACATACATTATAATCAAATCAAATTACAATAAGTATATAAATTATAATTAAGTATAAAGAAAAGTATAATGACTCCCTTGCTCCCCTCCACCATTTGTGGAATCGGCAAATCCGTGGACAGAAACATTGGAGCCGGTTATGTGGCGAGACCACTGACCTAGCCACTACAATCGGGCAGTGGCTGTTCCTCTGGCAGGCGCGGGTGGACACTATTCCTGCTCGGCCGTGTTCTCGTCGATCCACTTGCGGTAGAGCCGGACGTCCGTGTAGATGCCGGGCAGGCTGGGCCGGGCGCAGCCGATGCCGGCCGACACGACGCCCACCAGCGTGTAGGTGTGGTTACTCTGCACCACCAACGGGCCTCCGCTGTCGCCCTGGCAGGCGTCAGTTCCGCCCTCCTGGAACCCGGCGCACAGCTGGCCCGCCTTCAGCCGCACCGACTTGCCGGCGTCGGCGAACCACTGGTTGCAGACAGCGCGCGGCTGGATGGGCACCAGCGCCCGCTGCAGAGTGTCGGCGCGGCTGCCGCCCTTCTGGTACTCGGCCAGCCAGCCCCAGCCGGCCACGGTGGCGTTGCCGTCGGGGGCGGCGGCGGTGGCGGCCGGCAGACACGCCGGCTGCGTGTACAGGCCCCAGGTCACCGGCTCCGACAGCCGCAGCAGTGCGATGTCGTTGCGGAAACTCGGGTACTTGTAGTCCTCGTGGACGGTGAGCTTGTCGACGGTGAGGCGGCGCTGGTGCGGCTCCTGCACGCGGAGGTCGTGCTCGCCGACCACGACGCGAAAGGCGGCGCGGCTGCGGCCGTGGAAGCAGTGCGCCGCCGAGACCACGTGCCGCCGTCCGATCAGCGTGCCTCCGCAGAAGTGGTTCTTGCCCAGCTGCACGGACACAGTCCAGGGCAGCTGTCCGGCGAAGGTGCCGGCTCCTCCGACCACCCTGGTGCCGCTGACCAGCAGCTGCGGCCTGCCGCAGGACGCCGCCGTCTGGTTCTGCGCCACCGCCGGCGCTGTAGTCGTGTTCTGGGCCAGCGATGGTACCGCCAGCAGACAGCTGATAAGCAGGGGAACTGTCCGGAGAGCGGCCATCACGTCAACGTGGATGTCCTCTACACAGTCGGAACGCAGCCGGCACTGGCCAACGCCACTTTGTGGATGAAGAACGCTAAATGCAGTAGTTAAAGCTCTGAAAAATTAGTTGGCAATTTGTGTGCTGTTTTTCAACACTAGCGAAAACCTGTTGATTCTGCGGCGGCGGCTCGCTGTGCCGGTGGAGCTGCGCTGAATGTGCCACCACTCTGCTTGCGACGCGTTAAATACCGTTGCGTGGTCCTGGTTTTACAGTCAAACACCGTCTCACGGTCAATATCAGGAGATGCGCCGTCCATCGGTCCTCAGGGGCTGTTTTGGTGTGTTTGCCAGCGTCGGATCCGCCCTTGCTGCCGGCGCCCGCATTGGCGCGGCTCCGTTGGGCGTCGCTGCTCTGGCAAGGTCGCCGCCGGCAGTTCCGCATTTTGCCGTAGTGTGGTGGTGTTTGGGGAAGTGGTGCCGCTTCCTGTTCCGAGCCGGGTCAGTGACTCATTCACTGAATCGCCAGCCCACCCACGCCTCACCACTGTTCCCAGTAGTCAAGACAGCCCAGTTCTGTCTTTCGCTACTACTCAGCTGTGAGTGGATGTGAGACTAGGAAGTTGAACCGGGCCCGTGTTTTGTGTTGTTAATAAAGAGGACCAGGAACTGTGGTATACAGGTCAGGCTCTTTGCATTATATGTTTCCAGTTGGTTTCATTGAGCTCTGCGATGTTTCATTATTTCAGTTAGAATTCTGAGCACTGTTCAGGTGGCAACTTCCACGAGGTCGACTGTTTACGGGGCTGAAGTGTTATGTGCACATGGTTGGATAGGCTGACGAAGTCTTAATGAAGCTCCACCGTCATGAATATACATAGTTATATCTCAGTCTAAGAGTATTCAAAATCGGTAACAGGTCTTGCCTGACCCACCATTGGCTCCAAACTATCCCCATTAATCCTCACAGATTTAGATACTGCTGTTAACAAATCTTGCGCTGATCGGGCCATAGGATTGGTCCGTCATCGACATTCTCCGTGGTTGTGTCACGCTCTTTGGCGGCGAGTTGCATCCAATTGTAGCTGTGACTTTTTTGCCTCCGCGAGTTTGGGATGTATGGAGGGAATCGCGACGCGTTGCGTGATCCTCAGCGACGTCGAGTCGGGACGACTGTTGAGTGTCTGACTCTCCATTGAATGATATCGCCGTCGGCAGAAGAGATGCTAGCATGTGGGAATAAAGTAATTCCGAGTTGATCGTGGCCCGTATGACCTTTGATGGCACCCACGGAAAATACCTGATGACTAACGATATATTATATTCTGAGGTTAAAGCGCTACGAGCAGCAGTTGCCTCCGTTTCAGATTGTTCCCCTCAAGGCTCCGTTGGGTTTACGCCTGCCATGTGTAAGCTCGTTCCCCGTAAATCACAGGAGGCCGGAAGTATACCAACATTAATTGCTCAGTTCCTGATGGTTTGATGAGCTCTGATGCGGAGCCCCGCGCCACTGCCACCGGACCAGATAGCGTTTTTGTCCGTCTGGCCGTAACCAATTATCGGGAATCGCGGTTGTGACCAGTTCCATTTGACTAGGTTTCGGTGCGGTGGCCTGGCTGCCGGCTTCCGCCAACAAGCTGAACTGTCTGTGTCGGCAAGCTGAGGTCGTTAGTGCTGGTCGCTGCGCTTGGTGGCGGGTACGACTTCGGGCGCTGTGTTGCACACCGGCCTGCCCCACCCCGCTGTCCAGCCACCACCCTCTGGGCTGGCCGGAAACCACGAGGCCGTCCGGCAGGGACGGGGTTGTTTCTGTGCAAGAGCGCCCTAATGACTGCTGCGGTTATATGACAGTAACTGGCTCTGTCCAAAATCACCAGTGGTGAACTGCCATCAGATAAATCCCGTAATTTTAGCAAAGTGATTGGCAACCTGCATTCAAGTGTTCTTATCGATTGGCAACCTGCATTCAAGTGTTCTTATCAATACGTTCCTAATTGTTACTGGTTGCCTATTCCGTTTTTTATTACAAAACTGCTAAACCTTGCCAAAATGGGTTACACTTCCATATCGAATCACGTGGTAACGGCCTTCCAAATGTAAAAATCAAGTCTAGAACTGCCGTGATGCGTTTGTGGAACAGTCGGGGTCAGTGCAAGGCCCTGGTCAGTGCAGTGAAGGAACAGAGCCTCCTTGGCAGATTATTTCTCTGGCTGTGACATTGTTGTCTTCAGTGGGCCGCACGCGATGTCTGACGGCCTGCTGTCGCCAGCGCCGCCGGCCGCCGCTCGCACGGCCGTCATGTCGACCGACCTGCTGTGCTTCGGCAACCCTCTGCTGGACATGGTCCTGCCGGTGACGGACGACACGCTGCTCACCAAGTACGGACTGCTGCCCGACAACCAGATCGAGGCCGCGCCCGAGCAGAAGCCTCTCTTCGACGAGGTCTTCAACAGGTGAGCTCCCAAGTGAGTTCGCAGAAAGCCGTCTTTATGGGACAGCACTTTATGTTCTATGGTGGGGCTTACCGTTGTTTCCGAGAACGCCAAGAATGGTATTTGAAAGAAATTAAGAAAAAGAGTAAAGGGTGATATTAGCCCTGCTCAAGTTCACGGTACATAGTGCTGGTGACGTCATTGGCCAGTATTTTTTGACAGCTTGAGCTTATGAAAGTAAGGAGTTTTGGAGCGGGCTTGGACACGAGGTTTTAGCCTCCGTCACTGTTGAAGTGACTTTGTCTGGAAGATTTGATTCTGTTCTGTTCAGAACCGGGCCACTTTTCACCTTAGCCCGTCCGAATATTCTAAAAGACGTTCTTTTTCTTTTCTTCAGCCCGTCTGAATGATTTTAAAAGACATTCTTCATGGGCAGGACGTATCGTGTTTTGCGTAACTGTTGCAATATATTTAAACCTGTCGGAATCTTGATCTGAATGATTTTAAACACGTTCTTCATGGTTTCGGCATATCGTTTTGAATGGCTGACTATTACTGCAAGTGTTTGTATGTTTTGCCATTTTTGTAATTTTAATTCGTTAAAACCCTAAGCATGGCTCTTTTGATGTGGTTTATTTAGATTGCCATTTTGACCCCTTTGTGTTTTATCGAGAAAGTGAAGAATGGTGGCGTAGTACCCAGCGCTTTCTGCGCGGCTGCCCCGGTTTCAAGCTCTAGAGAGTTCCCCTAGTAAGAGGTAATTTGATCCCACGGAACTTTCAGCAATTAACTATTTTTAGTGAGCCCTTATAACCTCATCACTAATTGCATTGTCAAATCCCAAAAGTGTTATTATTATTATTAGCACGGTGGCTCTCACGCTTGGTCCCCGCGAAACGGTGGGACGCGGCCCGGTGTGGTGGGACGCGGTGTGTTGTGCTGGGATGCGGCCCGGTGTGGTGGGAGGCGGCCCGGTGTGGTGGGACACGGCCCCGTGTGGTGGGACAAAGTGTGTTGTGGTGGGACGCGGCATAGTGTGTGGTGGGACAAAGTGTGTTGGGGTGGGAGGCGGCCCGGTGTGGTGGGACGCGGCCCGGTGTGGTGGGACGCGGCCCGGTGTGGTGGGACGCGGCCCGGTGTGGTGGGACGCGGCCCGGTGTGGTGGGAGGCGGCCCGGTGTGGTGGGACGCGGCCCGGTGTGGTGGGACAAAGTGTGTTGGGGTGGGACGCGGCCCGGTGTGGTGGGTCGCGGCCCGGTGTGGTGGGAGGCGGCCCGGTGTGGTGGGACGCGGCCCGGTGTGGTGGGACAAAGTGTGTTGGGGTGGAGGCGGCCCGGTGTGGTGGGATGCGGCCCGGTGTGGTGGGACAAAGTGTGTTGTGGTGGGACGCGGCCCGGTGTGGTGGGTCGCGGCCCCGTGTGGTGGGAGGCGGCCCGGTGTGGTGGGACACGGCCCCGTGGGGTGGGACAAAGTGTGTTGTGGTGGGACGCGGCATAGTGTGTGGTGGGACAAAGTGTGTTGGGGTGGGAGGCGGCCCGGTGTGGTGGGATGCGACCCGGTGTGGTGGGACAAAGTGTGTTGTGGTGGGATGCGGCCCCGTGTGGTGGGACGCGGCCCGGTGTGGTGGTGTTAGGCGGCCCGGTGTGGTGGGACACGGCCCCGTGGGGTGGGACAAAGTGTGTTGTGGTGGGACGCGGCATAGTGTGTGGTGGGACAAAGTGTGTTGGGGTGGGAGGCGGCCCGGTGTGGTGGGATGCGACCCGGTGTGGTAGTGTGAGGCGGCCCGGTGTGGTAGTGTGAGGCGGCCCGGTGTGGTGGGATGCGGCCCGGTGTGGTGGGACAAAGTGTGTTGGGGTGGGAGGCGGCCCGGTGTGTTGGGACGTGGCCCGGTGTGGTGGGACGCGGCCCGGTGTGGTGGGAGGCGGCCCGGTGTGGTGGGACACGGCCCCGTGTGGTGGGACAAAGTGTGTTGTGGTGGGACGCGGCATAGTGTGTGGTGGGACAAAGTGTCTTGGGGTGGGATGCGGCCCGGTGTGGTGGGATGCGGCCCCGTGTGGTGGGACGCGGTGTGTTGTGCTGGGACGCGGTGTGTTGGGGTGGGACGCGGCCCCGTGTGGTGGGTCGCGGCCCCGTGTGGTGGGAGGCGGCCCGGTGTGGTGGGACACGGCCCCGTGGGGTGGGACAAAGTGTGTTGTGGTGGGACGCGGCATAGTGTGTGGTGGGACAAAGTGTGTTGGGGTGGGAGGCGGCCCGGTGTGGTGGGATGCGACCCGGTGTGGTGGGACGCGGCCCGGTGTGGTGGGAGGCGGCCCGGTGTGGTGGGATGCGGCCCGGTGTGGTGGGACAAAGTGTGTTGGGGTGGGACGCGGCCCGGTGTGGTGGGATGCGGCCCGGTGTGGTGGGATGCGGCCCGGTGTGGTGGGAGGCGGCCCGGTGTGGTGGGACACGGCCCCGTGTGGTGGGACAAAGTGTGTTGTGGTGGGACGCGGCATAGTGTGTGGTGGGACAAAGTGTGTTGGGGTGGGAGGCGGCCCGGTGTGGTGGGACGCGGCCCGGTGTGGTGGGACGCGGCCCGGTGTGGTGGGACGCGGCCCGGTGTGGTGGGACGCGGCCCGGTGTGGTGGGAGGCGGCCCGGTGTGGTGGGACGCGGCCCGGTGTGGTGGGACAAAGTGTGTTGGGGTGGGACGCGGCCCGGTGTGGTGGGTCGCGGCCCGGTGTGGTGGGAGGCGGCCCGGTGTGGTGGGACGCGGCCCGGTGTGGTGGGACAAAGTGTGTTGGGGTGGAGGCGGCCCGGTGTGGTGGGATGCGGCCCGGTGTGGTGGGACAAAGTGTGTTGTGGTGGGACGCGGCCCGGTGTGGTGGGTCGCGGCCCGGTGTGGTGGGAGGCGGCCCGGTGTGGTGGGACACGGCCCCGTGGGGTGGGACAAAGTGTGTTGTGGTGGGACGCGGCATAGTGTGTGGTGGGACAAAGTGTGTTGGGGTGGGAGGCGGCCCGGTGTGGTGGGATGCGACCCGGTGTGGTGGGACAAAGTGTGTTGTGGTGGGATGCGGCCCCGTGTGGTGGGACGCGGCCCGGTGTGGTGGGAGGCGGCCCGGTGTGGTGGGACACGGCCCCGTGGGGTGGGACAAAGTGTGTTGTGGTGGGACGCGGCATAGTGTGTGGTGGGACAAAGTGTGTTGGGGTGGGAGGCGGCCCGGTGTGGTGGGATGGACCGGTTGGGGACGGTGTGGTGGGATGCGGCCCGGTGTGGTGGGAGGCCCGGTGTGGTGGGGGGGGGTGCGGCCCGGTGTGGTGGGACAAAGTGTGTTGGGGTGGGAGGCGGCCCGGTGTGTTGGGACGTGGCCCGGTGTGGTGGGACGACGCGGCCCGGTGTGGTGGGAGGCGGGCCCGGTGTGGTGGGACACGGCCCCGTGTGGTGGGACAAAGTGTGTTGTGGTGGGACGCGGCATAGTGTGTGGTGGGACAAAGTGTGTTGGGGTGGGATGCGGCCCGGTGTGGTGGGATGCGGCCCCGTGTGGTGGGACGCGGTGTGTTGTGCTGGGACGCGGCGTGTTGTGCTGGGACGCGGTGTGTTGGGGTGGGACGCGGTGTGTTGGGGTGGGACGCGGCCCCGTGTGGTGGGTCGCGGCCCCGTGTGGTGGGAGGCGGCCCGGTGTGGTGGGACACGGCCCCGTGGGGTGGGACAAAGTGTGTTGTGGTGGGACGCGGCATAGTGTGTGGTGGGACAAAGTGTGTTGGGGTGGGAGGCGGCCCGGTGTGGTGGGATGCGACCCGGTGTGGTGGGACGCGGCCCGGTGTGGTGGGAGGCGGCCCGGTGTGGTGGGATGCGGCCCGGTGTGGTGGGACAAAGTGTGTTGGGGTGGGAGGCGGCCCGGTGTGTTGGGACGTGGCCCGGTGTGGTGGGACGCGGCCCGGTGTGGTGGGAGGCGGCCCGGTGTGGTGGGACACGGCCCCGTGTGGTGGGACAAAGTGTGTTGTGGTGGGACGCGGCATAGTGTGTGGTGGGACAAAGTGTGTTGGGGTGGGATGCGGCCCGGTGTGGTGGGATGCGGCCCCGTGTGGTGGGACGCGGCCCGGTGTGGTAGTGTGAGGCGGCCCGGTGTGGTAGTGTGAGGCGGCCCGGTGTGGTAGTGTGAGGCGGCCCGGTGTGGTGGGACACGGCCCCGTGTGGTGGGATGCGGCCCGGTGTGGTGGGACAAAGTGTGTTGGGGTGGGAGGCGGCCCGGTGTGTTGGGACGTGGCCCGGTGTGGTGGGACGCGGCCCGGTGTGGTGGGACGCGGCCCGGTGTGGTGGGACGCGGTGTGTTGTGCTGGGACGCGGTGTGTTGTGCTGGGACGCGGTGTGTTGTGCTGGGACGCGGTGTGTTGGGGTGGGACGCGGCCCGGTGTGGTGGGATGCGGCCCGGTGTGGTGGGATGCGGCCCGGTGTGGTGGGATGCGGCCCGGTGTGGTGGGAGGCGGCCCGGTGTGGTGGGACACGGCCCCGTGTGGTGGGACAAAGTGTGTTGTGGTGGGACGCGGCATAGTGTGTGGTGGGACAAAGTGTGTTGGGGTGGGAGGCGGCCCGGTGTGGTGGGACGCGGCCCGGTGTGGTGGGAGGCGGCCCGGTGTGGTGGGACACGGCCCCGTGTGGTGGGACAAAGTGTGTTGTGGTGGGACGCGGCATAGTGTGTGGTGGGACAAAGTGTGTTGGGGTGGGAGGCGGCCCGGTGTGGTGGGACGCGGCCCGGTGTGGTGGGACAAAGTGTGTTGGGGTGGGAGGCGGCCCGGTGTGGTGGGATGCGGCCCGGTGTGGTGGGACAAAGTGTGTTGTGGTGGGACGCGGCCCGGTGTGGTGGGTCGCGGCCCCGTGTGGTGGGAGGCGGCCCGGTGTGGTGGGACACGGCCCCGTGTGGTGGGACAAAGTGTGTTGTGGTGGGACGCGGCATAGTGTGTGGTGGGACAAAGTGTGTTGGGGTGGGAGGCGGCCCGGTGTGGTGGGATGCGGCCCGGTGTGGTGGGAGGCGGCCCGGTGTGGTGGGACACGGCCCCGTGTGGTGGGACAAAGTGTGTTGGGGTGGGAGGCGGCCCGGTGTGGTGGGATGCGGCCCGGTGTGGTGGGAGGCGGCCCGGTGTGGTGGGACACGGCCCCGTGTGGTGGGACAAAGTGTGTTGTGGTGGGACGCGGCATAGTGTGTGGTGGGACAAAGTGTGTTGGGGTGGGAGGCGGCCCGGTGTGGTGGGACGCGGCCCGGTGTGGTGGGACAAAGTGTGTTGGGGTGGGAGGCGGCCCGGTGTGGTGGGATGCGGCCCGGTGTGGTGGGACAAAGTGTGTTGTGGTGGGACGCGGCCCGGTGTGGTGGGTCGCGGCCCCGTGTGGTGGGAGGCGGCCCGGTGTGGTGGGTCACGGCCCCGTGGGGTGGGACAAAGTGTGTTGTGGTGGGACGCGGCATAGTGTGTGGTGGGACAAAGTGTGTTGGGGTGGGAGGCGGCCCGGTGTGGTGGGATGCGACCCGGTGTGGTGGGACAAAGTGTGTTGTGGTGGGATGCGGCCCCGTGTGGTGGGACGCGGCCCGGTGTGGTGGGAGGCGGCCCGGTGTGGTGGGACACGGCCCCGTGGGGTGGGACAAAGTGTGTTGTGGTGGGACGCGGCATAGTGTGTGGTGGGACAAAGTGTGTTGGGGTGGGAGGCGGCCCGGTGTGGTGGGATGCGACCCGGTGTGGTGGGAGGCGGCCCGGTGTGGTGGGACACGGCCCGGTGGGGTGGGACAAAGTGTGTTGTGGTGGGACGCGGCATAGTGTGTGGTGGGACAAAGTGTGTTGGGGTGGGAGGCGGCCCGGTGTGGTGGGATGCGACCCGGTGTGGTGGGACGCGGCCCGGTGTGGTGGGAGGCGGCCCGGTGTGGTGGGATGCGGCCCGGTGTGGTGGGACAAAGTGTGTTGGGGTGGGAGGCGGCCCGGTGTGTTGGGACGTGGCCCGGTGTGGTGGGACGCGGCCCGGTGTGGTGGGAGGCGGCCCGGTGTGGTGGGACACGGCCCCGTGTGGTGGGACAAAGTGTGTTGTGGTGGGACGCGGCATAGTGTGTGGTGGGACAAAGTGTGTTGGGGTGGGATGCGGCCCGGTGTGGTGGGATGCGGCCCGGTGTGGTGGGAGGCGGCCCGGTGTGGTGGTGTGAGGCGGCCCGGTGTGGTGGTGTGAGGCGGCCCGGTGTGGTGGTGTGAGGCGGCCCGGTGTGGTAGTGTGAGGCGGCCCGGTGTGGTGGGACAAAGTGTGTTGGGGTGGGAGGCGGCCCGGTGTGTTGGGACGTGGCCCGGTGTGGTGGGACGCGGCCCGGTGTGGTGGGACGCGGCCCGGTGTGGTGGGACAAAGTGTGTTGTGGTGGGACGCGGCCCGGTGTGGTGGGACGCGGCCCGGTGTGGTGGGACGCGGCCCGGTGTGGTGGGACGCGGCCCGGTGTGGTGGGACAAAGTGTGTTGTGGTGGGACGCGGCCCGGTGTGGTGGGACGCGGCCCGGTGTGGTGGGACGCGGCCCGGTGTGGTGGGACGCGGCCCGGTGTGGTGGGACAAAGTGTGTTGTGGTGGGACGCGGCCCGGTGTGGTGGGACGCGGCCCGGTGTGGTGGGACGCGGCCCGGTGTGGTGGGACGCGGCCCGGTGTGGTGGGACGCGGCCCGGTGTGGTGGGACGCGGCCCGGTGTGGTGGGACAAAGTGTGTTGGGGTGGGACGCGGCCCGGTGTGGTGGGTCGCGGCCCGGTGTGGTGGGACGCGGCCCGGTGTGGTGGGACGCGGCCCGGTGTGGTGGGTCGCGGCCCGGTGTGGTGGGACGCGGCCCGGTGTGGTGGGACGCAGCCCCGTGTGGTGGGACGCGGCCACTTCCTGCTCTGACGCGCCGCTGTGTGCTGGGTTGTGCAGTGTCAGGAAAGTGCGTGTTTGACCTTGGTGCCATGCGTGTGCGTCCCTGACCCGTGCCGCTGCCGTACGGTCAGCCTGTTCTGTTGCTGACCTATTTGTTTTGTTGCTGCGAAATAGAGGGTCTTTTACGCACTTGTGGTATGCGCGTCAGTCCTTATTGTTTGTTATGTACAGTCTTCTAGTAGCTTTGCGGTTCTGAAATCAGTTTTTCACTGGAATGTAGTGTACTTCCTGTAGACACGGTCTCCTCTCCGTGTTTCATTTCCGGTTGAGTTGTTAACAGGTTCAATGTCGTTTCGCGTCTGCACACTTCGCAGTCGGAACGGAGAAACAGTTTTTGTTGGCCGAACTGTTTTTATTGCAGGCAGAGTTGCGGTCTTCCGACCTCTGGTCCTTGGTATCCCTCCTTCTGTATGTTGGCACAGGATCACAATACGGAAGATGAGGCAGTGGGACGGCCCCAGTGTATTGCAACCGGACAAATAATGAACAGCTCGTTCATTTCGTTTCCACGTTAACATTTATCTAGCACAGGGCTATTGTATGCTTTGTAAGGCTTGTGTCCTTGATGTTCCCGTTAGCTATCACGAATGGATCATATGCCACCTACGTGGGCACTCAAGAGTTTTTGCACTATAATTTGGTCGAAACACAGTCTGAGTGTGGTTACGAATTGCCTTATCTTCCGTTGCCAAAAGTTTTAGTGCTTCTATGCTGTCTTGTGCTACTTGCATCAAAGGCAATTGCTCTTAATACGTTTTCGAAGTGGCATTGTCAGCTGTCAGACACGGTTTAAACCTTATTAAACTCCGCCAAAATCCCAATCATAAGGAAGCAATCATTCTCGGAACTCGACGGCACAAAATGTTTCGGAATGTAATGCACGGAATGGTGAACCAACCAAAGCAGCACGGGTTTCTTCTAAAAATGATTCCCACACTTCCTTGACGTCATGGGCTCTATGCCTTATTGCTTTTGCTGGGGATTTTTTTATGAAAATATCTCTCCTGCCAAAACTGTGCTTGTAGAAGCCGGTCACATCACTGAAGTCTGTGTCACCACTGGCTCTCAGCGTCATACATTTTCACCGTGAACATTAGTGTGAAGTGAGCCGTCTCGCGACTTGTACCACCCTTGTTGTCTTTAATGGAATGTGGCACCTTCATAATGGGATTCGAACTGAGATCATGATATGATGGAGCATTAGGGTGTCCCAAAATTAACAAAGTTTTAAAAGTTGGTGTTTACCTTTCTTTTTCCCGTTGAGTGTGACCTGAAACGGAATTGTGCAAAAAATCAGCCATTTAAATTAATATTTGACCCCAGCGCAAATCGCTTGAAGTTTTACCCATAGCTCCCGATGGAGACTGCAACGCTTGAACACGAACTATTTCGGTATTTCCATCGTAATGCGGGACTACAGCGTACGGTGTCTTATATTTTCTTCTCTTTTTGGCTATGTTTTGTAAGAATTATCTTTTATCTATTGTTTACCTGGCATTCCGACTTATTTCCACTACAATTACTTCACGTTCTTCGTTTTAAATATAAACATATTGTGTTATAAGGTACACAACCCCTATTAGAATAACTGGTCGTTTTTCCTTGTATGGTCAGACAAAATACTGTTTTATAAACACTATCATTGATCCTCAGACTAGAAAGACACAGTGTCAAGACACGTACACGTTATTCAATATGGAACAAAAGTCCATTGCTACATATAAACATCCTTCTGGAGGGTCCTTGGCCAGAGGTGTACGCCAGAACTGATTTCCTAGTGTCGGGAAACGGCTTGTGGTAATGCTCTATGACTTGCAGTAGGTGCTGTTGGCCAGTGGTGGATGGGGGAAATACATTGCCCCCAAACAGAAAATCTAGGGGCAATACTATGGTTGCAACCCCTCCCCAAAGCTGTCGACCTCGTTTTTGCCCGGACTCATTTTTAGTCTACAAGCAAGGTTTTGGTGCTTCAACTCTCAACTTCAAACACAGCCACTCAACTTCAGTGCAAAAATTGAGCCCTGGATAGCAAAACAAGCATCTTGTGGCTACAGCTTTGAGACGTTTTTTTATATTTTGCTTATCGACTCTTCAGCTTACCCCCACAGCTTACCGTCTAGTTAAATTGTGGTATGCTATCACCGCGTGACGTTTTTTCTCATCGACTTTGGCTTGCCCCCAAACCTGCCGGCTAAATCCGCCACTGCTGTCGGCTCTCCTCACTCTTAGTTAGGCAGCCGATATAGTCATTTATCAGCCTAATCTCTCTCTCCGCTTCGTTCTTCGCCAACTGCAGATTTCGGATGAAGGCCTCCAGCCTATCGTAACCTGGGATACCTTCCCATGGCAGGCACTCAGCCAGAAATGACGTGTCAACCGACAGACTTTCAAACATGGGATGGGACTGCGTGCCCACAAACTTATCCAGCGTCAGATCCTCCATGCATTAAAGGGAAGGTGGCACCTTCATAACTTGATTTTAACTGAGATAGTGAAGTTGTAAAGCAAGTCGGAAAACCCGGTACTGCCACCTGGTGTTGGACGCTGTTGTATCAAAGGAAATCACCTGGACATTTTCCATGAGGGGTACATTTCCGTTAGCTCTTAGCTTTTCTCTACGGAAATTTTGAGCTTCAAGACCAATGATATATTGACTACCGGGTTTTCCGACTTGCTTTACAACTTGGGTATCTCAGTTAAAATCAAGTTATGAAGGTGCCACCTTCCCTTTAAGGCATGGAGGATCTGACGCTGGATAAGTTTGTGGGCACGCAGTGCCATCCCATGTTTGAAAGCCTGTCGGTTGACACGTCATTTCTGGCTGAGTGCTCGCCATGGGACGGTATCCCAGGTTACGATAGGCTGGAGGCCTTCATCCGAAATCTGCAGTTGGCGAAGAACGAAGCGGAGAGAGAGATTAGGCTGATAAATTACTATATCGGCTGCCTAACTAAGAGTGAGGAGAGCCGACAGCAGTGGCGGATTTAGCCGGCAGGTTTGGGGGCAAGCCAAAGTCGATGAGAAAAAAACGTCACGCGGTGATAGCATACCACAATTTAACTAGACGGTAAGCTGTGGGGGCAAGCTGAAGAATCGATATGCAAAATATAAAAAAACGTCTCAAAGCTGTAGCCACAAGATGCTTGTTTTGCTATCCAGGGCTCAATTTTTGCACTGATGTTGAGTGGCTGTGTTTGAAGTTGAGAGTTGAAGCACCAAAACCTTGCTTGTAGACTAAAAATGAGTCCGGGCAAAAACGAGGTCGACAGCTTTGGGGAAGGGGTGCAACCATAGTATTGCCCCTAGATTTTCTGTTTGGGGGCAATGTATTTCCCCCATCCACCACTGGCCAACAGCACCTACTGCAAGTCATAGAGCATTACCACAAGCCGTTTCCCGACACTAGGAAATCAGTTCTGGCGTACACCTCTGGCAAAGGACCCTCCAGAAGGATGTTTATATGTAGCAATGGACTTTTGTTCCATATTGAATAACGTGTACGTGTCTTGACACTGTGTCTTTCTAGTCTGAGGATCAATGATACTGTTTATAAAACAGTATTTTGTCTGACCATACAAAGAAAAACGACCAGTTATTCGGATAAGGGTTGTGTATGTACCTTATAACACAGTATGGTTCTATGTAAAACGAAGAACGTGAAGTAATTGTAGTGGAAATAAGTCGGAATGCCATGAAATCAATAGATAAAAGATAATTCTTACAAAACATAGCCAAAAAGAGAAGACAATATAAGACACCCTACGCTGTGGTCCGGCATTACGATGGAAATACCGAAATAGTTCGTGTTCAAGCGTTGCAGTCTCCATTGGGAGCTATGGGTAAAACTTCAAGCGATTTGCGCTGGGGTCAAATATTAATTAAAATGGCTGATTTTTTGCACAATTTCGTTTCAGGTCACACTCAACGGGAAAAAGAAAGATAAACACCAACTTTTAAAACGTTGTTAATTTTGGGACACCCTAATAGAGCATGCTGGGAGACCGCCTGGCCAATATTTCATTTGTCCCAGAACTTACCGCTCGCGGAAAAGAACAGGGTGAAATGCACTCCCTATCGACCCCGTCCTCCCCGGGTGGTCGCGATGTACGAGGTGACCTTTGGAACGTGGCGTAATGCGCAATTCCCGCTGCGGGGATACATTTTCTTGCTTGGACCCCTTAACCCTCGCCCCACCGGGGCCATCGATGGCCCCCCTAAGGTTTTTCCGGGATAGCAGAAAAACGACGAGGCGCAGCACCGCGGTTGAGGGCTCTACCTCTCACTGCATCATTTTCCCATCATCCCTGAAATTTTTTACCCCGGGTCACCCAAGGTCAGGTCACCAGACGAGGTCAACCAAGGTCACCTCACTTCAACTTTAGAGCTCTGTAAGAGCTACATTTCAAAGTCGATCGATTTGAAACTTCCTACACTTCATGACCCCTCCAGGGTCTACAAGGTGTATATCCGGGATTTTTCGATTTCGTGCCCTGAGGTCAAGTCACGAGGCGGCCTCTCCCATTGGAAAAGCATGGGGAAAAGCTGTTTCATGATATAAAAGCCACAAAAATGATTGCAAATACTCAGACTGCTCAGAACAGCCTTTTTGGACACCCTTTCACGGATCCCAGGGGTCATATTTGCCCTTTGACTTTTTCAAGGTCATCCAAGGTCACCAGAGGTCAAAAACAGTGTTTTGACAATAACTTTTGACCTAATTAAGCTAGAGCGGTGAAACAAACACCATCGTGTTTGTCTTGTCACTGGCTTTCATTTGATATATGGAAAGGTCACTTTTTGACCTTTCGTGACCTCAGGTCATATTAGGTCACGAGGTGACCTCTGGAGGTCAAACCACTGGCGGGAGGTCTTAACGTTCCACATAGCGGAAAAAGTACTGGTAATTTACTATCAAATGTACTTTACCAGGCCTCAATAGCTCTAATTTCATAAGAGTTATGCCCAGTTTGCTTAATCATTGCATATTTGAGTGAAAATAGCCGATCTTGACCTAATGTGACCTCTGGAGGTCAAACCATTCACCTGAGCACTAAAACATGAGAAGTAATTTCTTACTGAATTCACGCGAGCTTTCTATTGCACTTTGCAGATTTGCGCTAACCCCCATATTTTCGGAGTTAGAGGGGGCCATCGATGACCCCCCGGTGGGGCGAAGCTCGAAGGTGGCGCCGGACCCCCGGTGGGGCGCGGGTTAACCAACGTGCTGAACGTGATTTTGGCACTGATAACTGTAAATGCTTTAAATTTTTTTCAATAACTGGTTTGAAACGTAATTTTTTAAAGCATATAAAAGATAGCAGAAGTCGATAAGTGTCACATTTGGTCCTAACCATGGTCTTTTCTAACTAAAACGCCATATTTATATTCGTATTCATTTGCAAAAGAGGCCCAATCAATAGAATAGAAGGTATTCACCGTAGGGCGGCAAGGTTCGTAACGAGAGACTACCGGAGAACGGCCAGCGTCATATCAATGCTAAAAGAGCTCAAATGGTCATCTCTTGAAGAGCGACGGCAAAAAGCTTGGCTTATGATGTTCTATAAGATAAAACACGGCATGATGGATGCAGAAGGCATAAAAAGTAAACTTATACCGCTCCCGCCAAGATCACGACGGGGACACAATCAGCAGTTTCTGGCACCACGATGCAGGGCGGACAATCACCTTCACGCTTTTCTCCCGAGAATCATCCGAGATTGGAATAACTTGCCCCATGCAACTGTGGAAGCTGCGCTTCACTCGACTCATTTGTGACTTTTTTGTGTAAACGTTAATCATCTTCCATCCATGCATTGTAACCTCATGTGTAAATAATTTTTTTCTTGTTTGAGATGTATAAACTACGGACACTCGCACTGTCAAAATAATCAATTTGATGATTGTGGTCAATACACGGTAGAACTAGAACTAGAATCAATCGGGAATAAAACATAGCAAGATCATGACGACACGCGGATATGGAGACTTTTTACCCCTAGCAAAAGAAACCCAAATGATATGAGATATTGGACTTGTCAACCCTTCTCGCAAGAGTAATGTCGAATTCATCATTGTCAATAAAAATGTCCCCAAAACGACTATAGTCTGAAATCACACCAAGGTGCCACAGTCCATACAATGTATTCTGCTTAAGGGTGGGATGGGCACTTGTGCTGCTTGTTCTCAAGTTAGAACTTGTTCAGAAACATACGCTTATTTTTCCTTTCCTTTCACATTCCGTGTGAGCTATAATGTGTAACAAATTGTTGAGTGGAAAGCTTACGAAAAAAGAAACAAATAAACGCTATGGAGCTGATCAGTCTGACCACTGGCATGAACCGAAACCCACCAGGCCGCTGCCTGAGCTGGCGTACTAGCGAGCCCTGGCCACCTACGTGCTGTGCCGCAGTGAGGGGGTCACCTTCAGCCCGGGTGGCTCAGCTCAGAACACGGCTCGGTTCTACCGCTGGGCGCTGGGGGAGCGCGGGCGGGTGGCCTTCGTCGGCTGTGTCGGAGCCGACAAGTTCGGACAGCGACTGGAGGAGCTGGTGCAACGCGACGGCGTCGACACCAGGTCAGAAACGGCAGCGTTAGATCAGGTCAGAAACGGCAGCGTTAGGTCAGGTCAGAAACGGCAGCATTTGGTCAGGTCAGGAAAGGCAGCATTAGGTCAGGTCAGAAACAGTAGCATTAGGTCAGAGGGGGCATCCCAGGTCAGAAAATGCAGCATTAGGTCTGGTCAGAAACGGCAGCATTAGGTCAGAGAGGGGTATCCCAGGTCAGAAACGGCAGCGCTAGGTCAGAGAGGGGTATCCCAGGTCAGAAACGGCAGCATTAGGTCTGGGGTGGCGTCCCGGGTCAGGATGGCAGCACTAGGTCAGAGGGGGGCGCCTCGGGTCAGGAACTGCAGCATTAGGTCAAATTGGCGTCCCAGGTCAGGATGTTAGCACTAGGTTAGAGGGGGCGTCCTGGATCAGGAACGGCAGCGTTAGGTCAGAGGGGGTGTCCCAGGTCAGGGACGGCAGCATTAGGTCGGAGGGGGCGTCCCAGGTCAGGAACCGCAGCATTAGGTCAAATTGGCACCTCGGGTCAGGAACGGCAGCATTAGTTCAGAGGGCGGCGTCACGGGGCAGAAACTGCAGCATAAGGTCACAGGGTGGCGTCCCGGGTCAGGAACAGCAGCACCAGGTCAGAGGGGGCGCGCCGGGTCAGGGATGGAAGCACTAGGTCAGAGGGGGCGTCCCAGGTCAGGATGGCAGAACTAGGTCGGAGGGCGCCCCGGATCAGGAACAGCAGCACTAGGTCAGAGGGGGCGCACCGGGTCATGGATGGAAGTTTTAGGTCAGAGGGGGCGTCCCGGGTCAGGGACAGGAGTATTATGTCAAATTGGCGCCTCTGATCAGAATGACAGCATTAGGTTAGAGGGTGGGGTCCCGGGTCAGGATGGCAGCATTAGGTCAGATGGGGCGTCCCGGGTCAGGATGGCAGCATTAGGTCAGAGGGGTGTGAAGAGTTAGAGGGATACCAACATTAGGTTAAAAGGGAGACCGAGGGGAATGGAGAGGTGATTGAATGGCAGCACAGGTTAGAGGGATTTCGACACCAGGTCACAGGATGGTCCCGGATCGGAGAGGATTTTGTGGTTAAAGGGGCGTCGACGCCGGGTTAGTGCCTCCGATGTTGAGAGGCGTCTCCGTTCGAGGGAGCGTCGACAACATGTTATAGGGGGCCGTCGCAAGGAAGAGGGTGCAGACACCAATTCACAGGGACGCAGTCAGGGTATTATGGGGCTGCGACTAACGAGATGGAGGTATTTATTTGATATTTATTGTCGAATCGTGTTTTTTGCAATAGTAGTCATAATGAAAAAGTTTGTCGCTGCATTGTGCAGGCTTTGTTGTTGGATAGTAGGTGGACCGCTGCGTCTGTGAGCGTCGACGCGGGCGACTTGCTGTGCAGTTTTGGGTGCGTGCAGTAGCCTGGGCTGGCGTTTCAGGTACATCCGCCACCCCTCGGAGCCGACCGGCCGCTCCGTGAACCTGGTCTCGGCCGCCAACCGCTCGCTCGTGGCCGACATCGCAGCCGCCAACTTCTGCCAGCCCGACCAGGCCTTCACGCCTCACAACCTGGCGCTGCTCACTAGCGCCACCTACGTCTACGTCGAGGTAGGGCCGCTCACCGGCCAGTGGCTGGGCTGCGTCAGCTGCCCAGTAGGGTACAGCGTCAAACAGGCTCACCAGGTGCCATAGTTTGTGATTGTGTGTGACTTGCACGCTGAAAAATCTGGCACTGGTTTGTTTTGGAGCAAAGACATCAATAAGGCATATAGGCATCAATAGTCATACCTTATTTATGTCTGTGGTTCGAGTGTGATCCATGAACATTCTAGCCGCGCGAGATAATAATTTTTGCTCCAAGATCATGAACGAATGCGTAACTGCGGAAGCGAAAAGGTACAGAGGTACTGAATAACCAACAGTTGATATGAACCTTCTCCCATGTATGAATTGTGCTGGAAATGCCACCCACTGAAATTGCGCCTTCTGAGGTATCATTGGGCACTTGCAAAACTTTCTGTAGATGTTTGGATGTAAGTCATGGAATTTTAGGGAAACAGCATTTTGACACCTGCAGTTTTCCAAATGGGTGATGTCCGACACCTGTGCTCGAACGTGACGCTACTGGCCAAAAGGTGAGGATGCCGGATGTTGTTAGCGAGACATAAAATACTCGTTGAAAGAGAACTATCCCCCCCCTGAAAAACTAGTCGGGTCTGGACTTATTGTTACGTTTCTCTCATGCTCTCTCGTTTCTCTCAACTTTGAGCCCCTCTCCAATCTGTCTGAATGAAAAAAGCCTGATGTAGAAGAGTAGGGATGGGTCCATGCATGCCCCTCCTACCTGGAATGGCCACGCCGGTGACGTGCGCTGAGTTGAAGACCCCAGTCGGTGGTGGACGTGCGGCAGAGGCAGCTGCAGGGGCTGTGGTTGCGCCGGCAGGGGTTCTTCGTGACACACGACCCGGAGACGGCGGTGCAGGTGGCGCGCTTCTGCTCGGAGTCGGGCCGCCAGCTGGTGTTCAGCCTCAGCGGCACCTACGTCTGCGAGCAGCACACCGGCGCCATCTGCCACCTGCTGCCGCACTGCAGCTACCTGTTCGGCCACATCACCGAGTACCAGGCGCTGGCGCGCGCTGTGGGACTGCGGGTCAGTGCTGTGGAGGCCGACGTCGGGCCGGTTGGGATGCCAAGCCAACATGTGACCACGGAAAATCAGCACACTATCGGCTGTCGTTGGTCTTTGGTCTCCTATCGTTTTACCTGTGCGCCTTTCATGGCCTGGGTTCCGTTGCTCTGTTGTCTGTTTGTGGGCGGTATCAGTTGTCTGGGCGGGCGGTGGTGGGGTGCTGCCGCTGCCGCTGCCGTGCCTCGCTGTAACGGTGGGTGCGGCCCGCAGGAGGGGGAGTTTGAGGTGTCGCCGCTGGGCTTCTGCCAGCTCACCGAGGCCGCCGAGGGCAAGCGACGCACTCTGGAGGCGATGACGCGGCCCGACGGCGAGCCGGCACCGCCTCTGCTGCCCGACAACAGGGACGCGCCCTGCCTCAGGTGAGATCCGACAACAGGGACGCGCCCTGCCTCAGGTGAGACCCGACAACAGGGACGTGCCCTGCCTCAGGTGAGACCCGACAACAGGGACGCGCCCTGCCTCAGGTGAGATCCGACAACAGGGACGCGCCCTGCCTCAGGTGAGACCCGACAACAGGGACGTGCCCTGCCTCAGGTGAGACCCGACAACAGGGACGCGCCCTGCCTCAGGTGAGACCCGACAACAGGGACGCGCCCCGTCTCCGGTGAGACCCGACAACAGGGACGCGCCCTGCCTCAGGTGAGACCCGACAACAGGGACGCGCCCTGCCTCAAGTGAGACCCGACAACAGGGACGTACCCTGCCTCAGGTGAGACCCGACAACAGGGACGTGCCCTGACTCAGGTGAGACCCGACAACAGGGACGTGCCCTGACTCAGGTGAGACCCGACAACAGGGACGCGCCCTGACTCAGGTGGGGCCCGACAACAAGGATGAACCGTGCCTGAGGTGGGGCCCGACAACAGGGACGCGCCCTGCCTCAGGTGAGACCCGACAACAGGGGCGTGCCCTGACTCAGCTGAGACCCGACAACAGGGACGCGCCCTGCCTCAGGTGAGGTCCGACAACAGGGACGAACCGTGACTGAGGTGGGCCCGACAACAGGGGCGTGCCCTGACTCAAGTGAGACCCGACAACAGGGACGTGCCCTGACTCAGGTGAGACCCGATAACAGGGACACACCCTGCCTCAAGTGAGACCCGACAACAGGGACGCGCCCTGACTGAGGTGGGGCACGACAACAGGGACGCGCCCTGCCTCAGGTGAGACCCGACAACAGGGACGAACCGTGACTGAGGTGGGGCCCGACAACAGGGACGAACCGTGACTGAGATTGGGGCCCGATAACAGGGACGCACCCTGCCTCAGGTGAGACCCGATAACAGGGACACACCCTGCTTCAGGTGAGACCCGACAACAGGGACGAACCGTGACTGAGGTGGGGCTCGACAACAGGGACGCACCCTGACTGAGGTGAGACCCGACAACAGGGACGCGCCCCGTCTCGGGTGAGACCCGACAACAGGGACGTGCCCTGCCTCAGGTGAGACCCGACCCCTCAGGGGACCGATCTTCACTTGCCGGATTCGTCCGGCAAGTAAAGATTGGAGCAACGGGGAGTGACGCGCCCGGGGCCCCAGTCAGCCTTGGGAGGCACTTTGTCGCATCGCCGCGGATACATCTTTTCTAGCCCTCCGACGGCCGCCGCCTCTTCCGACTTCGGTCGGTTAGAGCCGGCGTCTGTCGCCGGTGGCTCTGGTGATGAGGTCCGCGACGATGCTGATGGCTGCCTTACGGGCCCTTTGTTACCTGGTCGGTAACCGTATTGGATCGGGTCAGTTCTGTCCTGCACCTCCCAGTATGTAGCTCCTGTTTGGTTTTGTTTTCTTATTTTGTTGATTATTTTTAGTTCCTGTCCTCTTTTTACGCTTTAGTTATTGGCTCCACAGTTATTTGCCTTCTTCGGCATTTTATGGGTGTAAGGCGCCCACTCGAGGCCTATCTCGAGCCCCGGCGACGAGGTTGACGGGATCCTGGGGGGTTGAGGTCCCCCTCGGGCGGGTCAGTCCCGAGGGCTCCAACACGCCCCCTTTGGCCCAGATATCTCGATCCAACCGGGGGTAAGCCGTCCGTAGGCTGCCGCGGGCGGCCTAGCTACGCGGCAGTGTCTACGGGCACTGTCGCTCGGTCCAGCTGGGCAGGGGGGATTATGTTTCGGGCGTGCGGCGCGGCGCCCTTCGCGGTGGGGGCTGTGATAGTTCTTGCCGGGCGCGACGCGGGCCGGGGTGTCGGAAACCGTCGTTTTTCGAGGCCCCGGCCTGTTGCGCGCGCCTGGTGGACCGCAGTCTCCGCTGCGTGAGGGCTGCCGCGTTTTTGCTTCGTCCCGACTCATCGCCCTGCCGGCTCACTGGGCTGATGGCGTCAAGGGGGTGGGTGCGTTCTGATCGGAGGGGTTGTGTGAGTATCTCTCGCCCCTCTGAGACGGGCGCACCTGCCCCCGTAGGCACTGTACCAGCCCCCGGGCCCAGCTATTGACAGCTGGCAACCCGGGGGGCCGAAGGTAAACCGACTCACCATGGCTTCTTTTCTCGCTCGTACACCCACCGAACCGACCGCACGAACTCCGACCCCCGCCTCGACACCGACCATCTCTCGTCCACCCACTGACACCACCGCTGCGATTGAACTTTCGGAAGCTGAACCCCCGCGCGTACACGACCAGAGCTGTCTACCCCCATGACTTTTGTCATTGACTTTGAGGATAGGACGGTAAAGATCAACCCGTTCCAGATCCATGAAGCTCTGCGGATGTTCCATCCAAAACGGACCTACAGACAAGCGAAAGGACGAGTCGAGGTCGAAGTGGGAAGCGAGCGCGACGCTAAAAAGCTGCTCGCAACCTCCTCCTTGGAAATCCGCACAACCAGCAGGCCACTGTCTGTACCGGTCAAGGTCACGCCCCACGCGACAAAAAACAGCTGCAGAGGCGTAATCAGCTGCAGAGACTTACGCAATGTTCCGGAGGAGGAGATTCTGTTAGGTCTCAGAGATCAGGGCGTGTCAGATGTCAAAAGAATGCTGCGGAGAGGAGAAAGCCAGGAGACAGAGAACGGCACGTTTTTGCTTGTCTTTCCAGGAACAACCCTGCCAGAGAAAGTACGAGTAGGCTGGATGTCCATTAAGGTCCGTCCCTTTGTTCCCAGCCCCACCAGGTGCTTCAAGTGCCAGTCATTTGGCCATATCGCTGGCAACTGCAGAGGTAGGGAACGTTGCGGGAGGTGCTCCGAGATAGGCCACAGCTCTAAATCGTGTGAAGCAGAAAAACCTAAGTGCGCCGGATGTGGAAGCGATCATGAGGCATGGAGCAGGCTGTGCCCTAAACTGAGCGAGGCCAAGGAGGCCCAAAAAAGAAAAGTTTCACCTCCGGCAAAATCAGCCCCCGGCGCCCGCCCCCGCAACCACCCCAACTTCCAGGGCAAAGCCTACTTCTTCCAACAACTCTCCTTATCGAGATGCCCTATTGGGGTCTCAGCACAGTATCTCACGTGATGAAATCCGCACCGAAACACACCCTGCACTTACCGCGGATTCCAACATTTTCCAGTTTATGGATCTTTCCCTTCGCCAGTTTCTTGCGATTGTTTCCAAGCTTCTCCCCGATCGACGGGATGACTCTGGCAGCATATCAGTGAGCTGTGGGGAAAAAGTTGACGCAAGCGTGCAAACATCACCACCACCTCTGTACCGAGACGCTGCAGTGGGCACGGAGCCGGCAGAATCTCAGACATCCAGTGCCGAGTCAGCCTCTCAGGGCTGTTCAGCCAGTTATGACCCCCCACAAACCGAAACATCCGGTAAGCGCGCTCGGGAAGTCTCCCCAACGCCACTGCCACCTCCCCAAGGCCCAGCTGCGCCTCTCCCAACGACAGAGACCACTACGCCTACGCTCTCCCCTGAGCATCCCGCAGGCACGAAGGCGAGCCTCTACCAGAACAAGGCTAAAGCCTTGGACGATGGGAGCGAATCTACGCTGATGCCCCCTCCGGCCAGTAACACACCAACAAGTCAAAGATTACACACACAACAGGGTATCGAGGCTAGTACTAGCACTCCATCACAAAATAAGAAACGTAAGCTTACGATTCCAACAACAAATGCAACAACTAGCGAGAACACAACAAAAACAACGGAAAAACAACGAACCGGGCACCCGTTCCGCTCCAGCAAAGGTCTCGAACTGTCGATCCCACGAGTCACTGTAAAAGCACAACAAATAAAACTCAACCAAACTCAGCGTGCCCAATCCATGGAGAATTTAGGGCCCGCTCAAGCTGACCTAAGGAACTCGGGAGACCTCAGGCAGCGCATACGAAGGCCCATCCCCTAAGATGATGGGAGGCCGGGATATACAGGTGATGCGTATATGGTAGAGAGGCCAGTATTTGCTAGACGCTCGCCCCCCAGGGACCGAAATAACCCTCCACGAGAGCCGCGGAACTGGAACTCCCGCGTTGCCTGGAAAGAACCGGAGATGTTCGATGGGAGAAGCTGGGAAACATGATGAACGGACGGGGTTCCAATCTGGGGAAGTATGTACACACTTTACTCGCACTTTACTCAATGACGTCTATTTTACAGTGGAACATACGCGGCTTTAGGGCCAACATAACAGACCTCCAAGCGCTGATAGCCTCGAAGAACCCAGCAGTCGTAGCCCTACAGGAGACCAAGCTTAAGCCTGAACATTCTTGCACTCTGCACCACTATAAAACGTTCCGTCATGATTTTCCATCTGAAACTGTTGCGCACGGTGGAGTCACACTGTTTGTTCATTATAGTGTTCCATCGTCACCTTTTCGCCTCAATACTGCATTGCAGGCGGTAGGAGCGAGCGTAGACTTCCGGCACTATAAATTCACAGTTGTATCTTTATACCTGCCCCCCGGTGAAGGATTTCCAGAATATGAACTTCAGGATCTGATAAAACAGCTTCCAACAAACCACATTATACTTGGTGACTTTAACACATACAACACTCTTTGGGGCTGCCCTCGTACAAATAGCCGGGGAAGACGCATGGAGGACACCATTCACCGCAATAACCTATGTATTCTAAATACAGGTCTGCCGACCCACATATCACTGCCCTCCGGCTCGACTTCGGCTATTGATCTATCTTTATGTTCTCCGTCACTTGTCCATCGATTTAAATGGCGCACCCACAGCAACCCTTGCGGCAGCGACCACTACCCCGTGTGGCTTTGGTCGGAGACCCCGCACCCTGGCATGAGAGCTCCGCGGTGGAACTTGAGAAAGGCGGACTGGAACGCTTTTATAAATGACTGTGTGTTAGTTTTTGAATTTGAGGAGGGTAAGACGGCCTCTACATATAGCGAGGAGATAATTGCTCAAATCACCGCATCTGCGGACGCAAACATACCGAAAACGAGCCCGCTTCCGCGCCGTGTCCCCGTCCCTTGGTGGACAGAAGATTGTGGGATCGCGATTAGGGAACGCCGACGCTGCTTTCGGATTTTTAAAAGGCGACCAACAACGGGTAACCTGATACAGTTCCGCCGCTCGCGAGCCGTTGCTAAACGTATCGTGAAGGAAGCGAAAAGAATGTCATGGATTACATATGTAAATACAATTAATAGGCTCACTCCTCTAAGTACAATATGGAGACGTATAAAATGCATTTCTGGCCGAAGCTCTCCTGTACCATTACCAGTACTAACACGATCACAAACAATAACAATAACAGATCCGTTGCAAGTGGCCAACGCTATTGGTGAAACCTGGTCTCAGCGTTGGCGCCTTGGTACAACTGACCCTCGTTTTGTTCGACATAAAACACATACTGAAAGGGTAAGAGTTGACTTCAGCTCTCTTGAAGCTCTCCCTTATAATGATACATTCTCAATACATGAATTGAAAGGAGCGCTCTCAAACACAAAAATACTGCTGCAGGTCCAGACAATATTAACTACGACATGCTGAGACGACTGGATGAACATTCACATAATGCCATTCTTTCTTTCTATAACCATATATGGATCACACACGATTTCCCAGATGATTGGAGTGAAGCGACAATCATTCCTATACTCAAGCCGGATAAAGATGGAACAGACCCTCTCCATTACAGACCTATCGCTCTTACGTCTTGTATTTGCAAACTTTTCGAAAGGATGGTCAACAAAAGACTCATGTGGTTTTTGGAAAGCACCGGATTTCTTTCCAACGCTCAGTGTGGTTTTAGAGCAGGGAGAAGCACCACTGATCACCTTGTATCGCTCGATACAGCTGTACGCCGTTCCTTTGCAGCAAAGCAGCACACCGTAGCACTCTTCTTTGACATGGAAAAGGCGTACGATACAGCGTGGCGCCACGCGATACTTCAAAAGCTACGACGGGCAGGGGTCAAAGGTCGTATGGGTTATTTCCTAGAAAACTTCGTAAGAAACAGATACTTCCGAGTTAGAATCAGCAACTCCCTGTCGGAGAGGTTTGAACAGCTGAGTGGGGTGCCACAGGGCAGTGTTTTAAGCGTGACACTCTTCGGTGTTTTAATCAACGACATATGTGACGCAATACCCTCGTCCGTGAACCGATCGCTCTTTGTTGACGATTTCGCTGTGTGGGTAACCACGTCCACTACGATATCAGCGCAGCGACAACTGCAGATATGTATTGATCGCCTGACCGATTGGAGCCTGCTTAATGGGTTTAAGTTTTCAACGGAGAAAACTACGTGTATCCATTTCTGCCGCAGGACGCGATATTGTCCAGAGGCATCACTGCGACTGTACGGAAGACGTGTTCCGACCACCGATAGGGTTAAATTCCTCGGTGTGACCTTTGACAAACGTCTTACCTACTCTCCACACATTTCATCTCTTAAAGACAAATGTACTGACCGCATGAATATCATTAAGATGATCTCTCGTACATCCTACGGTGGAGACCGAACCTCCATTCTCCGACTATACCATGCATTGATAAGATCTGTGCTGGATTACGCTTCAGTGGTGTACGATGGTGCATTGACGAGCACGAAACAACCCCTAGACGCTGTCCACCACGCATGTGTTCGTATCGCAACAGGCGCCTTCCGGACATCACGAAGAGCGAGCCTTTTAGTGGAGGCCAACGAGCCCCCGCTTGAATTGAGACGAAGTCGACTCGCTCTCACATATGCATGTAGAATCCGCCAATACCCAGCCCATCCTACATACAAGTGGATCTTTGATAACTCATTGACAGAACTTTTCACAGGCGGTAGACAAAGCTCATCCTCAGCTCTATGCACCCGGGTTACGCACTGGCTACAAGAATCGGGTATTAACTTTGGGACCATAGCAAAGAAACGACCTGAGAAGCTGGAACCATGGCGCCGAACTACTGTTGAATGCGATTTTGAGCTGATGCAGCACGGGAAAACGAGAACAGCCCCATCAGAACTCGCACAACTAGCCTTAGAAAAGATAAGTTCATACCCAGACTACTTTAAGTTCTACACTGACGGATCCAAGGGAGCTGCTGGTGCCGGGTGTGCCTTCACAGGCGAAGGAATCCGTCGATGTTTTGGTCTCCCGAGAACTGTGTCGGTTTTTACCACCGAACTATATGCTATTTTACAGGTCATACGGTATATCCGTCAGCTCCCCGAGAAACATCACCTGATAATCACCGACTCAGCCAGCTCGCTGGCAGCTCTCCGCTCTAGTCTATCACATTCGTCATGGCTCGTACCCGCGATTTTAAAACTGTTGACCACTGCTGCATCTCACGGTATCGAAATTAAGTTCTTATGGGTCCCAAGTCATGTTGGTATACCCGGGAATGAACTGGCGGATGAAGCCGCCAAATCTGCGTCGTGGTTGAGCCCCCAGCGAAGGTTCCGGGTACCAGCGGGTGACCTGAAGGCTGATATCAATAATTTCTTCTCCTCAAAGTGGCAGACGAGATGGGATGTTGAACCGGACTGTGCTCTGAAACGTCTCAGGACAACAATAGGTCACTGGGAGTCGAGCGCCCGGCGAAGTAGGAGAGAGGAGGTGTGTTTGGCTAGACTCCGCATCGGCCACACATTCATAACACATGGACACTACCTTTGTGGCGCCGCACCAAACACTTGCACCCGCTGTGGCGCAAGACTGAGCGTCGAGCACGTTCTCTCAGACACTGATGCCTGTGCAGGGCTACGCGAAGTGCGTAACCGCTTCCTCTCTAGGCAAACGATGGCTGAGATTCTTGGTAAACACCCAACAACAGACTTTAACCGCGTTTTATCGTACCTGACTGAGATAGGTTTCCATATCATTTACAGCCCATACAGGGCTTGAGTGGGTGACAGAGCCCGAGTCTGGGCCATTTCTAGCTGCCCGTAGGAAGCTTGATACCAACAACAAAGCGTAATCCAAGACTAGACTAAACTGACCTGATAGGCGCGCTATATGGCCCTGGCAGCCGAAGCGCCCTAAAGCACCAACACACAGGTGAGACCCGACAACAGGGACGTGCCCTGCCTCAGGTGAGACCCGACAATAGGGACGCGCCCCGTCTCCGGTGAGACCCGACAACAGGGATGCGCCCTGCCTCAGGTGAGACCCGACAACAGAGATGTGCACAGGTTAGGTGAGCTTGTCCTTGCTGCGTTTCAGACAGCTTGGGACGTATAAGCCAAGGGCGAGAGCTGACATTCTGAGTACAGGAGCCTGGCTTCGGAGAGCCTCACGGATCGGCCTTCCGGGCGGCAATGCTGCATCAGTCCCGGGCGCACCCGAAATTCATCTGAACCTGCTTAGTTCAGTGGCGGATCTAGCCGGTCTGTTTGGGAGGGGCAAACCAAAGTCAAAAGTCGAAAAGCAATGCAAAAAAACATCACGCCGTGAAAGCTGCGCTACAATGTCACTTGCCGGTAGAATTTTGGGTATTGTAGGCGAAAAGCAAAAAACGTCACGGGGTGAAAAAGGTGGGCTCGAGATCCTTTTTCCAGTCCAAGGCCTAATATTTACACTGAACTTAAAGGGAATGTGGCACCTTGGTCGAATCCTGGAACCTGCAATTAGGCGTACTTTTAGCCGAAAATAATGAAACCACTCAAGATTTCTCTGAAAAAAATGAGCATTAAGCTCAATATTCTTCTTTTAAAATTCTCCTCTAGGAAAAGAAATAAATATCAGCCTGCGGGTGATGTCATGATCTGACAACTACTACCATACTTGAAACGCTTCAAAGGCTTCCATTGGCTGATTCTCATCGTGACGTCAGCATCTGTCGTCACACCAACAGCTATGACAACTGTGGCCTGCTGCAAGGGGTACAAGTCATGGTCAGGGGAAAAAGGAGGTCGATCACTTTGGGGGGGAAACATAGTTTTGCCCCGAGCTTTTCCGTTTGGGGGGCAAATGCCTTTCCCCCTCCCTTGGATTCGCCACTGGCTGAGTTGTGGCCAGATGGAATCAGCGGTGCCAAAAAAACGTACTGAAATCAATGTTCTGGCCTAGGTTTTTATTGTATGCGCCCATTCCATCCTTATTTGGTCCCAATCCACTCTGCATTCAACGATAATGGTTTGGTTTTTTGTACTTAACCTCGACACGGTTGACATCCGTGGATGTCTGCGGTATTCATGGACCCGTTTCTGGATATATTTGTGTCGCTGTTGACTCGGATAAAGAGTATCCTCGGGACGAACTCGGGACAGTAACTCTCGGCCACTCTCGAGGCGTGTTCCCGCGCTTGTGTGGTGTGCTGTGACATCCGCATCGCTGCATTGGTTTTGCACATTCGTCTTTGCTGCGAATGTTGCGTCTGCGGTGGACGAGTTCCCGTTTTTGGCTCGGCTGATGGGGCCAACATGGCTTTAGCCGTCATCATGTCCACTAGACTAGAAGTGAGGGCAACAAGAATCACATAGTTTCTTTCTGTGAGACATTTCCCTCTTTTAATACCTAAAACTGTGGATTTGGGCTCACTGCTACCCTCCGGTCCTGCTCCCCACAAACACTCGACTTTTGGTCCCATCGGGGCTTGGGATAACCCTTGCGACAATATCTTCGATATCTACTCTTGGTTTGGAGGATATATGACAGACACTGAAATTGTAAATTTACGGTGGTTAATTTGGGTTCCTTCCCCTGTAGCAATGATACTGGTTTTAAACATTGGTTCGTAAGATCTCCGAGGCTAAAATGAAACGAGCAAGCTATGTCCTGGGTCAATATCATGTTGCTCTGTGATTACACCATGAAATCGCTGGCCAAAATCCATACGAGCCCTCTTGGCGTTATCAGTGGCTGTACGCTCAGGCTTGTCGGCCCATGGAATGCAAACGATCGGAAGATGTTCGGTGAAGCTTTTATACCAATCCGGAGCGTGCCAGTCTTTCTCTGCAACTGCCAGTGGCGATGACATTGACTGATTATGCATGGAGCCCACGGTCAATGTCTCTTATTTCACCATTCGAGCAGTATGATACCTTGCGATACAGGCCGGTGGCGTGTGTCAGGGAGATATCTCGATGCCGTCTGTCCACTCGTAGCTGGCGCAGAGGCCAGTGGGCATCGCCTGAGGCGGCGGCTCCGTCTACCAGAGCCGTGCCGCTGCTGTTCGGATATTGCGAGTGTGTGACCTTTCGCGGCACATTCGTCATCGCTGATTTGACGTGCACTCAGCAGCGGCCTCACAAAAGCCGGTGTCTAATTGAGTCGGCGTGGCCGGCGGCCGTCGGACGGCGACTGGGCGGCCGTCGGCAGTCGGCCCTCGTCAGCTGGCCATTGATCAGGCCGCCGCCGCTGTCGCTGCTTCTGTCGCCGACAATTTAATGGTGACCCGACTGCAGCCGACGGCCCCCGCTCCCTGCGGCCAAGCGGATCACCAGTGCGGCGCGCATCGCCGGGAACCGAGCGCGGAGCGATTCGTCGCCGACCGGGGAGGTAACGGAGCCGCCGAGGGTGTTGGTAAGGACCTGCTTACCACCCGGGGTATGGCTGCTACCCGGAGTGTGAGACCAGCCCCCGTGCTGGTTAGTACTGGAGCCCATCCACCCCTGGCCTCGATGGTAAAACCTCGCGAGTTATAGGGATCCTCCCGTTATCGAATTTCAGTGTCCTTCGTACCTAGCAGACTTGGATACTCTCGTGATAAACAGTGTATATGTTCTAGAGGAGAGCTCTTTGCTTCTTTAACCCTCGCCCCACGGGGGCCATCGATGCCCCCTAAGGTTTTTCCGGAATAGCAGAAAAACAACGAGGCGCAGCACCGCGGTTGAGGGCTCTGCCTCTCACTGCATCATTTTCCCACCATCCCTAAAATTTTTTACCCCGGGTCACTCGAGGTCAGGTCACCAGGCGAGGTCAACCAAGGTCACCTCACTTCAACTTTAGAGCTCTGTAAGAGCTACAATTCGAAGTCGATCGATTTGAAACGTCCTAGAATTCATGACCCCTTCAGGGTCTACAAGGTGTATATCCGGGATTTTTCGATTTCGTGACCTGAGGTCAGGTCATGAGGTGACCTCTCTCATTGAAAAAGCATGGGGAAAAGCTGTCTTATGATCTGAAAGGCACAAAAACGATTGAAAATGCTCGGCTTGGTCAGAAGAGCGTTCTTGGACACCCTCTCACGGATTCCAGGGGCCATATTTGCCCTTTGACTTCTCCGAGGTCATCCAAGGTCACCAGGGGTCAAAAACAGTATTTTGACAATAACCTTTCACCTATATAAGCTAGAGCGCTGAATCAAACACCATCGTGTATGTCTCATCCTTGGCTTTCGTTTGATATACGGCAAGGCCATCTTCTGACCTTTCGTGACCTCAGGTCATATTAGGTCACGAGGTGACCTCTGGAGGTCAAACCACTGGCGGGAGGTCATTACGTTCCACATAGCGGAAAAAGGTCTGACATTTTCCTATCCAATGTACTTTACCACATCTTAATAGCTCTAATGGCATAAGAGCTATGCCCAGTTTGCCTAAGCACTGCGTCTTTGAGTGAAAATAGCCGATCTTGACCTAATTTGACCTCTGGAGGTCAAACCATTGACCTGAGTGCTAAAAAATGTGAAGTAATTTCTTACTGAATTCACGCGAGCTTTCTAATGCACTTTGCAGACTTGCGCTAACCCTCATCTTTTAGGAGTTAGGTGGGGGGCCATCGATGCCCCCCGGTGGGGCGAAGGTGGAGCCGGACCCCGGGTGGGGCGCGGGTTAAAAGAATATTTCTGCGTCAATGCTATTTACCGCTCTTTGTAAAGTGAAGTAACGCGGGACCGGTTGTGACCTCTCCTGTGACGTCAGCATCCGCCCCTCTCCTGTCACGTCAGTATACGCCCCTCTCCTGTGATGTTATCTCCGCCCCTCTCCTGTTACGGTATATCCGCCCCACTTTTATTACGTCAGCCTCTGCCCTCTCCTGTGCCGTCAGTCTCCGCCCCTCCCCCGCGACGTTGTCCTCGCCTCTCTCCTATTATTTTAGTATCCACCCTTCCTTCATACGTCAGTATCCGCCCCTCCCCTGCGATGTTGTCACCGGCCATCCCCTGTTACGTCAGTATCCGTCGCTCCCTGCTGCGTCAGTATCCGCCCCTGTCAGGTGACGTCAGAATCCGTCCCTCTCCTGTTACTTTAGTATCCGCCCCTCCCTCATACGTCAGTATCCACCCCTGTCAGGTGAAATTTGAATCCGTCCCTCTCCTGTTACTTCAGTATCCGCCCCTCCCTCATACGTCAGTATCCGCCCCTGTCAGCTGACAGTCAGAATCCGCTCCTCGCCTGCTACGTCAGAATCCGCCCCTGCTGGCCTCCGGCCCGTCTGTTGTGTCATCATCTCCGCCCCTTTCCCGTGACGTCAGCGTCCCCCGCTGCCGGCAGGATGGTTGTGACGCAGAGCGCCGACCCGGTGGTGATGCTGGACGCCGTGTCGGCCGTGGTGCTGCCGGTGCCGCCCATCTCGCCGGACAGCATCGTGGACACCACCGGCGCCGGCGACGCGGTGGTGGCCGGCTTCCTGGCCGGCTGCCACCTGGAGCGCCAGCCGGAGGACTGCCTCAGGTGGGAGCGCCACCCGGCCCCGACCCTCATATCTGGCCGCTGGGCAATTTCAGTACCAATCGACCAGGCAAATGGCAAATAGGGTGTTTCAGCCCACTATAGTAAAATTATGTTTGTTTGGAACGAAGTCATATCGATTTTCCCCCAGCTCTATACGTAAAACTGAATCCATTGACACTCTTAAAAGCAAAATAAAAGGACATTTAGAGGTCGCGCACTTTTATCAACAAAAACCATTACACTTGAAAGAGTGCGCAAGAGAGGAGGCTGGAGTACGCACTGATGCCTCGCTGTGCTTTAGGTGCATAGGCCATGTCGCGAAGTATTTTTGCGCCAAACTAGGCGATTGCATAATGTTATATCGTTTGGAATATACAAGAACTATGTTGCAGCGTTGGGTTTTCCAAATATGAGTTACGGACTCTGTCCTGAGTGAAAATTAAATTTTCCTATCTCTTAAGCATGCGCACTCTTGCCAGACATGCTCCCTTGGGAAGAAAGTCTTCATAAACATGCTGGCAGGCGTTTTAGCGTGAGCTTCGGTCCTGGAGCACACTCTTAGCTCAGCTTTCGGACTGATGACAGACCGTAATACAATTTGTTTCGATAATAGAAGCATGGTCTACAAGTTTACCCAGTTAAAAAATATTGCTTCAAGGGTGCCCAGAAACTTATTTTGTTCGGTACTCCCGCGGAAAGAACAGGAGCACGTTGAATTTTGGTGTGCAGCCTAGGCACTGATCTTGCTTTTTTTATACCAGGGTATCCAGCATCTCAGTGGTTGCTAAGTAACCAAAACAGCTGCTGCGTACTCTTATCTCCTGCGTACTCTTACCCGCCCTTACCCTATGTATGTACACCGGAGACCGGTTTGAAACAATGCACCGAAATACGGGAGCTGGCGCCTCCATGAGCTGTCTTTGTGCTGAGCTGACCTTACGCTGTCACAGTAGGCAGCTCTGTTCCGTCCAGTGGCGGATCAAGGGGGAAGCAAAAACGAACGACATGTCCCCCAAATGGAAAGCCAGGTGCAAAACTATATTTTTGCCCCCCCTCCCTCCCCCAAGCGGTCGACCTCCTTTATGCCCCGACTTATTTTTAATTTATAAGCAAGATTTCGGTGCTTCAACTCTCAACTTCAAACAGAACCAGTGAAGTTCAGTGTAAATATTGGATCTTGGATAGAAAAAAGTATCTTGAGCCCATACTTTTTCACCCCGCGACGTTTTTTTTGCCTTTTGGCTCAAATATCCCAAATCCTACTCTCAAATCATATTATTGTAGCAAAATTGTTCACTGCGTGACGTTTTTCTCTTTTTTCGTTTTTGAATTTGGTTTGCTCCTCCCAAACCGACCGGCTAGATCTGCCACTGGTTCCGTCGATGTCTTCAGAAAGCTCTCGCACCTGCATGGTGTTCAGGTTTACGGGTGTGAAACTATGAAACCGTTGGGTGCCCTTGATCTTCAACGCCGAGCTGTACCGCTGTATCAGTCGTTTTGACATTTCAAAGACCTCCTCTCTATTGACAAACGCGAAATGGATTGTGGTGTCGAAGTATTGCGTCAGAAAAGAGAACATCAATAGAGGATCCAAGATCTGATCCTTTTCTTCTCTCCTTAAGCTTACCTTGGCTGTTCTTCTTCTAACTTTACCGCCAACTCCGTTACATGCGTTCTTCCCGTGGCTGGTAGCAAAGAAGTGTCATTCACATGGTATTTGAAAGTCTATCTGGATGATAACACACATTGGTAAAGTGAAAATTGATTTTGTATTGGCCACCGCACCCGTCTGATACGTAATGTATTTTCTTCAAACTTGGCATGTGGGTGCGTAGCCAAGGTACGAGTTTGTGCTGCAAGATATGAGCCATGACATGAGAGTGCTTTAAGTCGTCACTAAAAAAAACCTTCTACTGCACCGGACTCCATCCTCAATCCAGTATGGAACAAAAAGGGTGAACAGTCACCTGCTTTGCAGACCAGTGATAAGACTGAGCAGCATTTTACGCAGTACATGTATTATTTTCTGATGAGTCATCGATGACTACGGGTTCCCCCGGTGGTGCCTTTTCCTTCCAGTTTGCTATATAATGTCCTTGAGCCATAGAGATTTAGTGTTGACGGGTTAGGTTACATACCTTCTCACTCAGGGAATCAACAAATCGCTCTATATTATCCACGCAATCCGAAAGCGTCGATCCTCTCTGATTTTGACCATTCTTTGAACGTAATATCTTCAGAAGCCATTTGAACGGAGTCAAAAGAGTATAAATACTCCCTAACCTCCTCCTCTCCAGGGCTCCGTTGACGTGATTAAAACTTCTAAAGTTTTAATCCGATTGAGCTGAAACTCTCAGATTGGGCTTTGGGGCCCATCATAACCCTATATGCAAATTTTAAAGAAAATCTGAGAGGTGTACCGTGTAGGCCTTGGTCGATTTGTGCTGGAATTCTCCCGCTGTGTTATTCACAAAAGCAACCGCGTGGACGGTGCGTCGGAATTTGGGCCCTTACGGGCAGAGCTGGGTCATGTTGCCGTTTCGGTACACCATGCAGCTGTTGCATGGACTGAGCCCGTAGTCTCAAAATCACCAGCATGGACTGCAGCTGGCGGTCAGGGTTTTTACCTCCCCCCAACTGCAACAGTTGCAGATGAGGCCGTTTTGCCGTTATTTGTTTATCTATATAGGGGGGATGAGGTGGCTTAGTGGATAGCACCCTTGTCTTCTAAGTCACCGGTCCCGGGTTCAAGTCCCGGCGGAGCATCTGAATAAGTCGATCGGATCCCCAAAATCCCTTCCAGCAGGGTGAGGGTTGGCGACGCCGTATGACCCTGGCAGTTGGTGCGTCGTTAAACCCCAACAATTCGTTGATCTATCTGGTCGTTGTGGCCACGATTACGGGCTTGCTTAACGACATGCACCTGCGCTCGACATTTCGTGTGAAAACGCCGTTTCCCCTAATCCTCGTTATTGAGCGGAGCCAAATCCCGCCGCTGCCGACGCCCATGTATCCCGCCTGGCTTCAACCACGCCCCTCGTCGCTGATGTGACATTGCCTATCACTCGTCATTTCCGGTGAGCTGCAGCCGACGCAGCGGGCCACTCTCCGCGCCTGTGACACGGCGTGACCCGCAAACTGTCAGAACGCATGCCAAGTCTGGTCACTTATTTGTGCTTTTGGTTTGCTCTGACCGGTTTCGCCATTTAGCGCCGATTCAAAATACATGCGACGGATTTGCTGCTATTTGGCCCTGGTAACTGAAGCTCCCTATCCCCCTCTCAGTTCTCGAGTGCTATTTGGCCCTGGTAGCCGAAGCACCCTCCCTCAGTTATCGAGGACTTTTTAACCCCAGTAGCTGAAGCACCCTACCCCCCCCTGTTGTCGAGTGCTATTTGGCCCTGGAAGCTGAAGCGCCCTATACCCCCCTCGCATTTGTTTAGTGCCATGTGGTCTCGGTAGCTGGAGCGCTCGAGGGAAGCTATTATTTACTGGATACTGGTGTTGTGCCACCAGACGCCTAGTTAACTGATGTGTGCTGTGTCGCCAGGCTGGTTGTTGACTGGTGTGTGCTGTGCTGTGTCGCCAGGATGGTTGTTGACTGGTGTGTGCTGTGCTGTGTCGCCAGGCTGGTTGTTGACTGGTGTGTGCTGTGTCGCCAGGATGGTTGTTGACTGGTGTGTGCTGTGTCGCCAGGCTGGTTGTTGACTGGTGTGTGCTGTGTCGCCAGGCTGGTTGTTGACTAGTGTGTGCTGTGCTGTGTCGCCAGGCTGGTTGTTGACTGGTGTGTGCTGTGTCGCCAGGCTTGTTGTTGACTGGTGTGTGCTGTGTCGCCAGGCTGGTTGTTGACTAGTGTGTGCTGTGTCGCCAGGCTGGTGGTTGACTAGTGTGTGCTGTGTCGCCAGGCTGGTTGTTGACTGGTGTGTGCTGTGTCGCCAGGCTGGTTGTTGACTGGTGTGTGCTGTGTCGCCAGGCTGGTTGTTGACTAGTGTGTGCTGTGTCGCCAGGCTGGTTGTTGACTGGTGTGTGCTGTGTCGCCAGGCTGGTTGTTGACTGGTGTGTGCTGTGTCGCCAGGCTGGTTGTTGACTGGTGTGTGCTGTGTCGCCAGGCTGGTTGTTGACTGGTGTGTGCTGTGTCGCCAGGCTTGTTGTAGACTGGTGTGTGCTGTGTCGCCAGGCTGGTTGTTGACTAGTGTGTGCTGTGCTGTGTCGCCAGGCTGGTTGTTGACTAGTGTGTGCTGTGTCGCCAGGCTGGTTGTTGACTGGTGTGTGCTGTGTCGCCAGGCTGGTTGTTGACTGGTGTGTGCTGTGTCGCCAGGCTTGTTGTAGACTGGTGTGTGCTGTGTCGCCAGGCTGGTTGTTGACTAGTGTGTGCTGTGCTGTGTCGCCAGGCTGGTTGTTGACTAGTGTGTGCTGTGTCGCCAGGCTGGTTGTTGACTGGTGTGTGCTGTGTCGCCAGGCTTGTTGTAGACTGGTGTGTGCTGTGTCGCCAGGCTGGTTGTTGACTGGTGTGTGCTGTGTCGCCAGGCTGGTTGTTGACTGGTGTGTGCTGTGTCGCCAGGCTGGTTGTTGACTGGTGTGTGCTGTGTCGCCAGGCTGGTTGTTGACTGGTGTGTGCTGTGTCGCCAGGCTGGTTGTTGACTGGTGTGTGCTGTGTCGCCAGGCTGGGCGTGATGGCGGCGCGGGAGGTGATCCAAGTGCTGGGCTGTCCGGTGCCCAGCCGAGCGCATCCGCTGCTGGACACTAGCGAGGCAGAAGCCACCCCAAACTAGCCATCACTGAGGGCGGGCATAGTCTTAACTCACGACCAGCGGTGACGGGGAGGCAAGGGCTGAGACAAATCGGTATATGCACGGCTCCACCTCGCCAGTGCCGCCGGGACGTCTGTGACCTGCTGCGCGATGTCATGCGATGTGAGGGTGTGAGGGGCCGGGTCTGCGCGTTTGTGACGGGCACTAGCTGACGGAGCCGATCTGGAACGCCCGTGGGAGACCGCGTTATGCCGGCAGGCCCGGCCCGGCGGGGTGTGATAGCTGGGCGCCAGGGTAACGATTGTCGCGATGAGTTCCACTATGGCTGTAACGGCGTGTTTGCCGGTGCCTGTCCAACAGGCGAGTCCACACTAGTCAGTGTGTGCCAGTGTGTGTAGTGTGTGCTAGTATCTGGTGATCTTGGTCTCCCTCTATCTACTCAGAGCTCTGTCAGCTGCCTGTCAACCCTCCTCGGACTCAGGGATAGCGGCGTAGGCGGCAAGTTCAACCCTCATGATGTACCCTATTTATTTATACGTATGAGTGCGGACTATTTACTTCATGTGTATGCTGAGTTCCGGAGTGTTGTCACGGTCAGTGCGTAGCGTATGTGGTGCCCCGCGTACTTCGGACGACGAATTCCTGCGACTGTATGCAGTACTGAGTTGATGGGATGTAGCACCCACCCTGGCCTGGTGACCTGGATCAAAATTATCCTGGCGTGGCGGAGCCGGCCGTGCCAGGGAGGTCTGTGTTCGGCCGTGCCGGGGAGGTCTGTGTGCGGCCGTGCCAGGAGGTCTGTGTTCGGCCGTGCCGGGTTGGTCTGTGTGCGGCCGTGCCGGGTTGGTCTGTGTGCGGCCGTGCCGGGTTGGTCTGTGTGCGGCCGTGCCGGGAGGTCTGTGTGCGGCCGTGCCGGGGTGGTCTGTGTGCGGCCGTGCCGGGAGGTCTGTGTGCGGCCGTGCCGGGAGGTCTGTGTGCGGCCGTGCCGGGAGGTCTGTGTTCGGCCGTGCCAGGAGGTCTGTGTTCGGCCGTGCCGGGTTGGTCTGTGTGCGGCCGTGCCGGGGAGGTCTGTGTGCGGCCGTGCCGGGTTGGTCTGTGTGCGGCCGTGCCGGGGAGGTCTGTGTGCGGCCGTGCCGGGGTAGCCTGTGTGCGGCCGTGCTGGGGAGGTCTGTGTGCGGCCGTGCCGGGGAGGTCTGTGTGCGGCCGTGCCGGGTGGTTTGTGTGCGGCCGTGCCGGGTTGGTCTGTGTGCGGCCGTGCCGGGAGGTCTGTGTGCGGCCGTGCCGGGTTGGTCTGTGTGCGGCCGTGCCGGGTTGGTCTGTGTGCGGCCGTGCCGGGGAGGTCTGTGTGAGGCCGTGCCGGGTTGGTCTGTGTGCGGCCGTGCCGGGTTGGTCTGTGTGCGGCCGTGCCGGGGAGGTCTGTGTGCGGCCGTGCCGGGGAGGTCTGTGTGCGGCCGTGCCGGGGAGGTCTGTGTGCGGCCGTGCCGGGAGGTCTGTGTGCGGCCGTGCCGGGGTAGCCTGTGTGCGGCCGTGCTGGGGAGGTCTGTGTGCGGCTGTGCCGGGAGGTCTGTGTGCGGCCGTGCCGGGGTGGTCTGTGTGCGACCGTGCCGGGTTGGTCTGTGTGCGGCCGTGCCGGGGAGGTCTGTGTGCGGCCGTGCCGGGGAGGTCTGTGTGCGGCCGTGCCGGGTTGGTCTGTGTGCGGCCGTGCCGGGGAGGTCTGTGTGCGGCCGTGCCGGGTTGGTCTGTGTGCGGCCGTGCCGGGTTGGTCTGTGTGAGGCCGTGCCGGGTTGGTCTGTGTGCGGCCGTGCCGGGGTGGTCTGTGTAGGCCGTGCCGGGGTGGTCTGTGTGCGGCCGTGCCGGGTTGGTCTGTGTCGGCCGTACCGGGGAGGTCTGTGTGCGGCCGTGCCGGGGAGGTCTGTGTGCGGCCGTGCCGGGGAGGTCTGTGTGCGGCCGTGCCGGGGAGGTCTGTGTGCGGCCGTGCCGGGGAGGTCTGTGTGAGGCCGTGCCGGGGTGGTCTGTGTGCGGCCGTGCCGGGTTGGTCTGTGTGCGGCCGTGCCGGGGAGGTCTGTGTGCGGCCGTGCCGGGGAGGTCTGTGTGCGGCTGTGCCGGGGAGGTCTGTGTGCGGCCGTGCCGGGTTGGTCTGTGTGCGGCCATGCCGGGGAGGTCTGTGTGCGGCCGTGCCGGGTTGGTCTGTGTGCGGCCGTGCCGGGGAGGTCTGTGTGCGGCCGTGCCGGGGAGGTCTGTGTGCGGCCGTGCCGGGGAGGTCTGTGTGCGGTCGTGCCGGGGAGGTCTGTGTGCGGCCGGGAGCGGTTTCGGGTCCATTTGTCAGACACTGGACGGTGACCGACGGTGGGACAGGAGAGAGCGTCTGCGGACGGGTCTAAACTCGGCCGCCACCGTATGAGCTGCTGCAATAAAGTGTAGGATGCTGATGGATTCGACGTTTCGAGAGACCGTGTCGTTATAGCCTTTGGCATAATTCAGAATTTGAAAGGAAGCAACAAATATTCTCATTCATAGAAATGATAGCATATTTTGCCGGCAATAACATCAGAATAGCCCTAGCCAGAAGAGTAAGGCAGTTTTTTCACACCCTGCCGACAGCGAGCTTGTTTTGCCGCCGTCGGCCACCCTTGCACTTTGTTGGCCGCACATGCCAGACAGCGGCATCCCTCTGAACTCCGCAGGGCACCGATTTAGACCTGACTAATTCTTCCGAATGGTAGTTATTGGGCACGGCTTGTGACCACAGTCGCGAACCTGGTCGGCAGGATGGGTTTTTCCCTTGCCTGCGGGCGAGGGGCCAAATTGAATCTACCATTCTCATCCTCTCCGAGTCTCCCAAACTTAAAATGCTACCAACTCTGTTCCATTTTACCTCCCATTCTTAACTTCCTCTCTATTCAATTCTTTCAAATTCTTTCTTTCCACTCCTAAACACTCTTATCCACTGTCTGAAATGTATGGCCCGGCGTGTTTTCGCGGGTAGCGGGGGTGCGTGTGCTCTTGCTCGCCTTCAGCATGCACATCTCGGCTGCCCGTGGCGCGCGACTGGTCTATACAGCGTGGACCGAACCACTCTCTACTTCCATTCATAACACCCCTGTTACCCACCTCTTCCACGTCATGGGTGTCTCCGCACGTGGGTGGCCTGGGTGCGTGTGGGCCTCTGGCTCGCGCGGTGGGATCTCCCTAGTTGCCGGCCCGGCGTGCTGGGGGCTTCATCCGGACCAACCGAGGATCAGTTGTTGGAGCAGGCGGCAGTCGTCTGCTCTGATGGGGCCCTGACGGGGGCGCCCGTTTTTTTAGGTGAGCTGCGTATCGACCCGTACCCCGGGATGAAGGAGTCCTGGTAGTCTATATGCTCTTCCCTGGCAAATCGCTTCCAGTGGCGCGCCCATGATGGCCCCTGCGGCAGTAACCGCTACCCAGTGTGGATGTGGTCTAATCATGGGCCTCGAAAGCGGTAGGGGGCTGGGGGACGCGTCCCCCAGTTCGTGAATCAGGATGGTTTCTTCCCCCCCCAATTGAGGGGACCCAACCCAGGATTTTTGCATGTTATACCACCCTCGTGAACCAACGCAACACATATTTGCTTGTAAATGTGTGCTGGTTGCATCGTCAGCGTTTTCAGAGACAGCCTATATAATCAAAATTCGCCTCCCCCAATCATATTTAATCCTGGGTCCGTCCCACAGTATAAATTCTGTGGCGACGCCCCTGGGTCTAACACCCCATACAAGGATGCGTACTTCACCCTAGAACTTTAGATATGTTGGCTGAGAAGGGTTTTCCTCCGACTATATTTTGGAATTCCGTGCTGAGTAGGGTAAAACGGCATCCACCTTTTACGAAGCGATACGTTCTTGCATTAATTCATCTGCCTGTATTTTAATCCCAAAGACGAGCCCACTGCCCCTCCGCATGGTGGACAGAGCAACGCGGTCAAGGCACTATGAGACGACGACCGTGTTTTAGAGCCTTTCGAAGGCGCCCTACGACGGTCAACTTGGTTGCATTTCGAGGAGCAAAGGCACTGCCCTGACTCACTGTCAGAGCCGAAAGGAAACGTGTGGCAAGCCTACAAAGTGGCGGTAAAAAATCACCCTTCTTGGTAATGTTTGGAAACGTATAAATAAGGCCGTGCTAAATCATCACCGTCACCAGTTTTGGTATATAATATTATCACTATCATCGATCGTGCGGAAGTTGGTTTTTTGGAATGGTATGGGCTGCTCGATGGCGAGTGGGAACATCTGATCCTTGCTTCACTCGCCGTAAAAATATTAGCGAAATGACGTAAATCGATTTCGGTAGTCGTTATCAGTGAATTTCATCGAAGCATGGAATATAGATACTTGGACAGAAATTAGTCCCGGTATCTCTATTCCATGATCGAAGTGCCTATCATTGGAAACTATTTAAGAGTTAGATCTAGCATAGATCGAAATGTGTTTTCCATTTAACTCCTAAATTCAACACTTCCTGCAGGGAGGTGGAGTGGGGTAACGCGCCCGCCTGGGTAAGACGCCTACTACTATGTCCAGGCTAATGTAAGAACTGTAGCATCCATCTAAAAATTTTCTGGTAGCGGCCTTTCTGATCCCGTCCTGGGCATGATTGGATGCGCCCAGTAAGCTCCGTTATTTTTCATCAAACATGTGTTGCTTTTTGCATCTCCGGACATAACAATCTGCCTTAAAGTTGTGATTGTACTCTATGCGATGTATGTACATGTGCTCACCCTACCAACTTTGTCACTGAATTGTCTTACAACGTAAGTATAATGATATTTCTATTTGTTCACGTGAAGCAAAAGGTCCAATTTACGCTTGGAGTTTTATGACGGCCTTTTAATCCGGGGCTTGGGCGTTTTACCCCGCTATCGGGGTAAAACGCCTTTTACATGGTTCAAGCAAAAATATATTTCGCACATTTTGCATCGTGTCAGAATCCCAAATTTCTATCTTAGTGTAGAAAAACGATTAACGAACTTAACGAAGAAAAAATAAAGTGATTCGGTCCTGACAGGATCGCTACAGACGAATTCTCCCTTAACGTATGCGTCTTACCCCACTCTACCATACGTAGGTAAAAACAAAATATCGTTAGTGCTTCATCGAACTGGTTGATTTCATTTTCAATTTATAATTATCAAAGAAACCGTCCCTAGAAAATGCCATCGAGTCATTGTTATTGAAGCATGAAGTATGGATGAAATTGTGTGAACAAATTATCGGTGGAGTGCCCTCCACTGATAACCTCAGCATTTAGCGATCGTGTTTTGTATTATTGTTTAAGAGTACGCACTCAGAAAAAGACGTTCCTCATTTGGAATACTACTTCTAAAAAAGACTACACCAGCGCCAATGATCGCTTCTCTGTAGAAAACGGTAAAACCATTTCAACCAAGTCATGGTGTCTCTACTAACCGTGCATCAACTGGTGATAGGCATCCAAACCCAGTGACACAGGTCGACGAGTCCGTAGCGGAGCGAAATAGAGAGCGGCTGAAATGCCAGGGTAAACCCGATGAAGCCGATGTCACAAACAGGTTAACTTGTGTACTGAAGCGGCGCAAACTTTTGGCGGCTATTAATTAATCCTGCTGTAACTAAGCTACCCGAGGAACTTTGCGCGTCCGCGTCGGCAGCAGGTGTATTAGTTCCAACAAAACGGAAAAGGCCAAGCTGGGTCGTCACAGTTCGCCGCCTACCAGCGATAAAATAAAACTAACCATCTGTTTTGTTACGAGAGTGCCGGTAAATTCACATCCACGAACACCCGTAGGCAGATCCAGGATTGCTGATTGGGGGCACACAGTCTGGAGGATGCCATCCAGGTCAGGCGGCAAAACCTATCAGGTGGGCGCCATATCCGCGAGAACACCATTACCTGCCTTCTGCAAGAAGCAACATTTCAGGGATGGGGGCGCCATCGACCTTTCAGAGGCGGGGAAGGGGTGCTGTGACCAGGGGAGGGGGCAAAGTTCTCCCCTTGTCCTGAGTCCGCCTATGCAAACATCACTGCGGTAAATTGCGCCCTCCCGCTTAGGGCTGGAGATCTCATCAATCCAAGGGCGGGGGTTCTGGACGGGTTAACACTGGCACGGCAATACAAGACCTACAAAGTCTATGGGGGACCCAAAATCCAGGGGGTTCGACCCCCAGGATCTCCACTCATGCTTCCTCTGCATGTTCATTCTACGCCTTAGAACCCCCTTTCACACGAACTCAAAGCAAGGGGTTTGGCTTGCTATAACGTCAAAGGTTTATTATAGAAAGGGGCGCTTTCGCCGGTGGAGCCCCATTTGGGTTGGATGAGGCGCATTTTGAACATTAAAATAACTATTAGAAAGGAAAAATTAGCCTGAGCTGATTCATCAGCTGAGCTAACCATCAGCAAAATACATGTCCCATTTCCACAAGGATTTGAGTTATCTTTACCAAGGGAAGTAGAGGACTACGATTCTGTCAATCCTTATCCGGGAGGGGTGATGTTTGAACACCCTTTCGGGTGTTTCTGACGGTATCAGAAAACAGCGCAAGACACGACAGTACTTGTCACACCTAAATCATCATTGATCGTGCACTGTTTCTAAAAATTTAAAGTTTATATTATCTTAGGCTCACCGGGCCAGAGCAAGTCATCTCATCTCCAAAACTTCAAATGGCACCAGTGAAATCATCATCATCATTGTTGGGGTTTTTGGGCGCACCGACAGCTGGGTCATATGGCGCCCATAACATTAAATGAAGTACCGTGAGGGCTGCAACAGGTCAGGTGCTAATAACAAGGAGGTTTATACCTAAAAAGTACTAACCCTGTGGTGTTACCAATTGTGTGTGTCTGCTACATAAATGAAGTGAGAAAAAACTAGGAGGGTGAATAAACAGGGGTGCAGCCAGGGGGGGCACAGGGGCACGTGCCCCCCCATCGGTGCCGGGGTGCCCTTTTGATTGCCAGGTGGTGTGCCCTCTTTGGGCCGTGCCGCTCGAAGTTTAGTGCCCTACGCCGTTGAGCCTAGATGGAACTAGACTGCATTTAGCGATTTAAACTATTGTTTGACAATTAGGTGCCTTTTTGGTCAGTTAGGGCATTCTGTCGCCTTTCCAAGCACCCGGGAAGAGTATAGGCACGTAATCCGTTTCCAGATAATGCCTCATCGTCGCCAATAATCGTACGGGCAGAGCTAATCTGGTGCCCATTGAGCTCATCTGGTGCCCCCTGAGCGCTGGTCTTGAACCCCGGAAGTTGATCATGTGCCCTCTGAGCTGATCTGATGCCCCCGTAGTCAATCTGGTGCCCCCCCCCTGAGAAAATAATTGTGCCTTGAATCTATATAATGTTCTCTGAGTTAGTATGATGCCTGAGCTTGCGGTGCCCTATTAGCTGTTTTAGTGCTCCTGAGCGATCCGGCCCCCTGAACTTATTTAATGCCTCCCGTAGTTTATCTACGTCCAGGGCCGCAGCCAGTGGGCACAGGGGGAGGCCCCATCGGTGTCGGGTGCCCTTGATTGCCAGGTGGTGACCCCTTGGGCCGTGCCGCTCGAAATTTAGTGCCCTACGCCGTTGAACCTAATGGAATTAGACCGCATTTAGTGATTTCAACTGTTGTTTGACAATTAAGTGCCCTTTGGTCAGCTAGAGCATTCTGTCGCCTTCCAAACACCCGGGAAGAGTAAGGCAGTAATCCGTTTCCAGATAATGCCTCATCGTCGCCAATAATCGTACGGGTGGAGCCATCGGTACCCCGAGGTGATCATGTGCCTTGAGCGATCTGGTGCCCCGTAGTGAATCGGTGTCCTCCGAGAAAATAAGTGTGCCTTCGAGCCTATAAAATACTCTCGAGTTAGTTTGATGCCCGAGCTTGCCGTGTCCTTTAGCGTTCTAGTGCCCTGAGATCCGGGCCCCTGAGCTTATTTAATGCCTCCCGGAGTTGATCTACTGTCCAGGGGTGCAGCCAGGAAGGCAAGGGCATGCCCCCATCACTGCCGGGGTGCCCTTGATTGCCAAGGGTATACGATTATGGCCGGTAGGGCCCAGATGGTATGGGGCCTGAGCTGATTAAGGCCTCGACATCGGTATTCCCGACTGATCGAGCCCGAGCGGTCGGGGACCACGATATGATTATTGTCCCCAGGCGACGGTGCCCTAAGCCGATCTGGGTTCCCTGAGCAGCTCTGGGGCTTTGAACTGCTTGGGCCCCGACTGGTGAGGATTCCTGAGCTGATTTAGTGGCCCTGACTGATCCGCCCCACCTGACTAGGTCCCTGAACTGATCGGGCCCCCAAGAGCTGATCTGGGGCCCAAGAGCGGTCTAGGTTCTGAGTGTACCGAGCTGGTCTGGGCCTGAGCTGAGAGCCCCTGTTGGCTAGGCCCCTGAGGGATCTGGCGCCTAAACTGTTCGGGGCTTGAACTGGTTTAAGGCCCCATGAGCCATGTGGGCCCATGAGCTAGTCGATGACCCATCTCTGGGACCAATGAGCTAGTCTAGTCCGGGAAAGCATGAGCTGCTTGGGCCGACTACATCAGGGGCCCCTAGGTGGCTTGAATAGACAGATAATAAAACACAAGGCCAACCCCCATCATTTCGGGCGGGGTACTGAGCTAGTCTAGTCCCTGGAGGCACAACTGGGGGATGGGGAAGCTGCCGGGGGCCTCGATCCACATTTGGGGCCCCAGAGCTGGTCTTGAATAGATGGGGAATAAGAACACAATGGAAACTCCCTTGTAAAACGGACTAAGAGGAATGAGGAATCTTAAAACGGCTTGAACCTAGGACCCCAGGTTATATAAATGTTTATTATACTGGTGGATTCTGGGAAGGATGGTAAAGGCATGGCCCGAGCTCAGACACAGCCCAAACCAGGATTCTACTAATTAATTTAAATGAAGAACTAATTGTGCAATTTTAGCCCTGTCACACCATCCCCATCTAAACCACCGGCCTGTTCACCTTTATTTACCTTAACGGGACCGATCCTGAGAATATGGAACTAATAAACGAGTTCAAAAGGTACCCCCAAATTTTCCGCACAGAAAATATGTTCTTCCAAAGACACTATGCCGTCCCACGGCGATTGGGGAGGCAAGGAACTTAATCCGCGTTCAGCCAGGGCTCACTCGTCACGACAAACCAGTAAGCATAAAATACAAAGCCTTAACCTGCACATGTAACAGATATCACATGCTCCGCGATGTTAAGTACGCATGAGTTGGGTGTCCTTAAATCTATCCCAAAAAAGTAGTGTTTGGCTACTTCATGGCATTTGGCGATATTTTGTTCCTTTTTCGGTTTTAGTCGAGTTTTCCTTCTCCGTCAATGAGTTCTTTGCATTTTATTGAACCAAAGATGCCCAAAAATATATAAACAAAGATAAAGTAAGCTTTTCAGGTTACGTTAAAATCCCTTTTTCCCGGGTGCCCTCAAAGTTGGTGTGCCCCCATACGAAAGCCTGCTGCCCCGCTAAACGTTATTATGTTAGGCGTCGTTGTGTTCTTTAAGTACCTGTAAGCCCGTTTTCTAAAATCGCTGTCGGCATTCGGGTTCCACCAGGGGACAGGAGTTCGTTGGGTTTGACGGAAGTCATGGGGATAAAACGTTTGACTGCGAAAGAATCATGCCATTAAAATGCTACTGCGCGTTGCGAACCCTCAGCACTACATCCAAGGCAGCGCCGGAAGCCTCAATCAGCCCTTCAGAGGTTCCACCGGGATGGCAGAACAGCGGCAGCACCGGGCGAACGGATGTTTATTGAAAGTGGTCACTATGGAGGTCTTCAAGGGTGCAAGCGAGCGGGTAAAGGAAGGAGCAGAGAGAGGTCTAACGAAGAGCCAGAGGGCAGGGAAAGTGAGTGGGACGACCAGTGTTCAGCAGGCAGAGGTTGAGATGGAGGAAACGTTCCACGTTGGCCTCGGGGACAGAGCGGTCGAGGACGCCCCCATGATTGGTTGGAGCATTAAAGTCGCCCAAAGAACAAAGGGGTTGGCAGTTGGTCAACAAACATTAAGACTATGCAGATCAATGTTGCCACCAGGAGGAGGTAAATAGAACAAACTGTATTTTCACAAATCCTAAATCACCCGGGCGGCCACTGCCGCAGAACCGTGTTCAAGCGAACAGGATGCACGGGGTGCAGTGGTGGAGCCACCAACACCACCGTAGGCAATGGTGCTAGAAAACGTCCTTTTGAACGTCGGAACGTCGCAGGTTAACACGCGCATTGACGGGGCGGATACCCGCCCCCTCGGGTTTTTCGGAGACAGCAGAAAAGCGGCGCGCAGCGCGCCGTACTAACCTTTCCTCATCATTTTGCAGCTTCGAAAATTTTAAGGATAGGTCATCTCAGGTCAGGTCACCAGTACAGGTCAAGTGACCGACCTCAAAAAAGTTTAAGATAGCAGAAGTCGGAGCAGGGTGAACTTATCCAATGAAACTCATATCACATAATGGGCTCACCGAGTTCTCTAAAATATGTTCCGGTATGTTGATATCGATGACCTAAGGTCAGGTACGGAGCATGACCTCTCCATTGCTAATACATAGGAAATATGGTTTTACTGAATAACTCAGTAACAGATGGTGATAGAGCGTTTATTTTAGCTTCATTAGACTCGCCTTGGCTTTGCAGTTCTAATGATATGCATTTTATATAATTTGAACCTGACCTGACCTCAGGTCAGGTCAAATCTTTGATTTGACCTAGCAAGGTCAAATCATATATCATTCGATTCGGCTTCTGCGAGGATTCATAAAGTTTACGTCGTTTTGCTCTATCTTTACTGTTCAGATGTAATGGCCAAAACTAACAATGTTATCGTAACATGTGACGGCATTTTTTGACCTCTGGTGACCTTAAATGTGACCTGACAAAAATGTTCAAATATTTTCGATGGAAAGCGGATGGGCTACCCAACACCGTTTACCGTTTTTGCTACCTACCGTGGTTCTCGAGATCTTAGGGGGCGGGTACCCGCCCCTCGTCAATCCGAAGGTGCAGACCCCGTCAATGCGCGTGTTAAAAGGCTTCCAGGCGACAGTTTGCCTCTTTGGCAAAGCACACTAGGTTATAATGTGATATAATGTGTGCAGGTCAGAAAGATTCGCCGAATACCACGGCAGTTCCACGAACAATAGTCATTTAAATAAAGGAAACGGGCTTAGTGAGTACTGCAGCCTAAACCTTCCAAGGAGACCAGAGCCCCCATATGGACTCTTTGATGGTCCCGCACCGAGGCGGTTCCGAATGGGACCACGGCCTCTACCGCCTTCCGCCGAACTTCCACGGGCACGAGCGGTTTGCCGGGACACCTCGGGAGGGCTCCCAGCAGGGCGCTTCACCGGCGACCTTCCTGCGCTGCGGCCTCAAAGTTCTTCCGAACTTCCACCACCGAGGTTGATCGCACAGATGTGTTTGGGTTGGCCACTGTGTTTATGGACGATGAGGCAGGAACCTATTAGTACTTGGGACAGATGTGTGGTCTTAGGCGCGGGTTTACCTGGAGGTTCAACAGGTGACCGCTCATGGCGCCGCTGTGCTGAGGAGTGCTTCCTCTGGGCCCCACAACGGTCCAGTCCCCCACCCCCTCAGACGTCAGAGGAAGAGGCAGAGCCCCACGCACCTCCGCGCCACCCACCGGCACGAGGTACCCGATTCAGAGGAGGGGGAAGCTTCACTCCGGGCACCTCACCACCGGCGGAGGTGCAGGCGGCAGGGGTGCAGGCGGGGAGGGCTCCGACGGGGCCGGGGCCGCGCCGTCACGGAAGGGGGCCCCGGAGGAGGAGTCACCTTCGGTTGGGGAGCCGAGGTGACGGGCCGGTCCCTAAAGACCAGCACCATCCTCCCTGCCATGCGGACAAAGTCCGCCACGGTCAGGGAGCGGATGACCTCCTCCGGGGTCATCCGCGGGGATGTAGGCGTCGCCAAGGACGCCGCTAGGGCGAAGGATTTCTTTGGGTGAGTGGTCTCATACTCCACTCGAGCATTCCGAAAGGAGCTGCGTTTCTGTACCATCAAGGTCAAGATCTCTTTCTCCTTAATGAGCGTGGGACAGTCCTTATTGAACACGGAGTGGGGACCGTCACAGTTTGAGCAGCGCTCAGTTTCAGCTGCACAGTCAGCTGACGCATGTTTCTCCGAGCCACAGTGCCCGCAGAGACGCTTGTTCCTACAGGTTGTTGACGTGTGACCAAGTCTATTACAATTGTAGCAACGCATGGGGTTCGGTATGTAGGCCCTCACGGGCACCTTCAAGTACCCGACGTTGATGTACTCAGGGAGATCTATCTGATCGAAGTTAAGTGTGATTGTGTTTGTGTTTAACACGGTGTTTCCAATTTTCCTACGCATCTTTCTCGCATCGACAACTCCATATTCGGCTGGTCCATCGACAATGTCATCCTCATGTACCTCTTTCAGGTCCCAGCATCGTATCACTCCCTTTACAAAATTTTTTGTTCGATGTGGTTCTATTTCTACTTTCACCTTTACAGTCCTTTTGCTCAGTCCATCCCTCTTTGTAAATTCAAGTTCCTTCACGCTAAGTGCTCGCTCAGCTTCGGTTGGGTTAGCGAATTCCAGCTCCATCACGCCATCCCTCAAGCGGTCGCATCGTGTAATCTTTCCCAACTTGTCACAGGCCTCCTTACACTGAAAAGGGGGAAAGCTGGGCCAACGCACCGTCCGTTCCACGCACCATCAGCACACGAGGGCATGAAGGTCTAATGTTGCGGCGTTCGACTTCCATCCCAACACCTTTTTTAAATATTTTTAGCGTCCCCAACCTGGGGACATTTCTACATATTTGCACCACATATACACACAGTCACACTATGTACACGGCAGATGTTTTCAGTTATCGGCACCCTTGCGGGACAATCGTACCCGCACGCTCCCTTTCACATACCCCACCGTATGGCACGGAGAGGCTATCCCGATTTCTCGGGCCCGGCGGAGCAGAGGACTGCTCCGGTGACACAAAGCGAGGCCGTGCCCTCGGGGCGCGCCACCGGACCGGTGGATCTATTTAAAGACTGATCAGGTCCGTGCTTCCAATAACAAGGACGCTGGTTGGTCAGCGAAACTCCCGTGTCAAGGCAAGGCAAGCACTACCCAGTTTGCTGCCATCTCCTGGGTAGGAGGCGGTCGAGGAAAAGTCTGCCAGAGGTCAGCTTTGATCCAGGGACCTCCCACATACAACGTCAACGCCTTAACCAACTGCGCCACCACGGTGGTCCACCCCAACACCTTCATAGGAGTGGGCATTCCCAGCGCTGGGCTGCCCTGAGCTAGGTTCAGGGGGAGTGGGGTTCTGTCTTGGGTTATCCATAGTAGAAAGCTTGATCTCCGTCATCCTAATATCCCCACAGATGATGGAATCCGATGACTGTAGGGAGGCCGGCGACGCCCTCACAGAGCTGGCAGAGCAAGCTCACTAAATAATCCTACTCTGGTCGGGCGCCGCCCACCCCCCTCCCCCCTCAGCCCAGAAGGCCGGCGGGGCTACGCTCCGTGAGCGCATCGCAGCGCCTGGGCGCCACGCTACACCCCCAGAACGTAGTCCCAAGGTCACAGCTGGACCGAGCGACAGTGCACGTTCACACTGCCGCATTGCTAAGCCGCCCGCGGGGGCAATCGGACGGCCTACCCCAGGTTAGATCGAGATATCAGGGCCAGAGGGGGCGTGTTGGAACCCTCGGGGCTGACCCGCCCGAGGGGAACCTCAACCCCCCAGGATCCCATCAACCTCGTCGCCGGGGCTCGAGATAGGCCTCGAGTGGGCGCTTTACACCCGTAAAATGCCGAAGAAGGCAGGTAACTGTGGAGCCAACAACTTAAGCATAAAAAGAGGACAGGAACTAAAAATAATAAACAAAATAAGAGCACAAAAACAAACAGGAGCTACATACTGGGAGGTGCAGGACAGAGCTGACCCGATCCAATACGGTTAGCGACCAGGTAACAAAGGGCCCGTAGGGCAGTCATCAGCATCTCCGCGGACCTCATCACCAGGGCCGCCGACGACATACGCCGACTCTAACCGACCGAGGTCAGAAGAGGCGGCGGCCGCCGGAGGGCCAGAAATGATGTGTCCGCAGCGATGAGACGACGGGCTGACTGGGGCCCCGGGCGCGTCACTCCCCGTTGCTTCAATCTTTACTTGCCGGACGAATCCGGCAAGTGAAGATCGGTCCCCTGAGGGGACACCAGTGAAAACAGGTTTAATAATGGACTGATCTAGCATATTCATATCACATAATAGACCCATCGAGCACCAAAAGTTGTCATATCGGGAAGTTCGATATCGATAACCTTTGTAGCCTTAGGTACAGGTATCTCACCATTGAAAAGATCTAGACGGGGAGAAAGGGAATCGGCCGAAAAGACTACTGCAGTGGAAACGCCTGAGAATAGCCTCCTTTAGCGTCATGTGTAGTTTTAGACCTGCGACCTCTGAAAGGTCATCTGGAATTGTTAAAACAGGTTTTCGGACTTCGGTCGACAACTTGACAGGAAATTGTAAATAAATATTTCAGTTTGATACATTACGTTGGGATTATCATCGCGAGTCGATTGGTATGCATATTGACTATGTTGGGTTAGATCGTTTACATTTTTGGTTTTTACATTTTGACGTATGTTCATGTCATAAATCATTCGATTCGCCGTTACGAGATGAATCGAGCAAAGCTTAAAAACGCAATCCAGTCAGACGCTCAGAAGTCAAGAAAACATTCCCCAGTCTCTCACAGTCACATTCTTTGATTTGTCATGACCCAAATAATGACCTGAGTCCAAAAGTTACTGAATTAGTTTCTTAACCCTCGCCCCACGGGGGAGATCGATGGCCCCTAAGGTTTTTTCGGGATAGCAGAAAAACGAGACGCAGTCCCGCGGTTGAGGGCTCTATCTCTCACCCATCATTTTCACACCATCCTTGAAATGTTTTACCAGGCGAGGTCAACCAAGGTCACCTCACTTCAACTTTTGAGCTCTTTAAGAGCTACGTTTCTCTGTCGATCGATTTGAAACTTCCTACACTTCATGACCCCGCCAGGGTCTACGAGGTGTATATCCGGAATTTTGTAGTTCGCGACCTGAGGTCGGCCACGAGGTGACCTCTCCCATTGAAAAAAACATGGGAAAAAGCTGCCTTATGATCTAAAAGCCACAAAAACGATTGCAAATGCTCAGACTGCTCAGAAAGGCTTTCTTGGACACCCTTTCACGGATCCCAGGGGTCATATTTGCCCTTCGACCTCTACGAGGTCATCCAAGGTCACCAGGGTTCAAAAACAGTATTTTGGAAAAAACTTTTGACCTAATTAACCTAAAGCGCTGAATCAAACACCATCGTGTATGTTTCATCCCTGGCTTTCGTTTGATATACAGCAAGGTCACTTTCTCACTTTTCGTGACCTCAGGTCATATGAGGTCACGAAGTGACCTCTGGAGGTCAAACCACTGGCGGGAGGTCATTACGTTCCACATAGCGGAAAAATATCTGGAATTTTCCTATCCAATGTAGTTTACCAGATCCCAACAGCTCTAATGGCATAAGAGTTATGCCCTGTTTTCTTAAGCATTGAATATTTGAGTGAAATTAGCCTATCGTGACCTAAGACCTAACTTGAGCTCTGGAGGTCGAACCATTGACCTGAGCGCTTAAGCATGCAAAGTAATTTCTTACTGAACTCCCGCGAGCTTTCTAATGCACTTTGCAGATTTCCGCTAACCCCCACATTTTGGGAGTTAGAGGGGGCCATCGATGGCCCCGGTGGGGGCGAAGGTGGCGCCGGAGCCCCGGTGGGGCGCGGGTTAATAACTTTTTATGGGTGACCAACCACCATTCGTGTTTTTCGCTATCCCGGATAGGAGTTAACATCAAGCAAGGAGATTGTACAGCAAACCCCCCTTCGCCACCGGAGCGATGGTGGGGCGGGTGTTGAGTTGTATATCACGCTTTGTAGACCGGTTTTCCAACTATACAGTTCGGTCCCGTTTAGTGCCAAAACGAATGGGAGGGGCTTGTGTCGCTGTGAATGTGTCGCACCTGATTAGCGGCGGTGTTTTTAGTGGGCGCCGACTCGGGTTTTAGCGTGGCTGTCTCCCGCGCCGCCTGGAACTGGAAGTGGCGATTCAATACAGCTGTAATAAAACACTGCAAATCTGAGAGTTCTTTTTTATCTTTTACTTGTTGCATCTTTGGCGTCTTTCCAGAGGCGTGAAATTTGGAAAATTATTGAGGGAGCCCAAACTTGAAACAATGTAAAAAAACATCATCTTAAAAGTGATAGTATGAAACTGTGTTTTGGCCTTCTCGGAGACCTGTTTCACCCGCTACAACAAGTTAAAAATACGTCACACGCAAATTTGAAGAATATTTCACTTTCACTTCGAACTTTCACTGAGGGTGCTCGGACAACCCCCAAAGATTAATAAATATGTACCCCTGCGCCTTTCACTGTTTTTGAGATGGATAACAATTTTGATGACAAGAGGAGGGGTTCTGGCAATTTCTGACGAAGGGGGAGGGGTCAGCCATTCTCTGAACGATTTTTGAGAAGGGAGGGTCCAAACACCCCCAATTTTGAATGACGTCATACGTGAACGGTCCCTCAATTTGGAAGAGAGATGCAAGGATTTCATAGATATTTGGAATCTATTCAGGAAACTTATGCCAGAAACAAGACAAATCCGGCAGATGGCATCCCGATTTTCATCATACATTGGCTGAAGTGGTCTGCTGAGCCCACCTACAATATATAACCTCAATGCCTTCAACACGCGTTGGCTTGGAACATCAAACATAAGGTCGCCGCTCGTCGTTACTTTGTATTTTATGAAACCCGCCACCGTGATATTAGCGGCGGGGACCTCCCCATTCCGATTCGGAATTAGCTTCTATCTCTTAAGCCTAACATACGCGGTGTACTTTATAACGATGGTGCTTTCCTCATCTATCTCAGCTATCTTCCTCAGTCTATCTCACCCCGCCTGCATTGATGAATAACACCTCGTCGTAAGCTCCCACGCTATCCAGACTCACGAGTTTCTCCTGGACCTGTCCATGTCCAGCTTCGGTGTAATGGACATTACCCATGACGACCGCTTCTGGTGTTTTAACCGACTGTCAACTGAATAGCGGCGAAAAGGAGAGAAACTGTCTGACGACGAGAAGCTTTAATGACGGCACTGAACACAGAGACGGGTTGCGAGCACCGCGTCGCTAGAACCGACAAGCAGAGACAGACAGACAGACAGGCAGACGGCAAGATGAAAAGTAGAAGAGAGAGTACAGGACGCGCGGAACATCATAGAGAGAAAGTTAATGGCGGCAGGCAGCTAGTGAGAGCACGAGCCTACGGAGAGAGCATCGCCGCAGAAAGAGAGAGATATAGAGAGTGCCAAAAACCGACGTCACACAGACAGGCGCACCTTCAAAACGTAATTTTGTATTTTTTTACAAAAATGGTTTCAATGATTAAAACGGAGGTGCGGCGTCAACAGTAGGTAGTCCGCGGCGCTGCCAGGCGGCCGGGCGCACGCACGCCACACACGAGAACAAGGTTTGGCGGCCAAAGGCACGTCACCTCACAACATTAAGTAACTCCGAACGCGTCAGGGGACATTCAGGCGGGGCCGGCACGCGCGGTTGGCGAGAGCCAGCACCTGCCCTCGGGCGTCCTCCGTCTCCTCAACCACGGCGGGGGCAACACCACACCAAAAGTCGAACACGGGCGGCGGCGGCGGCCGCAGCAAGCCGGCCGACCGCTGCCGCCGTCTGAACACCGAGCAAGTACACGCACCATGTCTAAGAGTCCTCCCGACGCTCTACCGCTCTCTGTGACCTGACGCCAGAGGGCCACCAGAGTTTACGCTCCTCACAATACAATACAATGCAATAAAATGTAATACGAATAGCCGAAAACATGCTAATTTGCCGCACGGCCGACCGTTGAACTAGACAATCACTACAGGTAAAAATCCAAACACACAGCGCCCGACCGAGAAACACTGAGGGAGCCAGCAGACAGGCAGGGAGGGAGTGGTGACAGCGAGAGGTTGGACCGGAGCGTCAGCGGGAGGGGGCGCTACTGAGCCACCGAGCCGGCACCGGCGCCGGCGCCAGCCGCGCTCGACCGGCCTCAAAAGGCACCGAGATGGTACAAAAATAGTCTCACGTCTTCTGATTGATATGTTAGCTGGCGCCTTGACGGTCGGGCGACCGTCGGCGGACGCTGGCGCCACCCGACGGCCGCGCGCCGAACTAGCCAAGCACGGCCGGCGCTGGCCCAGACACGAGAGAGAGAGAGAGAGAGAGAGAGAGAGAGAGAGAGAGAGAGAGAGAGAGAGAGAGAGAGAGAGAGAGAGAGAGAGAGAGAGAGAGAGAGAGAGACAGAGACAGAGACAGAGACAGAGACAGAGACAGAGACAGAGACAGAGACAGAGACAGAGAACAGAGACAGAGACAGAGACAGAGACAGAGACAGAGACAGAGACAGAGACAGAGACAGAGACAGAGACAGAGACAGAGACAGAGACAGAGACAGAGACAGAGACAGAGACAGAGACAGAGACAGAGACAGAGACAGAGACAGAGACAGAGACAGAGACAGAGACAGAGACAGAGACAGAGACAGAGACAGAGACAGAGAGAGAGAGAGAGAGAGAGAGAGAGAGAGAGAGAGAGAGAGAGAGAGAGAGAGAGAGAGAGAGAGAGAGAGAGAGAGAGAGAGAGAGAGAGAGAGAGAGAGAGAGAGAGAGAGAGAGAGAGAGAGAGAGAGAGGGCGAGGGCGAATGTGCGAGTGTAAACGGATCTATAGGTGGTGGAGTTTAGAGGGTTCGAGATTGTCACAGCCCAAACTAATTTGACGGGCGGGCCTTAAAGCTGTCACAATACTGTTGCACGAACCGACTGGCGACACTTGGGTCGGCCGGTCGTCCCACTTCATCTAGATTTGTTCCCTTGAAGTTGTCTCCCGGGCGACAGCTGCTCGGGCCATGGACATCACTGCCGACGATTACAGCACATTTGTTGCGCGGGCTGGCGGCGGCCGACACTACGGCACTGCCAGGTAAGCTGGCTCCTATCTCCCTGCCGCTGTCTCTGACCACTCACCCACACCACTGGCCTCCAATGTACACACCAATAAATTAACAACACAACCCCCCCGCCCCCACCCCTCCCCCGAATTTTGTTCGCCGTTGTACAGGAATGATACAACTAGTCTGAACGTCCACACTGCGAGACATTCGCAGGACACGGTGCCTCGAATCCCAGGCGCTCACTGTCACACGTCGCTTCTGATCCTTGCTTGGGCAGCTCTCTAATTTCTCGGACTCGTCGATCGCCCGGAGAACCGGCAGAAACTAGCCACTATGTGCATGTAAGCAAATGCAAAAATAGGCTTCCTGCTGTCTCGACTGGACGCGCCAGAACAGGCCGCTTCTGCCTCTGGTGACGTCACGCCTTACGCCGGCCAATCAGCAGCCTCTAGTGCCGCGCAATTTGTTCGATGGGCTGCGGGTAGTGTGCGCCTGTTTCTGTGGTTGAGTGTGACTTGTGACTGATCCTGCGGGTAGTGTGCGCCTGCCTCTCTGCTTCATGACTTGTACTGTTCCTCCGGGTAGTATGCGCCTGTCTCTCTGCTTCAATGTGACTTGCGACTGTTCCTGCGGGTGGTGTAAGCCTGTTCCTCTGGTTCCGTGTGACTTGTGACTGTTCCTGCGTCTGTTTTTGTTCTCTGCCTGAGCGTTTCGCCTGTCTCTGTGTGACTGTGACTGTGAGAGTGCGTGACCCTGAGTTGTGACTGCTCCACTCTGTTCCTGTGTGCAGACTGTGACTGTGTGAGTCGGTGAGTGTGTGGAATGTGACTGCGTGAGTCGGTGTGTGAGCGGACTGTGACTGCGTGCATCGATGTGTGTGTGTTGCCGGTGAACAGGTGAGGTGGATGCGCGTCGCCGATGGACCGCCGCCGCGCAGACACTCGGTGAGCTGCTGTCGACTGCGACGGTCCCCGCCGATCCGGCCCCCAACCCGCTCAGATGGTGGACTTGGAGAACGAGACCCGCAGGTGGTTGGAATCGCCCAGCTGGTAGTTATGCATTTTCTGAAACAGCACACAAAGAGATTGTTCCCAACTGCGCACGGATAAAGGGAAACAAACATAAAAGGCGGTGAACAAGAAGGGCTCATAACATAGCCTGGTAGAACTAGTGCGTCCTGCCAGTAACAGACAATAGCCAGACATGAAACAACGGACTCTGGACGGCAGACTGCCGCTTTACCATGACCTGCTGGGCTGACCGGCGCTACTCCGCGTTTGATAGATTGCACCGAGCCGAGCACTCACTCCCAGTAGCTCAGCATTCGGGCCGGCCACCAACACAGCCGCGGACCCATTCGAGCCGGCCACTAACGCAACTTCAGATCCATCAGGTACCACAACAAAACGCCGTCTGGACAACCCACTTAGAATAATGGAAGTCATAAACCAGTAATCCAGACAGGGCGTACATGTCATGGAAGTTAGCTGTCGAGTTAAAGTAGTAGCTGAACTCGAAATGCCCGCCAGGTGGTGTCCCACAAGGCCGAAATTGCATTATAGGGTAAAGGCGCATTCCCTGGGGACCGGTGCCTACCACCACCGACATAGCGCAGCAATAACTGCCAGCACTCGACATTTCCTATCCATGCTTTGCATCAACTGGTCGTTCGCTCGCTTCACGAGGCCGACCAATTGACTTGCCTCCAACAGATGGAAACGCAAATTTTCGAGGAAACGTAGCAGAGTCGAAATGCTGGAGCAAACCTGACATCAAAGGCAAACCTAATCAACAATGTATTTTCATTTCCAGAGTGCGCCCTCGACATTTTCTGCAAGTAAAGCAATGCCGCCCGGCGCTGAAGGCGAGTCGCTCAGAATGGATCTGAGCGAATCGAATACCATAAAACGGGAAAAAACATCATTGCTGATGTGAATGCCCGGTGGAGAAACTGGCGTAACAAACATCGAAGGCAAGCATTACTAGTACTGAATCAGAATTTCAGAAACTAACATAATATGTCGCAGCAACCCTTGCAAAAATAAAACTGAGATTTAGCATGAGAAAAAGCGAAGCTTCCGCCGCGTAGCCCGATATTTCTCCTGCTATCACAATGGACTGGTGAACTGATACCGTCCCTCCACTGGCGGATACAGGGATGGGCAAAGGGGCCGTGACCCCCCAAAGCCTAAAATAGTATCTTTTGACCCCTTAAAAGGGACTAAATTTTAGCCTTTTTTCTTTAAAAAATAATGTTTTCGCGATTTTTTCCCACAATTTAGCCCCCCAAACGTTGGTTTGCCCCTCCAAAAGTAATTGCTCCTGGGCCCGCCAATGCGTCCCTCAATACTGAAAACAACACTTACCGCGGCAATAGGAAAATGAAACCATGACGCCAATAGTCAGAAACCCGATTTCAGAATTATTACCCGTCCATCAATATTTCGACACAATTTCACCAAACATAAAGCTACCTGAGAAACATGAGGTCGCTACAGAAAACAGAGGGATCTTGACTTGTTTAGGTGGCCTGGGCCCGTTCTTCGTCTCTCCTACCATTGTCCGCGCGAAACAGGCAGTCGGCAGTTGTCTGCCTCTGCTGTCCCCAGAACAGGTAATCTGATGTCCGCCGAACAGTCAGTCTGATGTCCGCCTAACAGGCAGTCTGATGTCCAACTGACCGGCAGTCTGATGTCTAACAGTCAGTCTGATGTCCACCTAACAGGCAGTCTGATGTCCAACTAACAGGCAGTCTGATGTCCGCCTAACAGGCAGTCTGATGTCCGTCTAAAAGGCAGTCAGCTGTCCGCGTAACAGTCAGTTTGATGTCCGCCTAACAGGCAGTCCGCTACAGTGGACCGGAGTTACGACTGCGGCGACTCAACAGCGGCATAACAGGGACACCACGCACCCACCCCGCTCCATGCAACGCGTCCGAACGGCCCTTTAGAGCCCACACACCACGCAGTACAGTCTTCTGGGAAAATTACATCGACTAGTGGAAAGATCGTTTGTCAACTGAAAACTGCCCGGGACTTTCATGACGCGAGTGCAGGCGATACTTAAAGTGGTTCACATCAGTACGGACACGTTTTAATTAAGGTGCACTCGAAATCCATGACAGTGGACCATTCTTGTTATAGTTACCGAAGTTAGCACCTACCCTTTATGGGCGCAATCAGTTAAAATTCTCGGCCCTTTTCAATGATCCAGTTTAAGCACAAAAGAAAGTAGCACCGCTTCCTCCCAAGATATTTTCAGACATTTTCGTCCAGGGGCAAGGCTCGATACATAAAGAAGACCTCTACACGATTCTCGATCCGTGAAGATCCTCTGCGCGATTTGCGATCCGTGGCCTGTCCTCTGCACGATTTGCGACCCGGAACCTGTCTGCTTTGGATCCTGTTCCACGAATCGCGTGCGATTCGAAGCAACTCCGGAAAATGACCCAGGCTATTTAAATTCCCTGGCACCCAGGCCTAAGAACCAGACAAAGCACGCAAATTATCCAGCATCAAGACCTGAAGGTATTTTTGCCGCCCCACCCGGTACATGGCGGTGTGAGTACTCACGATGAGAGCCATCACCGACTCCTCGACGGAGGCCAGCTGGATCAGAGCCATGCGGTGGTCGCGTCGTGGCTGGCCCTGCTCGCCCTCCACACTGTCGCGCTTCCTGCCGCCGGGCAAAACGCCGCGTCACGGGGGAACGACACAGACATCCAGGACTGAGGTCCCGGCACCAGCCCGTGTCACGGGGGACGATGTTTCAGACACCTTGGATACTGCGGTACCAGCCCGTGTCACGGGGGACGATGTCTCAGACACATTAGATACTGCGGTACCAGCCCGTGTCACGGGGGAGCGACACAGACATCCCAGACAATGAGGTCCCGGCACCAGCAGTCTCAGTCAGCCTGGGTATTCAGTCCACCACAGACGTACACAGTACACATTCTCCTTCAGAACCTTCCGTTCCGTTTCAAACGCGGACCGGTTGTCCAGGCTGGTTCCGACCAGCAGGCTGCCAGCATGCGGGCACGGGGCAGTGGCGTCTCTGGTCAACAAACTGATACATCTGAACTGGGGGAGAGGCTGTCCCTACCCGCAAAAGACGATAATGACTCAAGTGCATAGCCGTGACAGGCTGGCATGTCCTTGGTGCCAATTTTGCTAGACAGTTAGGCATAATCCCTCGACAAAACACTGACAGGCACAAATACATGACCGACGAAATGCATAAAGAGAAGAGCGCAACACGACACGTTGGATCTATGAGTATCCACAAGTGAACCCAGCATGTGATCAGACATCAGTCAAAGTTCCCCGAATGCCACCGCCCCAGCGTCGTCACGCCGGCCTTTGCCGAGCGGCATAGCTCTGGCGTGATTCACTTCACTGCCGCACCATTAGCCATGTGGGCCGGCTCGAGTGACGCCCTTGCTACAGCGTCGGGCCGGACGCGTCACAGCCTACCCAGCGGCCAGGGTCACCAGGTAAATGCCCCGAGCCGTCGCGTGAACCGCCCGCACCTCCCACCAGAGGGAGGCACAGCCTCACGAAAGGGCGCGGCCACGCTGCGAGGTCCGGTACAAACCAAGCCCGCTCTCTCAAACTGGATTTATGGACTCCACGCCCAGGCACTAGCCTCTCGAAAGCGGCGGCGTCTCCACAATCCACATACAATATGTTAATTGGGTAACACCTGAAAGCCAATCCTCTCACTATCCACCTGAGGGAGCAGGCCCCGTGTTGGCAACACGTAAGCAATCACCCATAAATTACGTAACCTATATTTGTGCGATTTTTGATCCCCCTCACCCATGTAACGCTTCGTAATGCACGGGCAGACTCCCCCAGAAATAACGTCGACTCAGAAATTTGCCACTGGTACGCGATCCTTGGATCAGTTTCCGGGTGGGGTTTCAGTTAAACCTAGAGGCCGACGCCAAAAATCTGGACATCATTTTAGCAGTATTTTGGAAAAATAAGCCATTTGGGAGAGAATTTGAGGAGCTATAGCTCGGATGGCCCCCGCAGGACTGGCAACAGTGCAGCACTAATGCGATACTAATGCAGCACTAATACAATACTGATACTACAATACTGAAAACATACGATCCCGTAAACATTTGAAACGTTTCCGCAATATGGCTGAAATCAGGATTTTCTGATGGAAAAGGGAAATACATGCTCCCCGTCTCATCCTTTCGACTCCCACGCCGCTCTTCTATTTTAACCCATATCTAAACCTCCTTCAGCTCTTCCATCTTAGCCTGCCACTTTACCAATTTTACCTTCCCGATTCCCAAAACTGCGGGCGTTACGTAAAGGTCAGGACCACCCCCTTCCCGTATGGGAGCACAGCGTTAATAACAGGGACGCACTCTACCCTAGTAATATAGAATTAAGATATAGAGAGAAGAGTAACAATAGTTGGCGAATGAAAACGTTTTCTCACAACAACTCGCAAAGGACGGACCATCTTTGCGTCAGCTCTGTCCAAATGTTTCCACTTGAAATTGCTCTCACATGGAATCAAGTCAGAGCACCGAATACTCCAACTAGTCCAAAACAGGCATGCTTTGTTCCCGATCGGCGCCAACTTCAAGCTGGATGGAAGGTCCAAGTTAGCTATCGCATTAGTGCTGCACAAAAGCTTCTGAATAGTGGATGTACTTCCGCACTTTTCAGCTTCACAGTGGCAAAGTAGGCAACGGCAGGGGGAGAGTAATCTCCAGGGAGGCGCCGTGCGGATCATATTCTAGAGCGGGACTGTCAGAGAGCTTCCCAATGGAACGGGAAACGCCTTAAGAAACACAAAGCAAACCGCTCTCATAAAATTTACCACAATTTGACCATTGTCCCGAACCAAGAAGTGGCCACTTAGAACTTTAAAAAGAAAAGATTTCCTTTTAATTAAATTTTAAATTTAATTAAAAGGAAATTTATAAGCTGTTAAATTTTAAAGCTGTTGTAAAATGAATGTGAGCTAAAGTTTAACACAGGAAAAGTGGGTGTTGACCACAACTCACCCTTTAATCCGGCGACCCATCGAAATAAAATAAAGTCCTGCTGGGGCAAGCACACCTGCTAAGATCGTATCGACATCAGCCCACAAGACAGCATGGAGTGGCGCCTAGCTGGGACGTCAGTCACACTCACGGGAAAAACTTGAAGGCCTTGACGTCGAAGCCGGCCAGCTGGAAGGCGTCCCTGATCTGCTGCTCGGTGACGTGAGGCGGGATGTTGGAGAGGTGGAGGGTGGCCGATGCCGGGTAGATGTTCTGGTAGTTCTTGCTGCCCGGCTTCTTGAAGCGGTGGAGGGACGAGTTGGTGAAGTCCTTGGTGAGGCCGGCGTCAGGCTGGCCGTCCTTGGGCATCTGCACCGTCTGGTGCTTGCTGGGCATGACACGAATCTGGCGCCCCCACACCTTCACCTTATCCAGATGCGTCAGCGCTGTCGACGGCAGGGGGCACACGTCAGCCCAGGCTTCCATACTACGTACTGACCACACAACGTGACAACACGGCTGTTTCGAGCAGAAAATTCAACTGCATGAGTAACAGAACTGTCACCTGTCAATGCCGATAGACTGCGTGACATCATTCGCGCAGCTTCCTTTCAGACAATTGCAAAACCACCCACAGCCGAGATTCGGCCCCTAACAAAATAAATATGGCAGCTATTCAATTAAATAACATCACAAACATAATATGAGGAAACCAATCGCACATTCACCGTCAAAATTTATTGTATCATTTCCAGGTGAAGCGAGCCGGTCCATTACTGGCTGCTCGTTTACTACACAAACAGAGCAGTGGAGCGGGCCGCACTCAGCAGAAGAGAGCGACTGCGCTTCAGAACAGCGGCGCCTGGAGCAGCGCTGACACCGGCCCGAGTCCGACGGATGGCAGCGTCGCCGCCGACGGCTGCTCAGGGACACATTAGACCGCGATGGCCGACGCTTCCCGCGGCGACGCCGGCGCGCTTTCAATCGAGTCTGATGGCCGCCCAGACGGAGCGAGTCGTTACGGTTACCATCCACTGCGAAAAACCGGCGCGATCGCTGCTAGCCACCACTTCCCGCAGCACGGCACAAATACCGCCGCCGCGTTTTTACGTGCGAGCCGTAAAAAGGGCGAGTGTGAGCGCGGCTGGAGAGGCCGTAAAGCGGGCGGTAGGCAGATGGGCGCGGTCAACACTCACCCACGCTGGCCTGGTGCGGCTCCAGCATCTGCACCAGCGCGTTGTCCTTCTTGTTAAAGAGGATCTTCACGCGCTGTACGTCGCCATAAACGCCTGAAAACGGCAGACCGGCCGTAAGACGGGCACAGCTAAAGCGGCGCTGCACAACCCTAAACCGGCGCACCAGCCGGGCAGTTCGCACCAGGGCACTTCTGTTCGGTTCATTGCCACAATGCAGGCCTTGCCGGAGACATTTACGTTCTAGTGGTAGTGGGTGCGGGATGAATTAAGCGACAGCAAAGGAACGCATCAGCAGTGGCAGTACTTAGCAACGCCATTTTGGCTTTCCCGAGTCTGGCGCTTCCGGGGATATATCCGGGTAAACACCAAACATGAACTCATTGCCAGTTCCTAACTTGGTTTAGAACGGACCCCTCCATCGGTACAATTTCGAGAAACTTGCACAATCCACTTCCTTTCGAAGAGCTGAGCGTACAGTAACAGTTTATATATATGACATAAGACATATTTGCAAGGGTTTTCTTGCACGAAGATGTCGAGATTAGCGTTTTTTTCCAGGAGGATGCATAGTTTTGACAGAGGTGTACAATGCGTTCATAAGTCGGATATGGCTGTCCAGAAAAATCACTTTTCAACCCAATTTTTCGGGCCGTTCCACATAAAAAATAACATGGCGCCCCCATTTTCCCGCAGCTGTTCTTTTCACTAAGCTTATAAGGTTTCTGGAGGCTATTTTTTTAATGTCTTTCCATTTTCGGGGTCACATGGCCCAGTAACTAAGACTTTAAGATATGTCCAGTAGTACCTCGTTAGATTCCTATCGATGAAAGAAATCGATTGAGACACAGTTTAAGCATGGCGTGTGCTTATTTTTATACACAAGTCTGACACATATGACATTTTCCGACAAAATTGACTCATACCCCAGTAAATTAGGCACTCGCAGTCATGTAAGCGCCATCCCAAAATTTAGTGCGCAAATAGTGTTTACATAGAATACCGATGTCTCCATCGAAATTACGTCTACATATTAATCATCTGGGTTTAAAGGCACCGACCTCTGCGGTCACATACCGTTTATGCCATTCCTTGCCAGCTCAACGCCTGGGAAGCTCTACCCGGAGGATTCAGGTCTAATCATAACCCGCCGCATATATTGAAAGCTGCCTTAAAACAAGCCCCAATTACCTACCCTACGTACGTCTCTGCCAGCATCCTTTAAGAAAAGAACACCCGATTTGACACCGACGTCCCCAGAAACCCCTATAACCATACATCACATTACTGACATCAGTCTAAACCAAACCACGGACGGGACTCAGGCCGCCTTGGTGAGGGGACCGGAGGTGGATTTTGAACGTTTTTCGACTTTCCCAATGGAGGGGGTCATTTGGAATTACGGAAAAAGCGGTACATATGTCACATATGCCCCACGCACGCCCCCGGAAGTGCCGACTGGCCAAAGCCAACATTGCGTTGTTAAGCACCATCCCTAATTCATTAGCTGGTTTATAATCATGCGAGCATATTTGAACTTATTTTTAAATTTATGACGGCCAGACACGGAATATCAAAGGCGACGTGCCAAGGCATGAAAGCAAGTTAAAATCAATGGAAGGCAACACAACAGCGGTTATACCAAGCTACATGACGGCCAAATAGCCTTGATTCAAAATGATAACCTATTTTCCACCAGGCTTCAGAGAATGTAGGCATTACAATAATACAAACATGCCGCACCTTAAAATTTAGCATAGCTGCAATAAATAAAAATGCAAACTAGCTCCGATCTTTCCCCGAAATCTAAAATACTTTGGCTAATATTTGTCTATTCCTGCGCTAACAGTAGCCCCGTGACACAACTGTACCGCGAATTACTCCAGTTAGTACATCTGTCCAGCAGCGAACGCGCGCAGCTCTGCATGAGCGTGCCGAGCCGAAAAGAAGCCGTCCCCGTTAACACCGCGCTCCGCTCAGGGCTACCGCGGAAACCAGTCCCAGCTAAGGTAACGCATCAGCACAGCACAACACGGCAAACGGGCGCCACGGCCAGAAACAGAGAGAGAACAGAGCAGGTGGAACGTACCGAAGAGAGTGAAGAGAGCATCAGGTGAAGCCAGCTACAGCGCAGGCGCGAACAGGAGGCGGCAGGCAACAGAGAGAAACCAGATTAGAACAGGGCGGCGGACGGGGCCGCGGTGCCGCCGGCCCACCCCGGACACAGGTCAAACAGCGGTCAGACCCAGGGGCGGAGCAGCGGCAACACCGGACTCACTAGGTAACAACCCAACACTGCACTATCAACCGGTCCGTCTTGGCACTACAGCATACGACACTATGGTACACTATACACAGCATTACAGGGAGCGGCGGCGAACGCCGCCGGCTCTAACAACAGCTGTATCCCCCGGGAACGTTGTACCCCCTCGCAACGAAAGATACTCGGAAACCTTCAAGTTCTGGAGGGTTGAACCGGCCTGTTTTGGTTCAAGTTTGGGGACCGATAAGGGAAATTAAGACACACGGTGTCGATTAATGAGCCCGGAGGATCTCATTGGGATCCAACCTCTCAATGTTACTAAAAGGCACAATCTCCTTTACAATCTCTAGCGTTTTGTTGCATGACCAAAATATTGTCATATGCTAATGTGCCAAACAAATACACTTTCGTGGAGAGGATGATTACTGACAATGCTGTGCTTACAATACTTTGCCGTTTCCCGATTAGCTGAAATTTTGTACAAAGCACAAATGGGTTTAATTCAGGAAAAATAATTTCACTTCACGTTACTCAAATATGAATTCAAGCCCTGGCCAGTATGCCTTGTGAAGTAGCCATCCGACTAGGCCCAGAGCACGGTCGATTTCTGGGGACGGGGTCGCCGCGGCCGGTGGCTGTCGCGCGCCGCACCACAACCCTCACAACACAATTCCAGTGGGCGACACTTCATTAGTGGCGCAGCGAAACAACAATTTGGCGCGCCGCCGCCGATGAATGGTCAGCGGACGGCGGCGCAGTATCAGCGAACTACGACCCGTTACATCGGCAACCAGCCAGCTTTTTAGTTTAACCTGCGTTACATGATGTTTCCTTTTTGCCGGTACAGAAAACCTCGGCCTTTTTATTGCCGGGTTATTGTTCAGTGTCGCGTGAAAGATGTGAACGGGACGGGCCGCAAGTTACAAAAAATAGCTATCTGCGGTGATGTAGAGGCGGCGTGAAGGCGCCGACTCCGGTCGGAGGGGCGTGCTCCACGTGAGGACCCTACAGCCGCACGGGGTCCGCACCTCCGCACGGGGTCCGCACGCCTGCACGCCGCTCAGCAACAGCCAACAACAATCTAACCCACACCACCCACACAGGTGCCCCGGCGGCAGCCCAGCCTGACGGCGGCGGCACGCACCTCTTCGTCCAGGTTGGAGACGAGCAGCACGCAGCCGGTGACCGGCTGGCCGGGCATGCGACCCATGCCCATGGCGGCTCCAGCCAGGCTGCCCGGCATCATGCCGGCGAACGGAACTGCAACAGGGGCAGCAGCAGGGTCAGGGAGAGGACGCGGCCGCCCAGCCTGCAGCTCTCACACGCCTGCCGCAGCGGCCCGCGCCGGGCGCGCGGCCTCCACCAGCACGGAACGGCGGAGCGCCTACTGGGGATCACGGAACAAGCACCCATTAGAACACTGCACGGATATTTGTTATCAAGAATCTCACCACAAGGATCAGTCTTCTTTCTTAAGAGCCTCTCTCATTTCCGCCCCAGAACAGACTACTCCAATGTTTATGAACGTTATCGTTGTAATTCAGTCATTCAGTAGGAGGCAACGAAGTTACATGTTTCCGAATGAAGACTTGGGTTAACACGAATACATTCTCTAAGAATCCCATCGTATTTCCCGTTAAATCAATGAGTCAAATCTGGAAGCCATTATGACAGGTTGGGGCCCACAACTCTTCTAGTACTTACACAACACCACTCTCTTTTAGTTCTGCTTACACTTTACCAGCACAGCCTCATAACCCACCAAGCATGCAGACAGGAAAAAAACTCAGAAAGTCACCCGCAAAACACACATCAACACGAGCACATGCAATTCTGGCCTGGGCCGAACGAGCTTCGGGAACAGAGCAGAGCTGGGCTGCGGTGGCTCTAGCGAAAGCGCTGCCGGCGAGAGCAAGGCCGGCCCTCCGCCGAGGCTACATTAGCGTTAGTCCCAACTCGAACCAACTCATCAGATGTGGGAGCCCCGATAATTGAAATGTCGCGGCCATCTGCACCGAACTCACCGACGGACACAAAGGGATAGAGCAGGCAGGCCAGAGAGCGAGAGAGCGAGAGAGCGAGAGAGAGAGAGAGAGAGAGAGAGAGAGAGAGAGAGAGAGAGAGAGAGAGAGAGAGAGAGAGAGAGAGAGCGAGAGAGAGAGAGAGAGAGAGAGAGAGAGAGAGAGAGAGAGAGAGAGAGAGAGAGAGATAGAGAGAGATCCAACCTGAGCGGCCCGAGCCGTCTGTAGCGTCCGTGCCTGAAATAAATCAAAGCGGAGCCATGTCAGGGCAATAGAAAAGGTTTGCCAGACACATGAAAGCGCCACGAAGAGACCAACAGATAGATAGCCCAACAGCGAAGTGAGAAACGCAACACCGAGATAGCTCACTGCAGAGAGAGAGGGAGAGAGAGTGAGAGACATTCCAGTCGACAAATCCTTGCCAAGATAGGTACCGTTCGTCGTAGGAGGGTGCAGAAAACAGAAAAACTAGATACAATACAATGCATGGGTTAAATTTAGGGTAAAATAAACTGATCAGTTTCCATTCGCGGATGTTACGCCAGCCCTTCGCAACACGAAAGCAAACATACAACAAACATTTATGGTAAGGCGCAAGGTGGTTACAGAGCGTTCAGCATTCAATGACGCAAATAAATCAACTAGTGGGTACGCAGCCGTAAGCTCAGCGGCGATTCAGCACCGCCGACCGCGCCAGCCCCGAGCAGCGCCGCTGGGCGCCGTGGCGGCCTGTCTGCGGCGAGCCGACACGTACCTCCCATTCCGGCGGGGAAGCCTCCGGCCAGCGAGGGGGCCAGACCGTGCAGACCGAACGGAGACAGCATGCCCGGGGTACCGCCTGCGGGCGGGGCACCAGGTCAGCGGGGTCGCCGGTCACAGGCAGCTTCTACCACAGGGTCAGTAACAGTGAGCGGAGTTGTGGGTGGACGGTGAGAGGGCAGCAGAGAGGAGCAGTTCCCTGAGGACGGCCACACGGATATCGTACTTGCCATTTCTCCTCAACGCTCTGATTCCACTCATGTTTCACTAGCCAGTAGTCTCGTCACTCATCAGATGAAAAGCCATGTTTATATTTTGTTGATGTTAACGATTTAGACACCACCTCAATGGCCCTGCAAAAATACCTGACATTGCGCGAATTATTGCGGACATGAAATTTGTTACGAATGATCAGAGCTGATGTTTTGCGCTTGGCATTAATATGACTAGTCACTGCAGCCTTTGATCCCCAAGGTATCAACCTCAAATTTCTGTGTTACGATGTTCTGGAAGACAAGTGAGATTTAACGCAAGGAAGTTCGAAATAGACAGCAAGCGAGCACGGCATACTTCAGCAACACAAAACATGTATTATACTACGTAAGCCGAAATGAGAATCAGATCATTGATAGTGGTAATTCTACAATGGCAAATATCGCAGAAGTGACTTCACACCTATCCAACAAGCCGCCACAAACCACTCGAGACAGTCGAGGTGGGTGGAAAACATTGCAGGCGGAGGCCCTGTCAAACATTCCTGGTGAGCCCAGCACTAGGGAAGACAGAAAGAAATGGTTTAGAGCGAATGTTCCATTTAAAGGGAGCGGGGCATCGCAGTGCAATTTCAGACCGTGGTAATTTTAAGACAATCTTTATAGAAAATAAAAGATGCAGTCTTATTTCTGCCGAAAAATTCCTAAAAAGGCCTAATGTTTCATTGCATCTAATTTTCCTGTTACAGGTAAAAAGTATACAAACCAGCGTGACTTCAAATTGGCATACGATCTGGCAATGCTTTGTGCCAGATCGAGCCTCTTTGCTTTTCGGTCGGGGAGGCGTGCTGGTGCCAGCGGGGTGGGTCGGGGAGGCTGGTTGGGGTGGGTCGGGGAGGCTGGTTGGGGTGGTTTGGGGAGGCTGGTTGGGGTGGGTCGGGGAGGCTGGCTGGGGTGGGTCGGGGAGGCTGGTTGGGGTGGGTCGGGGAGGCTGGTTGAGGTGGGTCGGGGAGGCTGGCTGGGATGGGTTGGGGAGGCTGGTTGGGGACGAGACCCGCACCACCTACCTCGCCGCGTATAAGCGATATACAGGCGCGGTACCTCACCTGTGGGCAGGCTCGGGTTGGTGTAGTCACGAGACTTGTCATTGTTGAACTTCACGTTCAGGCTGCTCAGCTTGGAGTATTCGATCCGCAGGGTGCAGCACGAGTTGTAGATGTTCTGGCCGTCCAGTTGCTATGACAACCACACGCACAACGTCAACGGCTTCTCCACACGCACGTGGACAATACAGCGGAGAGGCGTAATATATGCTTTGAAGCTCAACTTCAAAAGCCCTTCTGACGGCTTTTGATCAGGTAAATTGGCAGTTCCCCGAGAAAATACAACCGGGAGCTTTTGTTTAGCGAAATGCAGGCGTGAACATGGCAAAAAAAAACTCTAAAATTGTCAGTGAAATAACAGCAAACTCAATGCTCCAGTAAAAAGGACCAAAGAACAAAGCAGGCTCAATGCATTGTTCATTGTGAGGAGATGCAGAAAGAGAATAACGGAACTGGTTTACTGCGCAACTGTAGTTGCTCAGTAAAAACACTACAGCTGCCCTGCCCAGGTACCAATCACAGCCAAAATGCTGACACGGCGTTGGGTTTTCTAGCCCGTTCCCTAGAGAACCATTTCGATGCAAGCGGTGCCGCCGTAACCGGCGTCGTGTTGTGCGTTCGCTGCAAACTGTTGCAATAGTGTTTGGTCCCAGGACAGCTCCAGCCCCGTCACTGATGTGTTGTACAGAGTTTTACTGAGGCTGGCTACGGCAGCGTCCACGTCACTTACGCCGCACCGCCGGTGCAATGTTGTGACTCTAGTGCTGCCAGCTATCGACTGGATTCATATACCGGCGGCTACCACGCTGTCAAAAGAAGCCCAATGCTTTCTGACTAGTAGTCAACGCTGGGACCGCCTGAAGCCACAGGTGTTTGCAGGCGGATGGCGGGTGAGGAGCTCGGAACAGAGCGACCAGCCGGCGCGCAGGCGAGCAAAATGAGCGGACCGCTGCCAAACGGACCGCACCACTCGTGAGGCTCAATGTTCTGGCCCGGGCCACCCGCGGCAGGCTCCTCTGTTTGCGCAGATCGGTTGAACTCAGCGCTGCCGTGCTTTCTGCAAGGCTGGTGTCCTAATAAAGTGGAAGATATGAAACATATGCTAGCAATGACACAGTTTGAAACCGTAATTGGCGATGGGCCATTACATTCGGTGTCGGAGAATTTGTTTTCCACGGCTCGGTACCGTTCCTGGCCTCGAGGCCGCGGGCATATAGCACTGTGCAGACGTTAGGGATACTTCTCCGGATTTACAGATGAAAATTTCACTGTTAGAAACGCAAATAGGCCCCTACAACTGGAAATATGTGTTGGGGACCGCTGATCTAACATGTACACAATCATATACGTCGCCTCTTTCTGCAACCTATACCACAGCGGGTCGTCGCAGAGCGAGCGTGTGACCGTCCACAGAGCGAGCGTGTGGCCGTCCACGGAGCGGGCGTGTGGCCGTCCACAGAGCGGGCGTGTGGCCTCCACGGAGCGGGCGTGTGGCCGTCCACAGAGCGGGCGTGTGGCCGTCCACAGAGCGAGTGTGTGACCGTCCACAGAGCGGGCGTGTGGCCGTCCACAGAGCGGGCGTGTGGCCGTCCACAGAGCGGGCGTGTGGCCGTCCACAGAGCGGGCGTGTGGCCGTCCACAGAGCGGGCGTGAGCCGTCCACGGAGCGCGCGATGCAGACACGGTGGAGGAGAATAGAACCAGCAGCAGGCAAGCAAGCACAGGAATTCCGCTAACAATGATGTTCGCTGGAGTGGAAGCATTTCCGGTCCAGGGTAAATCGTCAGCCGAGCGACCTTACACCGCCGCTTACGGCCTGGCCTCCAGTTTCAACACGTCTGAGGGAATGAGTGGGTCGGCGATAAGACTGGCGCAATGTGCGAATTCGGGCAACTTTAGAACCAAACACTCGAAGCAAGCTTTCAAGTCGGCATGCCCGTAGTGTTGACCTTTCAGACGCGCGGCAATCCATTAGGCTCTGGCAAAGCTGACAAACGTTTCGCACATCTCTGCCTGACCATTGACAATGGTACAGTTCTGCCTCAGTGAATCGCTCTAACGCCAAATTTGCGTCCGGCTGTTAGGAAAAGCGCGACTTCAGGCAAAACCGCTGTTTTGTCTACATCCGGAGTGAATGCTTTCGACGGAGCCACAATAACACAATTACGGAACAAACAGAAGCAGGCACTCGGGCTGTTTTCAGGCTCGGCAAATCTGGCCTGCGGCCTTCCCTCGTCTCTCTATAAAACACACTTGTAAAACAACCCCAGCCCAGAGTGCGTGTGCGTTGCGAAGAGCCCAGCTCAGGGATCCACGCAGCGCAGCGCGTCAGGTGACTGTACAATATGTACATACTCGGCACACTTCTACCTCCTACGACAGCCACTCTGACGCATTGCAACCAGAGAAACTGGGCTTGAGCTCAGCGTCTGAAATCGCTCCAGTGCTGGGTGCCGAGAGGTAATTACCATATCCCACTCCAGAGCTAGATACCACTGATGGATACAAATGGCAATATCCTGTAGGAACTCATTTTCAATATGAACGATAGGCTGCGAGTTGATTTTCATTGGGAGGGAAAATACGCCTGAAAGAATATATCTGATGCAAAATCGGGCACATCTGTTTTCATTCTTAGGCGACATGCTCCGCATTAACACGCGCCGGTGCGGGGCTCCACGCCACCTTCACCGGTACGGAGAAGGGGGAGGGTAGGTACCTGTCCCACTAAGATTTGAGAAATCATGCTAGGTAGCTGGACGCGGAAGGCGGCTTTGCCCGGTCATGATCTCTACCAAAAAATGTACTATCATAATTGATATGACCCACGGTCCAGCCAATATCGTCATAAATCATAGTGCCTATCACTGGAGCCGCACTGGAAAGCCAAACACGATGGAATCAACAGAAGCGCTCACCCGCCATTTTCTGGGAAATCATCGAATTTAAGCCAATTTCCCATGTATTTCCCGTGGAGAGATTATGGTCCCGACCTGGCCCCAGATCATTAGGGGACTACCTATCTCCCTTGTACCGGCGCGTGTTACACTAATAATTATCGGCAGTTGTTTTGGGCGCCTCCAGAGGCCGGCGGCCGATGCCCGTGACCTCCGGCGGCGCGTCCGCGCGGGGGAGACTTCTCCAGACACAGCGGGCACGTGCGACAATGTGTCCGTGACGGGTCTGCCGCAGCTAAGACCCGTTCGACGGCGACTCCCGGCCGGCTTACAGGCCGACAGCACGGCAGGGCGCGGTCTCCGCGCCTCGGTTATCATCGTGAGCCATAGGCGTATGAACGGGGGGGGCAGGGGACCATGCCCCCATGTTCAAGACCTTAACCATTAACCCTATGACGTTGATTGGAAATATACGACTTAAAAATACAATTCGGCCCTCAATATTCTGGATACTCCTGCACCTATGTCGCAAGACGGAAACGCGCTCGACCAGGATTTGACCCGTTTTTAAGATCATCTGAACACCAAACGTGCAAGTAGGCCTTCCCGTTGGTTAACGCGACACCTTCCGATGACGACGAATCACAACAGTCTATACCCTACCAGGGAAGGCTGATCTACCGAACTCAGCCCAGCCCGGCAGATCCGCGCTGAGCCAACCTAAACCAGGACATTTCCCTTTGGCATACAAACTGGGGACAACTTGTGGTCCTTAGCCATTCGGATTTACTTTCACTGGGGACTGGTGCCCTTCTGATTCTGAATACCTCAAAGCCTATTCTCCGTTTAAAAACGGTTTTTGTGCCCATTGCCGGAGATTAGTATTGATCTCGCGATTTTCTGTACCAAAGTACCCAATTCAAGAAGCAGAAGCGTCCTTTAGGCTGATGAAGTATGCCTCTTTACGCCCTGATAGCGACCTTTTCCTTCTGTGGCCTCTAGTAACAAAAAGAAAAGAAAAAGAAATGTCAATGGCCTACCTTCTCTAAAGTACATCCCAACAGGGACCGCTCGAATGCCCCGCCCCCGTCGGGTTGCCACTGTGCCGCAGCAGACACACAACAATCTTATCGGTGCCGGAAGTGAGCCTATGAGCTCAGCGATAGCAAGCTCCACGCCGGAGCCTGCAAGGCCATAAACCGAAACTGCAAACTACCGACGCGAAACCAACGCCTGATTCAACATTGGCAGCTACTGTCTCATGGACGCCTTCAACGAACAAACTGCGCGCTTTCTCCGCGAGAAGCTTCAATTAATAGCTTTGAAAGAATAGAATAGTTGATGCGAGCAGTTTGTTCTCAATAGATAGTGCATCATTCGACATGTCCTTCTCACCAGTTTGGCAGCCTGGGCGGTGACCACGTCAGGGTACTGGATCAGCGCCTGGAAGGAGTTATTCTTCGTGAAGGTGACGATCTTCAGAACCTTGCCCACTCGGGAAAATATCTGAAACGATGGGGAAAAAATGGTCAGCATATGTCGGAAGTATCGGGTGGAACACAGATATGAGACTACAGGCATTTAGCCCTGCTACAATGTACTTTAAGTTTCCATGCAATTAGGAACGGTGGGTGAAAACGAGACGCCAGCCCTTGGCCGACGCAACTGAGACATTTAAACAAACAGATTACCATGATGCAGAATTCAATACTACCGGTACCCTCAAGGAATAAAAACAAAAACAATACAAGCTATCCAGTGCAGCTGCAAGATGACCAGGTCGCGATGTGCAGATAGATAGAAGGGAGCGGAACAACGTGACACATGAATTTAGAACCAGGGGCACAACATTTCAGAATCACCGAAAGTGGCAAAATACAAATGCAAAAGTTCTGAATAATACCGAATAACGCTTGAGAACGCGTCTTTTTATGCTGAAACATACGATTGTTTCCGATTTATTGTTGCCGCCCCGGTAGCTCAGTTGGTAGAGCGTTGGGCTCCGGCCCGCTGCTCAGAAACATGCAGTGGCAATGCATTTCCAGGCTTGGGATCGGTTCCCCTGAGACGCTCCGACGCTCAATAATTTACACGTCGGTCGACTGGCAACTGACTGGTGAGAGGGTGACCTGAGCGGGGCGGCCGTCCCTGTGCTTTGTGGGACGTTAAGCTTTCACTGTGGGAGTTGCTCGTTCGGGTGGTGGGGTCGGGGTCTCCGTGACAAGTCCCTTGATGACTTTAGTGAGACTCCGACTCCAGCCGCAGCACTAGGAACAGCTTGAACAAAATTTAGAATAATAAGAATTGTCAGTAATTTTTCACGATCTAAGAACTATTTTGGAATGGCATTCCTCGTTCAGAATACAGACAGCAGATCAAATAACAAGGTTTGCGTGGGATCAAAGGCAACATCGATTGTTCTGTTTTTATTTTGCATTAGCTTGTGCAGAAACCCAATACTTGCCTGTCATCAACATCAGGCGGTTTTTTTCCGGAAGCTCCAATGCGAGGCTTCGGCATGTTTTGCGCATCTCCGATTTGCTATCCATAATCGCGCGGACCATTTCCCTGCGACCAAATGAGCTTACTCTATTTCCGCTCCATACGAAAGCCCGAGGATAGGCTTCTATAAGCAGGCCTTGAACGTTTTCAGCCGGGTGAGATCGATCGACCAGAAACGCACTCGGAACATGATGGGCATTCGCGTGGGCCGATTGCTGCTACACTGGTGCAGACAGGCACTTTGCCGTCAGACTGGCAACACCATAGATGCCGGTGGCTCGCAGCGCACGGTGCAGAGCCGGCCGGAGTCGGGCCACAAAAACATCCCACCGATCTGAGCCATCGCGCGGTCAATAGCCAGGCATGGGGCTCGGAACAGACGAATCGTGCTCACTGTTCTCAGGACCTGTCACTGTATGGCCGCGTTCTGGTAGACGTTTCCGCTCCCGCCGGACCACCCTGAACGGACCCTGACAACGCCCCTGCTTTCACGGGAGGGAAACGGATGTTTTGGCCAAACACTGACAGCAACGATAGCGAATAAAGGGCTGCCCATCCGCAGAAATGCTTGCCGATAGCGCTATGCTCGCAGCGGGGAACCAACAGATAGGTGGTAACTGGTGAGGCAGCGACCGCAAGCAGCTCTGCGTCACATTTATAAAAAATGGGGCGAATCAAAGAGATGCAGAGCCAGGATGATGGGTAACTAAAACCCAGCAAGCTACCAAAGGAAGTAAACAGCAAGGCAGTTACACGACTGCATGATTCTGAGACTTCCACATATTACTAAAAAACTAGACCTCCAATTCAAACGGAAAACTGAGAACATGCTTTAGTTCCATATCAGGCACGAGCCGAGCACAGTCTCGAGACACAACGGAGCACAGCCACCCGGGGACCTTCTCGGCAGGTTCAGACAGTTCTCCGCTAACAGTGCCATAACACGGTGGCTCTCCTCCTCCGGTGCGAAATTACCTCTCGCCAGGGTGGTTCAGCTGGTGCAATCTTCCGAGACAGCGCGACAAACAGCCAACACCAGTTGGCAACGGCAACGTCAGATCACGTCTTATAGACCATGACAAGTGGAGCACAAGCAATCCCGCGAAAGAGAGAGAGAGAGAGAGAGAGAGAGAGAGAGAGAGAGAGAGAGAGAGAGAGAGAGAGAGAGAGAGAGAGAGAGAGAGAGAAAAAAAAAAGAGAGAAAAACAACAAGCTCCTGCGACGCAGACAAGCTGCAAGTGCAGTCGCAGTTGACATGTGGTGGGCCCTCCGCTGTAAAACGGGACGGCACCACTCTCCCCGCGGTATCCAGAATCACCGCCCAGCGCAGCAGCGGCACACCGTGGCAGCCGCAGCATTAATAATTAAGGTGATCCTCGATAGAGCGCACTGCTCTCCACCAGCATTGACGCTGCGGCCAATCTCCAGCGACAGCCACACCACGTCCTAAGTCCGGACTGTTGGGCTTGAACCGGGTGACTGGTGCGGTCACTGCCGGGTGTAAACCGGGTGACTGGTACGGTCACTGCCGGGTGTAAACCGGGTGACTGGTGCGGTCACTGCCGGGTGTAAACCGGGTGACTGGTGCGGTCACTGCCGGGTGTAAACCGGGAGACGGGTGCGGTCACTGCCGGGTGTAAACCGGGTGACGGATGCCGTCACTGCCGGGTGTAAACCGGGTGACGGATGCTGTCACTGCCGGGTGTAAACCGGGAGACGGGTACGGTCACTGCCGGGTGTAAACCGGGTGACTGGTACGGTCACTGCCGGGCGTAAACCGGGTGACTGGTACGGTCACTGCCGGGTGTAAACCGGGTGACGGATGCCGTCACTGCCGGGCGTAAACCGGGTGACGGATGCCGTCACTGCCGGATTTAATCGACCAAAGCGGCTGGAGCACGGTGACCTGGGCTGGTCTAACAGGCGGGCGGAGCTGACGAATGGTCTCCACTAAACAGCGGTGACGACGGAGCTGGGCAGACGGTGTCAGGCAGACGGAGTCAGGCAGACGGAGTCAGGCAGACGGAGTCAGGCAGACGGAGTCAGGCAGACGGAGTCAGGCAGACGGAGTCAGGCAGACGGAGTCGGGCAGATGGAGCAGGGCAGATGGAGCTGGGCAGACGGAGTCAGGAAGATGGAGCTGGGCAGACGTGTCAGGCGTGTCAGGCAGACGGAGTCGGGCAGATGGAGAGGCAGATGGAGCAGGGCAGATGGAGCTGGGCAGACGGAGTCAGGAAGATGGAGCTGGGCAGACGGTGTCAGGCAGACGGAATCAGGAAGATGGAGCTGGGCAGACGGAGCTGGGCAGACGGAGCCAGGCAGTGCCAGCGTCCGCGCCGCATTAGCCATTCATGACAAATGGAGGTGGCTGAGCCGGCGACACACCATTACCCTACCAAAAGATGTTCCCATCGCCGGGAACATGGCGCTCGCGAGTCCTCGATGAACAACGCAGTTGGGTGTTCCCTTGTTTGCACGAGAGTTGCCAGACAGACATGCATGATCAGCTGTCATTAATGACCCCTGCCATCCACCAAACATTGGCCCATCACAAACACTCAGTTAAGGCTGGGAGAACAACACTGTTCCCGGGGCCCATTAGCAACACACCAGCGTTTCTACTGTAGACCAGCCGCTTGTGTGTATTTCTAGCATTCAAAACATGTAGTTCAAAGGCAGTGGAGTGGTTCGCAAACTGCTCCGCCACACGGCGTGTCACTGCACGGAAAACAGGTGTGCACCAATTAACGGCTGGACCCTGGGGACAAAAAACTCTAATCGACGACCGAGATAAGCCATTGGCGTGAAATTATGTGGCAACTGGCACTTGGTGTAATCAGCAGTGAAGCTCGTAGCCTCCTTTGGGTTTATCAGATGTCTAATAATTATAAGGGCACGGTTCACAAACCCAGGAAATTAATTAAAACGCACCAAACAAAAACAAAAGCTTTGAAAAACATATGTAACACTGTACGCAAGCAAGGAGCCGTTCATAAATCATTTAACGCATATCTTTGCGATTTTCGACTCCCCCTCCCCATATAACGCTTCGTACCGCTCGGGCTGACCCCCTAAAAATTACGAAGAGCGGCATATAGACCACCCTGAAAATATCTGCAAGAATTTCACCAATATTGACGTAAGCCCGAGCTTTGCAAGTAGTACCTCCTAAACGATGCGATTCAAAGGCCATTTTAAGTCATCACGTTTGACGGGGGTTTCAGTTCTCCCGAGCATACAGGAGGTGAGAGTACGCGTTTGCAAAGGCAGATCCAGGGGGGGGGCAGGGGGAATTTACACTCTCCGATCGACCATCGGCGCCCCCTGAAATGGTCACAGCACCCTCTGCCCCCCCCCAGATGTGAGTATCAGCGCCCTCACGATCCGCCCTCTCGAAAAGTTTCAGAATTAAAATGAATCTTTGCATTTGAAGTGGATGCCGCAACAAGCAGAACAGTCTACTGGATCCGTTTGCCGATATAATTTTAGTTAAGCTTTGCTAGTGCCATCGCTCTTTTTTTCTGGAGACAAAGTTTCTGCTTCTGCTTATCTAACGCCTCCATTTGTTTCAAACATGCTCCTTCCCTTTGCGTGGACGTGGTCAGTGTTCCCGAAACCCATGATCACCGAGGGCGTGTGGGCACCGCGCCGCCTTGGACAGATATGTATTCCAACTTTTTCAGATACGCGCCGGACTCACCACAGAGAGAAGTAAGGGCTAGAGGACAGCACAGAACATTTTAAATTCAAAACCATTTCGCTCCATTTAAGTTCCGTCCAAGGGCAGTCCCAGACAAATCCGTTGGGGAAGAACCGGCGCCAAAAGTCTAGAAAAATATGTTAGGAATATTTGTAAAAAATATCCGCCTTTTTAAAGAGGCTTTCAGGAGCTATGGCCCGGATGCAATCCCCCCCTCCCCACCACCCTGTAGGACTTCAAATAGCTCCGCTCCCGAGAAACAAGGCAGGACATCTCTTCTCAACACCAGGGGGGAGGTCCTGGATGGGTTAACGCTGGCATGGCAATACAAGCCCTATACAAAGCCTATGCGAGAATCATGATCTGACCTGACCCTCAACCCACCGCGGTCTAAACCCATGTTGTCAAAACTTTGGAACATTTTCGCAATACGGCTGAAATAAAATTTCTGTTGGGGAGCGGGGAAGCGCGTTCTCGTCTCTCCGTTTCGAAACCCATGCAGCTCTTCTATTTTAACCCACTATTTTGTCAACCTTTTCATTCACAATTCAAAACGCTGCGGGCATTACGTAACGATCGGGACCAGCCCCGTTCCTCCTTGAAACGCTTCGAAACACTCTGCCTTACTCCCCTCCCCCAAGCGATACATAATTCATGGACGACCCCTAACTGTAATGAGGAATCAGTGGCAAAGACAGACAAAAATGTACGGGTAGACTGTTCCCTCAAAATAATCAGCTTTAACGTCGAGTTTCGAAGACGAGAGTTTTTGCCTGGAACGCGAGGCGAAAATACACAATTATTCTCGACATTATAAGCACCCGATCAGCGTGCTAGACACAGAGATGAAACAAAGACACTACAAGCAAATCATAAAATTTCATTTCAACCACTAGTGGACCGTTTGGTCAGGCTATAGCACTGACAAAAGCTGTTTGACACTGGGCGGTATGAGCAGCGGCGCGGCCGCGCCAGATGTGCTGTGAAATGAGCGAAGCTGGTGCGAGGCGCGTCCGTTTGACGACAGTGCCGGTATCTGATTAGTCGGCCCGCGGCGGCTGCTATCGCCGCGGGATGTGCCCCCCCCTGTCACTATCGCCCCCCGTCAGCCAACTTTGGCGATCGGCCCACCGGTCGGACGGGCAGCTCATTACAGGAGCGCCGCCCGAGGCTGCACATGTCGCCGACGCGTCCGCGCCTGACACTGCCGCCGGCGGGGTCACCGCTCCGCGGCGCTGATTGGCTGCCGCCGGCGGTTCACCTTTGCGACCCCGTCACTCCCGCCGGCGGCCGCCGACCGAGCCCGCAGGGCGTCTACAGTGGCAACCAGACAGCGCGGACTAACTCCGACAATGGCCGCGCGCTCGGCAGGGTGGGAGTCGCACTAGCAACGGTCCGTCACGGCGGTACAGAGCCGGGTGGAGGTCGGACCAGCAACGGTCCGTCATACCGGTACAGAGCCGGGTGGAAGTCGGACCAGCAACGGTCCGTCATAGCGGTACAGAACCCGGTGGAAGTCGCACCAGCAACGGTCCGTCATGGCGGTACAGAGCCGGGCGGAAGTCGCACAAGCAACGGTCCGTCATGGCGGTACAGAGCCGGGTGGAAGTCGCACAAGCAACGGTCCGTCATGGCGGTACAGAGCCGGGTGGGAGTCGCACCAGCAACGGTCCGTCATGGCGGTACAGAACCCGGTGGAAGTGGTATCAACAACGGTCCGTCATAGCGGTACAGAACCCGGTGGAAGTCGCACCAGCAACGGTCCGTCATGGCAGTACAGAGCCGGGTGGAAGTCGTACAAGCAACGGTCCGTCATGGCGGTACAGAGCCGGGTGGAAGTCGCACCAGCAACGGTCCGTCATGGCGGTACAGAACCCGGTGGAAGTGGTATCAACAACGGTCCGTCATAGCGGTACAGAGCCGGGTGGAAGTCGGACCAGCAACGGTCCGTCATAGCGGTACAGAACCCGGTGGAAGTGGTACCAGCAACGGTCCGTCACGGCGGTACAGAGCCGGGTGGAAGTGGTACCAACAACGGTCCGTCATAGCGGTACAGAACCCGGTGGAAGTCGCACCAGCAACGGTCCGTCATGGCGGTACAGAGCCGGGTGGAAGTCGGACCAGCAACGGTCCGTCATAGCGGTGCAGAGCCGGGTGGAAGTCGCACAAGCAACGGTTCGTCATGGCGGTACAGAGCCGGGTGGCAGTCGCACCAGCAACGGTCCGTCATGGCGGTACAGAGCCGGGTGGAAGTCGCACCAGCAACGGTCCGTCATGGCGGTACACAGCCGGGTGGAAGTGGTATCAACAACGGTCCGTCATAGCGGTACAGAGCCGGGTGGAAGTCGCACCAGCAACGGTCCGTCATGGCGGTACAGAGCCGGGTGGAAGTCGCACCAGCAACGGTCCGTCATGGCGGTACAGAGCCAGGTGGAAGTGGTACCAACAACGGTCCGTCATAGCGGTACAGAGCCGGGTGGAAGTGGTATCAACAACGGTCCGTCATAGCGGTACAGAGCCGGGTGGAAGTCGCACCAGCAACGGTCCGTCATGGCGGTACAGAGCCGGGTGGAAGTCGCACCAGCAACGGTCCGTCATGGCGGTACACAGCCGGGTGGAAGTGGTATCAACAACGGTCCGTCATAGCGGTACAGAGCCGGGTGGAAGTCGCACCAGCAACGGTCCGTCATGGCGGTACAGAGCCGGGTGGAAGTCGCACCAGCAACGGTCCGTCATGGCGGTACAGAGCCGGGTGGAAGTGGTATCAACAACGGTCCGTCATAGCGGTACAGAGCCGGGTGGAAGTCGCACCAGCAACGGTCCGTCATGGCGGTACAGAGCCGGGTGGAAGTCGCACCAGCAACGGTCCGTCATAGCGGTACAGAGTCGGGTGGAAGTGGTACCAACAACGGTCCGTCATAGCGGTACAGAGCCGGGTGGAAGTCGCATCAGCAACGGTCCGTCATAGCGGTACAGAGTCGGGTGGAAGTGGTACCAACAACGGTCCGTCATAGCGGTACAGAGCCGGGTGGAAGTCGCACCAGCAACGGTCCGTCATGGCGGTACAGAGCCGGGTGGAAGTGGTATCAACAACGGTCCGTCATAGCGGTACAGAGCCGAGTGGAAGTCGCACCAGCAACGGTCCGTCATGGCGGTACAGAGACGTGCATTGCACAAATGCTTTCTCAGTATTGAAAGATGCAAAACAGTAGTGATTATGAAAACTATTTTGTTCCAACTGAGCACTGGCCACGGAAGATAATCTAGCTGAGAGTGCTCGACTTGCCCACGTCCCTAAATTACCGTAGCAAACGCGTCGGGAGACGACCGGGAGGTACAGCAGCAGCACACGGGTGTAGACTTTATGTTTGGGGATGCCTGGGTACCTTCACCAATGAAACGAATACAGTGCTAAAACATAATCGTTTTTTTGTTTTTCATTTTAAGGACTTTAAATTTCTTGCATCCTGTTCAGCGGACCCCCGGGAAGGTTTACAGGTAGTATTTATAGCACCATAACTATTGATATATTGCTAATTGACATTGTTTCAAATTTGGTCACCACCATCATTATCAAAAATGCATGCCTCTAACTGACAAGGAATGAAACCTACGGAGATGCCCGGTTATTGCATCTGGTACTTGCAGCCACAGCCGAGCTGTCGCACCGTCCCAGGTTTGAGCCCCTCCCGAAGCCTGTCTGATAGTGTACACCTAGGTCCCGTGCGTCATCGGCTGGCGGGAGCAGCACCTCACTGGCGGTTTACCGCCGCCGCATACAGTGAGGCTAGCGCCCGGCTCTGCCGAAGGTGTGATAAACAAAACACAGGCGGACGGCGCGGCTGCAAGAACACCCTTCCGTCAGCGCCGCTCCAGCTCAGGCAGCGGCGCTGTGTAGATTAGAAGATGACACAGCGCTGAAAGCGCAGGGGGCCCCGGGCTTCTGACGTGGTGTCTATCTGTAGCGCTGACGTTCCCCAGTCGGCGTCCGCAGCACACGACAGCACGGAAGCCATAACATCGACAACGGGTGGGACAGAGCGAGCCCGCCGGAGGCCACCCGCGGGCTGTGGGACCACCTCTGAGCCGGAGCCCACCTGCTGCTGCCGACCACCTGTAAGGCGACACGCCTGGCTCTGGCCCGGTGGAGGATCGATCGGGGCGGGCGGCGCCTCGCCACGCCACCTCAAAGCCCGGTGTAGGCCACCGTTTTAGCCGCGCCGGCGGGAGACCAATTAGCCTAAATGGTGGCTGCTGCAGCGGTGGCCGTTCTTGAGCCGAGCTCGCCGGTTCTGTCGCACCAGTGTGCAGCCCAGCGCGGCGGCAGCAGCAGCGACTCCCCGGGCGACCATCGTGCCCTCCTGACCACGGCCATGACGACAACATGCACGCCTGGACACGAATTCGGGCAGGCCAGCAGTCAGTTAGGCGCTGCAGGCCAGTTCCCAGTCGTTCCCGCCGGGCCATTCCACAGCTTAATGCAACTGTAGAAGGGTGTCTCCAGTTGCGGCATGTCCTTCTGCATGGATACCCACTGGCAGCGGACGAACGCCCGCGCCTACGCTGTTCCGGAACCGTTGGGAGTTCTGAATCGAAAAATATATTTACAGGCTGTTTTCAACTAGAAATGAGGCATAACAACCGTTTTCGTTAAGCTGTATGCACACATATAAACATGCTAGCACTTTCGTACATCTGCCTGGAAGCATAACAAATTTCCTTCTTCAAACAAGGCCTTTGAAGCCCAATGCACTGGTATTATCCCGCAATGTTCAACAATAATCAGGTCCGTTTCGATATCACAACCACACACGCAGGCAGAGAGCGGGCGGCCGCCCCGCCCTCAGTCGGCTCACATCCTGCGACGACTCACTCTACCACGCTGGGGGGTGAATTCCAGCAGCCAAGACCTACCATAACGCAGACCATCAAAGTACGCTGGAACGTCTCCCGTCGCAGAAAAAGCAGTGCCAATGAATTCCACATTGTATTCTTGCCCTGCGATTCAAACCGATGCTAAAGTGGCTGGTGTCATTACAAGTCGGGCAAAGGTATTTTTCACGCGACTTTGAAAACAAGCTTCATATTTTCACCATATGTGACCTGGTTAACAGCCAGCAGCCATTTTGTAAGAGCCAGCACGTTTTAAGCTTTTCCTTTTTACTTCTTTTTATGTTTACTTAAATAGCACAGCACTATCAGTCCGTGAAAGCTTCGGCGTGTTTAGATTTGTGGTCTCAGCTCTCTTTTTGAGTGCACCACAGAATCTTAACACCATCTTTTAATGACAATAAGTCACTTCTTTTAAACAAAACAAAATAAAACTACAATTGAGCCTTCCTTACAGAGACTTCAACAAAGAACCCAGTGCCCGCGCCCCGGCGGACTAAAGCAGCGAAACCACTGGAGTTCATCCAACCTTTAAAGCAGCGAGTGACGTTTGCACCGGCCAAATGAGAATCTACGGCGGCGGGCGGCGCTGTTGCGTGTGCGGCGGCCCCTGTTGCTCGGCGTGCGGAGCGGCGGCCGGCGGCGGTCACCGATGCACTGCCGGGGGCACGCGACCGCCGCCGGAAGCTGGGCCACGTCGACACCACAGGTGGGTGGCGGGCTACACCACAGCTGCCGGCTAACGCGCACCCAAACACTGCCTCCCAGTGAGTCATCTAATCCAACTGAAAGTAGGCCGCTGTCGAACAAAAAACTCGGCCGTGACAGACCGGGAGCGCAGCTAACGCGCCGGCGGTTCTGCAGGCATCGCCCATCTTCCTCTGCCTGGCACAGCACCCTCTCAAGTACTGTCGGGCTCTCGCCTAAACGATTTATACGCAGCATGGTGACAGAAAGTGCGAACAACACCATACCGGGAGCCGTTTCTCGGTGCTATTCCGAAAGGAAAGGGTAGGACCTGATATTTGATAACCGAGACTACGAAACAACAAGTTGAAGGCCTGCATTTACCTCCCCACATAGTGCAAGCGAACACGCAAGGAGACTTTTGTCGTTGGAAAAGCAGCTAATAAAAATGAAGCCACGATAGAGCCCAAAACAACGGTACACTCTAGCAATGAATTGGATTTTACAGTAGCCCGCGCGATCGGCGTTGGAAGCCATACAATGACGGTCTCGAGGAGCGGAACGCCTTCCTCAAGACATTCGAATCCACCCGTTCCGGACTGATCTTTACGGCTACCGCTGCCGGAGGGTATCAGAGACGGGGAAGGGGCTCAGATTCCGGGACGCGCAGCTAAGGCGGCAGGTGTGCTTCCTGAGCAGCGGGACAATGCACACGGGCCTGCTGTCCAGACAATGGGCGTCACTACGCAGTAGTTGTTTCTCACTGGCGACCAAGTCTCAGAATCAGAAAGATGCACCAGTTGTAAGTCCGTAGTTGAACATCCTGTAATCCCGTGAGGATCCGTTGTTTGTACTCCGTGAGTCTGCACGGCCACTTATCAAATAACACGTAGCTGTCTATATTACTATTTACTTTTCATCGCTTCTTTTTTCGGGTATAACACGCTCTAATCACCTGCTCTATAAACAGTAAAACAGCTATGTCCACCTTTCCAACTAAAAATAGGTCAGAGAACATACATCCACACGATAATCGCCACTGAGTGAATATTGCACATGCCATGTCTAGCCTCTACCACAAAAACCACTTCTGAAAAGGCGCATTCCCAGAAGAGGCATTAGCCGCGGCACCGTCTCCGGCGAGCTCCCCCAGTGGCCATACAAGGAGCGCCGGTCCCTGGCGGCAGGGCACAGTGGTGCTGCTCATCATGTCATCATATCTGGAAAAGACAGCCTCCGGCCGGAGCCAGACAAATAAACTCCCCGGGGGCCGGGGGCCGCCGCCGGCCGGCCGACCCGTCAGGAAAATCGACACGGCACCGGTGCCAGACGGGCCAGAGCCGATGGGAGCGCAGCCAGGGTGGCCCGCCCCGGCGCTGGAGAGATATCACGATAAAACGACTCGGTGTCGCTGGGCAATGACTCATCCCAATCCTTCTCACTGCAGCACCCAAGGCGTCAGTGGCACCGTCTCACCGGGCACGATCGGCACTGGGGGGGAGGGGGGTGAGAGCGAGAGGCCGACGTCAGCACCCGCGTCCAAAGCAGACGCCACCGGCTCCTCTAATCCAACAAACAGCTCTCGCAGCTATAAAAAACACCGGCGCTGGGACATCAATGGCGGAGCCGCGCGTCCGATCCGGAGGTGTGAGCTCGACGAGTCTGACGGCAGATTGGTTCTTAGGTCCCGAGAGCGGATAAGCCGTGATGACGCCGCCGCTGCGGACTGGATCACTCGCTGGTCCCACAAACAAACCTTCGCTGCCGAGAACGACTGGGCGGCGATTTCCTGCCCACCGGCTGAACGTGCTGAAGATGAGAGTACGCAGAGGTCAGGATCCGCGCAGGAGGGCGCGCAGCCACCGCTGCCGCGCTGTTCTATAGCCGGAAATGAACACTATGAGTAGGGTAGCGTTGCACGTCATAGAGACCACGGTTTAGTTTGATAGAATGCACAGTTCCGTCTATTTCCACACGACTTTGAACATCCCAATCAATCCGCACAAATTTCGTTCCGTTAAACGCCAATGGGACGGGGAGGCATCCTGTTACACATGAACACATCTTCTGAGTCAACAAAATAAGATTCGTCAGTAGAAACAAATCTAAATTGCACAAATTGGGTTCCAGACTGTGACGACTGCAAGAGACAATTGGCACGCACTGACAGGGCCGTCCGCTTCAGCCCTGGCCCTCCCGCCTCCCAGCCACAGTTGGCCCACCAGTCTCTCTCCAGGCCTGCACATGTCCGCGTGGAGCCCGGCGCGGGCGTCCGGCTGGAATCTCGGCCGGTGGGAGGTACACGTCTGTATTTCAGGCCGACGGGACAGCCGACACGTGTCGCCGTCGGCCGGCATCGCATCTGTCTTGTGGCAGTGAAAGCCGAGCAGGGCGGCCCCAACCCGCCATTAATCACACCCTACCGCACACGGCCAGCCACCGGCTCACACGGCAGCCGCCACGGGGCAGGCACCGTCACCGGCGTCACTGGCGTCCGACCCCCCCCCCTACAGGGGCTCAGGGGCGCTACACCAACGCAACAGCAGAAACACTCCCGGTCATCTATCCAAGGGGTGTCTCGTTGATCTCCTCACAGACAATGTTGCGTCATGCCTTGTAGGCTGATGTCAGTTGACGTACAGAGGGAACAGTCGCCGGTAGTTCCAAGAACACTGAATGACTCCTAAAGGGCATTGTTCACTTTGTTGAAATTCTACAAAGGAGTAATTGTGGACAAAATAGGTCTGAAAATTGGGAAAACACATTTTGTTTCCACCTTCAATAACTCAAGAGAAAAATTTCGCCTCTTGTCATACTACCATGGGTTGACCCAAACATCGTTTGTAGTTGCGAATATGTCTGCATGCGGAGGCTTGCGGCATGTAACGTAGCAAAGGCAATGCCATTTGTGAATATTTATCACGGGACATTCGCTGCCAGAAGAAAATGGATTCCTTCATGGTTTGAAATAGTGGAATAGCCCCGTTTATTTTGAACTTTAAAGTGTGCGGAAATTTTATACAGAGAGCTTTGAGCGAAATGCAATACGCAAATGGTGGTTTCTCGACAAGCTCTGCAAAACTGCTGTCGTCAGTTCAAAATCCATCATAAAAGTGTGACACTCGCTTTAAACTCGATGATACTTGATTCAAAACTTTAAGGTGTTCTTCGCGGAGCACTGTGCGCTTATAACATAGCCAACCGTAAAACATCCGCCAAGCTCTTCTCCATGAAAAGGAGTTTGTCATGCGGTCCGCCACGCGCGGGCTCGCCCCTGGTGCCGCCGGTGCGTGTTCCGGCCAAGGCCCGTGCTCGCCAGCCTGTGGAAGAGGTAGCGGTCTAACCTGCTGCAGCACGTCCAGCGTGACCGGGTAGACCATGTGCTCGATGATGATGCGCAGCACGGTGTTGGGGCCGCCCTGGGTGTCGCCGCCGGAGAGGGCCTGAGCCGCCTGCAGCGCCGCCTGGGCCGAAGCGTTCTGCCGAGACAACACCGCGCCGGTGACGTCACCGCCCGGGCAGACATCGAGAATCAGCGCGTGACGTCACGGACAGCAGAGCGAGAGTCAACAGACGTGACGTCACATCAGGCACACATCGACGTCGTTAGCAGGACCCAGACGGAAATCAATGACAGCGGCTCCGCGACTGGTGTAAACAGAATCAGTCATTTAAAGCTTAAATTTAACTCCGCCATAGGCGAGAATACCACTGAATGATACCTGGCCCAGTTGTGCTCATTTCACCTCAACCAGCCGGCATGAATCACACAGCGGTTGCAGGATAGAGTTGCAATGTTGTTAGAATTCCTACACAAGCCCCTCACGACGTAGCTATCATAAATTGTATTGCCTATTCATGTCTGTTCTTCCAGACATTGCTAACATACAGAATCAATATGTTTCACTTGGTGCCAAGTTGAAAACTAAAAAAGCTGTCTGCAATTTCATAAATAAAACATTACAAATGCTAAATTTCCACCCTTGCCTCGGGAAGTGTAATTGCAAGCTATGGCAACACTCACAAGTTGAGGGACTGGATTGATTTTATGGCACAGTCACAAGTTCCGAAACGCCGAGGGGACCCTCGCAGCATGCAAACACGACTAAGTTGCCGCACAGCACACAGCCCCTGCTAATAGCAACACACATTTCAAGAAGTCGAAACGTCCTGAATTAGAAAAAACAGTCACTAATGTTCTCGAGTTGTTGGTACGCCGTTTTCGGTCCCTCTGCATCTGATACCGCATGTAACATCATCACGTCCCACGTTTAAAAAGCGTTTCACGAAATTTACGGGTCCCACCGGCCCAGTACAAACCGCGGGGGCATGCGCGAGTTAGGTCGCGTTCAGCCCCCACCAGCGGCACACACTGGGCAGCTCTTTGTTGTCGGTTTTAGAGGTGGGCACCGCTGTGGCGTCGTCCCTCCCTGCAGCCGCCATACGGCGCCCGTTACCAGCACCGGTGATTGCCCCGACCGCGCTCCAATCGTGACGCGCAAACACGCCCGGCGGCGCCGGCGGCGCGGCCGCGCCGTCCGCGGGGCACACATGCCGCAATCACGCGCGCCACAAACACGCTGGTCGCCGCTCCAGAGCCGGGTAAAAAGTCGGCCGCGCCGCCGCCGCCCGTTCCTGCCCGTAATTGGCCGCAACATATGGCCGCTCAAGTCGCTCACAATTGAAGGCAGAGCTCCAGCTTTGGAGAAGAAAACTGTTCACGATACGTTACGATCCGGTGCAAGTGGAAATAACTACTTAAGACATATGACGACATGTCTAAATCGACAACTTTAAAATGGCACTCGCGTATCGCTCCTAAGCTAAATAAGGGTGCAGCACATAATGTTCTCATCTCTGAACGCCTCACTTTTGGGTCCACTTGTACCATGTTGCCTGTTAAAGGGAATGTGGCACTTTTACACTAGGGCTTGAACTGAAACCGCCATGTGAGACAGACCATATGCAAAACCCCCACGTCTGATATTTCCTTCGTTTCCGGCTCACCCTTCACAATTCAATTTTGTGTGTTTAGAGTGGGTGCTAGCCCTGCAACGGGGCATTGCCGGTCTCCAGTGTTCCAAATCCCAGGATTCTGGGTGGGAAGCGACATCCGAGCAAGCTCCACTTTAACACTCACTTCTGTGCTATTTTTACACAATTTTCGCTCACTTTTCAAGTGGACCTTTTCTTAGCACAATCAAATAGCTGGCGTATATGAACTCATCAAAATATGGTAGCAAGGACATTTTAATCAATAGGTTTTTCCTAAACTTTCATCAATTTCCTAAACTTTAATAATATCTTAATTCACTCTCCAAATATTGTAACTTTTGAATTTTCTACCCGTCCGCTGTTTTCCAATTATAATTTTACACTCGGCACCCGAGCGCAAAACCAGTTATAGGACACTGGCGGGCCTCTCCCGAAATGTTCGTTTTAAAGTCTTCGAATAGAACGGCCTACTTATCAAAAGATCAGCACGGTCCACCTTTAACACGCGCATTGACGGGGGTCTGAGCCACCTTCGGATTGACGAGGGGGCGGGTACCCACCCCCTAAGATCTCGAGAACCACGGTAGGTAGCGAAAAACGGTAAACGGCGTTGGGTAGCCCATTCGCTTTTCCACCGAAAATATTTGAACCATTTTTTGTCAGGTCACATTTAAGGTCACGAGAGGTCAAAACATGCCGTCATAGGGATAACATGTAAATAAGGTTTTTCGGCCATTACATCTGAACAAGTAAAGATAGAGCAAAACGACTTAAACTAAATGAATCCTCGCAGCAAGCCGAATCGAATGATATATAATTTGACCTTGCTAGGTCAAATCAAGCATTTGACCTGACCTGAGGTCAGGTCAGGGTCAAATTATATAAAATGCATATCAGTAGAACCACAAAGTCAAGGCGAGTCTAATGCAGCTAAAATAAACGCTCTATCACCATCCGTTACTGAGTTATTCAGTAAAAATCACATTTCCCATGTATTACCAATGGAGAGGTCATGCCTCATACCTGACCTTAGGTCATCGATATCAAAAATACCGGAACATATTTTAGAGAACTCGGTGGGCCCATTATGCGATATGAGTTTCAATTGGATAAGTTCACCCTGCGCCGACTTATGCTCTCTTATACTTTTTTAGGTTGGGCCACTTGACCTGTACTGATGACCTGACCTGAGATGACCTATCCTTAAAATTTGCACAGAAGTTGGAAAAATGATGAGGGAAAAGGTATACCAAGTACGGCGGCGCTGCGCGCCGCCGTTTTTCTGCCATCTCCGAAAAACCCGAGGGGGCGGGTACCCGCCCCCGTCAATGCGCGTGTTAAAGGGTGGACCATTCAAAAGGTCCGCCCCTCAAAGGTTCCACCATTAATAGGGAGGGGATGCATGGCGCAGTAGGAACGCAGCCGTGTAAATGCTGACCCGGGTTCAAATCCCCGACGGGAATACCGAATAAGAACTTTCTGATCCCCAATATGCTCTCCCAATGAGGAGATAGTTGGCGACAAGGTATGGCCTCTGCAGTTGGTGCGTCGCAAAGCTCCAAGAAAAATCCCTGGGGAGCTGAGGGCAGGGGTGTGGATTTATCTTTCTTTGAGGGGTGCCTGGACAACACCAACAAAACGTCAACTAGCGCTAAAACTCTCTTCAAATTTTCTTAGTCTTCCTTTTAAGGAATCTAAACTCGTTTAAGCAGTACAACAGGCTTTCGAAAGTGCTAACACACGTTTTATATTATACTGTCCCTTTCAATATGGCGGCTATTGAAGTTCTTTTAAAGTTCGGCACCCCAAACATTTAGAAAAAAATCCAAGGTTTCTAAAAGTGAGGAGAAATTAACGAATTGGAGATGTTCCACAATTCAAATGTTCCACTTTCGTGAGAGCATATTATTCAAAATATCCACTGCAGCATCATTTGCTCCTCAGAGGAAAAAGCACGTACAAACGGAGAATTACACCACAATTAGGGATAATCTGGAAGAGTTTAACCAAAATATTATATTCATCCAATAGATGAGCATTGATATATCTCTGGAGGTGTCACGAATGTTTAGAAATATTCGGTTCCTAGATATATTTTTTCTGATGGAAGAACCCTTCAAACGGTGAGTTTTTCTTCGCGGACCCTATAAATGGCGGACACCTTGAGCAGTCATCTTTTTCAGCGGTAGGTTCTTTTAACGCCGGCGTTTTGGTTTGTGAACCTTTGGAATGATATATATTTTACATGAATCCACCGCGCGATCGTTACGGGGCTCGTGCCTGCTCTAAAGACACGAAATTGAGCTGCAACCGGGGAGCTCTGGGCCGAATGAAACATCAAACCTGGGCTTTTTCGACATGCTCTAATAATTGTTGGGGTTTAACGACACAACAACTGCCAAGGTTATGCGGCATTCCCAACTCTCACCCTGCTGGGGCGGATTTGGGGGATCAGATCGACTTATTCAGAGGCTCGGCCGGGACTTGAACCCGGGACCAGTGGATTAGGAGACTTTGAGGTTATCCACTAAGCCACCCGCCCGCATCGATATGCTCTGTCAAATGGCTATGGCTAAGACTAATGACCAAGCGACATTTCAGACTGGCGCCATGGACTTTTCAGGGGGATGTCGTGACCATTGCAGGGGCCGCGAGTCAATGAGGGTGCAAGCGTCCACTCTTGCCCCCCGACCTTGGATTCGCTTATGCCACATTCCCTTTAAATAAAGTCACGAACTACACATAGAAGATTGAACACAAATAAGGAAGGTTTATGTTCGTACAATAGGAGAGCCAAGTCTATAGAGATCAAACGGATCCAGTCCGGCGTCTGCCCGACAGTGTTCACTCTGCAGCGTGGAGGCGACTTCAACGTCACGGAAGGTGAGGCGTCGTCTTCCAGGCGATACATGCCAGTTAGCACGCCGGCTACCTCCACCGATGCCGCGGAAGAGACGGTGGAGGAAAAATCAGACAGTCAGCTCATGCAAAAAGAACCTACGATGCATTTACTGCCAAGTAGAGGAAATAATAAGATGAAGAGATTCATGCAGAAACGATAGCGTTTGTCTGAAAGGGGGAAGGCGGTGGTTCAAAGCGCCTAATCGAAGAGACATGCTGACAGCAGATCCGGAGGAAAAGCCACCGCGCTGTCCACTGCTTCCCATCTACGCCGTCGACAGTTCCCTCATCTATAGACTCCCGAGCACTCGGTGCCGGCTATCGGTTGAAGGGCCGGAACCTCCTCCACGGAGGTATCGGCACCAGTAGCGCACCTTCTTGAAGGTGCGTCCCTTGACTGGCGGGAGGGGCTGATTCAAGTTGGGCCAGAGCATCCATGGGGCGGCGCTGCCCGGTACCGCCCTCATCAGCGGCCAGTGCTGTAACGGCACAAACCCCTGGTACGGCGGCGGCATCGGGAGTGGCGGCGACGGCGGCATCATGTTCGGGGTCTTCGCACGAGAGTGTCTGAGGACCGCCACCAGCAGCCTTGACGCGGAGTTCGGTGGCTACAACAAAGGGCGTGATACTTCAGCTGAGGCTCTTCAGCGAGCGGGAGCACATCCATGCAGGCAAAGCGCAACCATACAAACACAAAGGCACGTTAACCGTAAGCGTGATAACTGAGCGAGGCACGTGCAATTATAAGCGAAGCGCGGGAAATATGTGGTACAAAAAATAGAGCAAGCCAGCGACGAAGAGCGCAGGCACGTGGCCCACGCAGCATCGGCGCCGAGCCTCAACGCTGTTAACAAGTTTCTCCAGCCCCTTCTCGCAACTTTTGGCAACAAGAATACTTTCACAAATGCTTTGAGCATTAAAATCAATTGAAAATAATAAATCTAAGAGTTTAATCGTAATTATAAAGTTGGCAGCAGTTCTGTCTGAAACGAAACTCTTACCTACTTTCCAACTGGCCGACTGCACATAAAACAAAGTGTTTTGTTTTGATTTGTTATAACATATAACAAAACATCCAGTCCTCATCATAAGGTCTGGCCGCTAAGAATTCTGTGGCGACACCCTAAGGAAAATGCAAAGCTAACACAAAAACAAAAATATTTTATGAATTTAAAATACATTGCGGGTAGACGGACTCCGGCGTACGCATTCCAAGCCACCCGAGAGGCCACACGACGCTAAATCTCCCACCATATAGAACGGTAAAAGGAAGTGGGCGGAAATCGAACCTTAAAATCATATCAAGTAAAGACATGCTGCCGGAGATATGGAAAGGAATCCAGAAAATGAGCTCTGAAACCAGCTTCTGCGGTTCGGCACTGAAATCAACAACCAGTAAAGTTATTCCGCCAAGCTCCACATACGGGGCTTTAAGCAGTGGCGGATCTAGCCGGATGGTTTGGGAGGGGCAAACCAATGTAGAAAAGAAAAAAGAAAGAAAAAAACGTCGCGCAGTGCAAAATTGCGTTACAATATGCCTTTTCGGTAGGATTTTGGGAACTGGAGACGAAAAGCAAAAAAAAAAACGCCACGGGGTGAAAGATATGGACTCAAGATAATTTTTTCCTGTCCAAGCCCCAATATTTACACTGAACTTCACTAATTCTGTTTGAAGTTGAGAGTTGAAGCACCAAAATCTTGCTTACAAACTTAAAAGGAGTCGGGGAAAAGGAGGTCGATCGCTTTGGGGGGCAAAAACATAGTTTTGTCCCGAGCTTTTCCGTTTTGGGGGGCAATTGCCTTTTTGCCCCCCCTGGATCCGCCACTGGCTTTAAGTGTAAAAACTTTACAACCTACTGCGAACATAGTTGTCGAAAACGAATTTGACTGTCGAGAGTTGAGAAGAACCTGGAAGCCCGACGCTGACATTGGGCGTGACATACCGACGTATGTATGTGTGTGTAGAAAAGTAAGGTGTGCGTGTATCGCACCTGTATGAATATGGGTAAAACTGGTTGTTTCGTTGCGCGTGTGCGTGCATGTGTGTATGTTGTATCTTTGTGGGCGTGTGTACATGTGAACTTGCTCCGTGCGCGTGCGCTGAGAGCGTCTGTAAGCGCATTTTTCAGAATCCGTTGATAACTCTGGCTGTGTTCATTGTTTTGGAGTGTGCATGTCGTAGATATACCTGCTTAGTCGCAGACTTAAGCCTTGACTCAGAGTTATAACCGACTCCGAGTCGACTCAATTTCTGCTCGAGTCAGGAATTGCTAGACTCACTTCTGGATTTGGGTTGAGCCAGAGTCAACTCAATTTGTCAGGACCACTTAAGCGTGTCAGAATTGGGACCGGCGTCCGAGCCGTGAGCCAGAGTTGAGCCGACTCAACGCCTTGATTTTGCTTTGCTTGAAACATGTGCTCAAAATGCTGCCTTTTTGGGTACAAACTAAAGCGGCGACATTCTTGAGAACTGATTATTTCAGAGGATTTCAAGAGGTTCAAGCAAGAAATATTTGTCCGCGCAGCGGGTCTGAGCTTTACGTCACGTTCCCAAGTCCAACTCATACCACGTGACCACTGGGCGAGGGCTAGGAAACCCCACGGCACGCGATGAATTCTAGCATTTTCCCGCGAACGCTTAGTTCTGGGCCAAATGCAGAACTAAATCAAACAGAGCAGATGAAGCGGTTTGTCGGCATGCTCTATCACATGACTATCTCGGTTCAAATCCTGTTGTGAAATTGCCACATTTCCCTTAAAATACGCTGTTCTTTGGACGAGTTCTAAACATAAATATGGAGGACTACTGTTTGCAAAATGTCATGGCTAACCGTCCTAGCAATACTTATAGTGATTGTATGTGTCCCAATTTACCTAATTTTTTCTTTCTAGCGTACTTTATGTTTTCGTGTTAACGTATGAGTGCTGTTATCTTTGGGACAGTGGAGGGGGCAGTCTGGGTACCAGTTTAATTGAGTGGTGCACCTTTTCTGGCAATACATTTGCATGTAAAAAAACAATAAATAAGCGCTACATAAATGCCTAAGCAGCGGAAGGGGTGAGACATGGGGACGTGGATATGTGCCTTGAGGTGTTTTATATGCCTGATACAATAAAGCTCATCTTCATGGTTCCACCATGGTACAAAAAACGCAATTTCAACTTCGTGATTGAATCATGCAAATTATAAACGCGACAAGCTCTAAACCCATCATAATATGGTGAAAAGTCGTTTCACAGACCGTTACTTAATTTACACAACAAGCAGGAGGCTGGGAGACCCTGGCCACACAGAAGAAAGAATGGGCATGCCAAGGCCAGAATGTACCTGAGACTCAGGGGGACGCTCCGCGAGACCGAGAACCTTGAAAAGACAGACAGGGGAGCAGTCACACCGCAAAGCAGGAAAGCGACACCACACAGGTCACCTTCCATTCCCTCTCCCCAGGTCAATGAAAGCCTGACACAGATAGCCCGCTGATGCGATGGAACGGCACTTCCAGCACCTCAGCATAGGGTACACCAGTAGAGAGTTCACCAGTACAGAGAGAGGGAACACCAACAAGGCAAACAGTGATAGCGAAAGTGAAGGGTCAGCGCGAGGTCAGTCAGGCAGGCGGAAACAAGAAACAGCGCTGCTGAGCAGCGCACCCCGGATCTGATTTTGCAGTCATTTAACGGTTGGCCTGTTTTCCGGCGTCAGGCGCCCTGACAACAGGGCCGGAATTAACGCTCCGGGCCTGATTCCGGTACCACGAGCCCTGGCAACAACCGGGGCCCGGAATTAACGTTTTGGGCCAGTTTTCCGGCGTCACGCACCCCAACAGGAACGGAATTAACGCTCCGGGCCTGTGCTCCGGAAAATAGCATACATCTGGTATTATGGGGCAGCATAAGCTGGTGCTGTGGTGCGTGTAACGACACTGAGCTGCCAGCGCGATTCAAGAGACGCTCCCAACACTATTCCGAGATACAAGCTCTGTCCTAGGCTCCGGCAACTCCCATCAAACATTCAGATTTCAAAATACCTTTTGGGGTTTCTTTTACTTTCGTTCTAGGGACTAAGTAGTTTCAGCACTCGGAAGTCGGGTAGTTCCAAAACTGTGTTAAAAGGCGTGCTGTTTCGAAGGCGGTGATGTCTGCGCTACACCGTTCCTCAATTTCGGTACTGCGTCAAATCATTTCCCAAATCCACACCTCTGACAAATTCCGAGGGCTGGGGGTGGCACAGTAGAAATACATTTGACATTTTACATGCTTTTTGGAAAATAGCTTTTGGCGCGTGGTTTCGAATGGACCCTCAGCACTCAGTAAGTTGCACGGATGGTCCCGGGTTAGAGCACACCCATAGAAGGTACTTGGCGCCTCACTTTACTACGGAGGGCTAAAAACCGAGAGTGAAGCTGCAATTATCAGACAAGTCTGATTTTCCCCTACGCCTGCATATAATACCGTGGTAGGTGGGCTGTTAAGCTTCAATAAAACAACTGCTGATTTATTTGGGCTTTTACGCACATCAGCCTAAATGTTATATAACACCGTAACTACACGCTATATCTTGTATCTAAAGCCGACGGACAAAAAAGAGGAACAAAGCCGGAGCTGGGCTGGTGCTGGGGCTGGGGCTGGGGCGGTGCAGGCGGCGGCGCGGCCGGTGGCAGCTCAGAGACGCCTTTGTCGCCGGCCGCCGCCGACCCCGCACCAGCGCGACGGCGTCCATCGACCGCCGCGTCGGCCGACTCAAACTTTAATGAAATTGCCCCGAATTCGACACCTTTCGCAGTACACGGAAACCGAGCCAGTGCACCAACCACACAGCACACTATTTTCCATGAGCCCCGGCGGATCGAGGGGGGCATTCACACTCCAGGCCCCCCGTTTTATCGAACACTATTTTTTATACTATTTTAGGCCGCCCAAAACAGCCGTTGTAGATCCGCCACTGTCTGGGGGGGGCAGCAGCAAATTAGCCCTCACTCAGCGTAGAGCCAGTTCCACATGCAACCACCTGAGGATTATCAATTATTCAATGTCGTCAGGTTGCAATTTTCGGCTGACACTACATATCTGCGTTTTCCACATATTACCCCCCACCCAATAAAATTCGATATTTTCTATGTAGTGTTACGGGTTCTATAACCTTTTCGTCAGTCATGGCCACGTTACCTTTTTTGAAAAAAGTCAAGCTGTGATGAGTCATTCTCCTGGAGTACGCCCCCAAATTAAGCACTTTAAGTACCTTGGCATCTAGATTCTGGCAAAGCAAAGCTATTCATTTATAAAAGATGGGATCATATGAACTTCTGAAGATATGCGGTGCAATCTTTCACATAAACTAACCTACTGTACCTTCCCATAAAGTGAGGTAGCCCACAATAGACAATGCCACATAGACACATGCCACTTCGACAGCTTTTTACATCAATAGATAAGAAATCTAAAAACAGGTTCTGCTTCGGGATATCACACGTCATTTATTGATATCTAAAAACGACACATTTTGGCCAAAGCGCCCGTTCAAGATGTCTGTGTACCTCCCTCGTAAAAACCGTTTCAACCGAGGTCTTCCAGACCATTTGAGTGAGCCCGAGTTGGTCGGGACGCCCCTGAGTCGTATCCTCAGAGTCCCTTCAGGAGGAGCTGCCGTGAGCGGACGTGACAAAGCACTCTCCCCCGGAGCCTTCCAGACGGCGCCGCCGGCCACTTGACGGCCGGTCCGCATGAGACTGGCAGCCGTTACCGAGCGACGGCGTCCGTGGCGAATCTGCCGCCGACGGCGACATTCGACCAGATTGGACAGCACGACATCGGCGGCCGCTGCAGCCGTCGGCGGCGGACGACCTCGCCGGGCACCGCCCAGACAGCCTGGCGCCCACCACCTCCACACCCCACACAATTCACAGCGGCCATCACTGCAACTTCCGGCACAGCCGACAGCTCGATGCAGCGGCCGCCTCGGTCGGCCGAGTCGTTTTTCAAACACCGAGCCTCGTGCTGACAGCGGCGATGTCCTATCACGGTATAGGCCTGCGGCGCTGTCAGGGTCGGCTCCGCAGCGGTGCGGCGGAGCTGAGTAGTCGAGGAGCGCCGCTCATACCGACACCGCCCCTCCTAAGGTCGGGGAGCGCCGCTCGCCCCGACACCGCCCCTCCTAAGGTCGGGGAGCGCCGCTCGTCCCGACACCGCCCCTCCTGCTGTCGGGGAGCGCCGCGCTCGCCCAAAAACTACCCCTCCTTCTGTCAGGGAGCGCCGCTCGCCGCGACACCACCCCTCCTACGATTGGGGAGCGCCGCTCGTCCCAACACTAGCCCTCCTGCTGTCGGGAGCGATAGCTTGGCAAGAACACATTCACATTGAGAGTAGACTAGGGTATTATTTACCCGTTCCACATTGGGGTTGAACCCCGACTGACGGAGGGCTAAGGCCGAGAGTGTAACCGCAACTATCAGGCAATTATCCGTATTCGGAGCGCAATCATCCCTGGGCCTGAGTGGTACAAAGATGCAGAAGTTGAATCATGTTCCTTCAATAGTTTAAATACGCCATTACGGAAGTCGCACCGTAGGAAATAATGTTACTCTTTTTCGACGCATTTTGACTAGTAGCTCCTGTCCACGTCACTGCCTATTTGGCACTTCTCCGATAAAATCCCATCTACCGGTGCCATTCAGACACAATGATTCGTTACATCCACGAAATCCTGGTTCTGAAAACCGCACAAAAATGCAAAAAAAATTCGGAGGTCGCCATGAGCAGTACTTGAACCAACAGTTCAAACGTTGACGGGCTTTATTTAAAGCCCAGATAACTATATGTAAATGTCTAAAGCGTTTTTGTTTCGTAAACGCCTGAACAATGATGCGAGCGAACGGCGAGTCTGATCTAGCTGCGACAAATGAAGGTGACTTGATCTCTTGAAATAACAAAAATAACCAGCATCGCACCAACTTCACCGCCTTGGAATCACATTGATTCCCAGTTTCCCAAAAAATTCCGCTGATGGCATGACACAAAATGTGGACAAAACGGGCTTGGAAACACATGTTTCCCGAAATCTCATGTAACATCGATTCAAGCCTCTCTCGCATAAGCGAGAGCCCATGTCGATGGGAGGGGCAGAGGATTGACGGAGTTCTTTAGTGCATGCCAGAATTGGGGCTAAACAGAGCTAGGTTGGCTCGGCGGCTAGGCCGGAGAGCCAGCACTGGAGACCAGTGGCTCTCCTGATCGGCCCACTCACAGCGTTGGAGTGGGTCTGGTCGGTCTTCAGCTCCTTGTGATTGGAGAACTGCACGTACACAGAGCGACCACGCAGCTGGGCGCTGCCGTTGGCGAAGTAGCTGACCATTGAGGTGGCCACCGTTTCATCAGCCATCTCCAGGAACGCCTGCAACGTCACAGGGTCAGGTCAAACGCTGATCACGTGCTCATTTCACAGATATAAGCCACACATCCCAGATCGCCGCTGTACCAAATCTATGAGCATGTTCACGACAACGTTTTTATATGTATTTCACAGATACGTGATATTATCCGAGCACCGAGGGCAAAGCACACACAAAGGCGGCAACAATCACATTTATTGAGTACTGGAGGGATGTACGCTGTTGAATGTGTAGGCCATGAGGTATGCTACTTAGTAAAATGTCGCACCAGAAAGGTTCGCAAAGGACATACATGCATAACTATTTCGCGAATGCCGGCGAACAAAGCAGACTTCCTCTGAAGCATCTCGCCAGGAGTTTGGCAAACATTACAAGGCACTTAGCACCGACTGACTGAGGGAGTCCGCCTCGTCTTCTCCAGAGTGGCGCTGAAGTCAATTATGAACTAGGGCAATTGTTTGGCCGGTGGCTGGGCGCGTGCGGCTGGTGGGTCGTTAGGAGGTCATCCATCAGGGCTTTGGTTGCGGGCTGCTGGGGCATTAGTCGGCGTACAGCGCCGCTGGAGAGCGCCGCCGAAATAATTCATCTGGCCGAGAGCTGGGACCTAACGAGCCGTGGCAGCAACCGCACCATTAGTGCCGTCCAACTTACTCAGCCATCACAGGCAGCGGCGACAACACACAGCTCTCACAGTTTGAAGGCTGCTCACCCAGCCCATACGCAGCTCGGAGGCTGCTTCCATAGCTCCCACAGTTTGGAGGCTGCTCACACAGCCCATACGCAGCTCGGGGGTATTAACTCAGCCCGCACACAGCTCTAACAGCTCGGAGTCTGCTCAGACAGCCAATCCGCAGCTCGGAGGATGGTAGGTAACTCAGCCCGCATAGTGCACACTCTCTCTACCGAGCCAGATATCAAGGACAACGCGCGTTGAAAACCTTCATGGTTTTTCAACTGATTTGGTGATCTTTCCTCTCGGACATAATTATGTTCCTAGGGACACACCGGCAAAGTAAAAACCATTTAGTTTCCAAACGATGCAGTCAAGTGGACAAAGAGGCGATGGCCGTATCAGTCCTACAACATTTCCCCAAAGGCTGGAGCCTCGGTTTATATGCTAGGTATGCTTTCATTACCGACATTATCGCCAATTTCCGAGGTCAAAAAGGGCAGACGATATCAACCTCACCGGGGAAGAGCCCCTCCAAAAAGCAGTTTCTGTGGGCGAATGAAATGTCTGACGAGTAGCTTATGGAAGACGTGAGCAAGGCAAAATGGGAATGATCCCGTCATAGCGTCCTTTACTTGAATTTGTTGCGAAGACTTCCACACCATGCACGAGGGCTTTTCAAGCGTCATCTAAAGGGACATGAAGGAATGAAAACTATGGGAGTTGATGGTAAGGATAACGAATAGTGACGGTAGGGGAAGGTGGGGCATAACTTTGCTTGCAGATGCTGTTTGTGATGGGGAAGGTGGGAATACCTGCAGTGATGAGACGAAAATAGGTGCGTGCCGCACGAATGCGGCATTTTGGGAGCTGTTACGCCGCACAGGACGCGGTTTTCCTCGTGAGATGGCGTAGGGCAGGTACACAATAACTCATGGAACAGACCGACCGAGACATAGTAACGGAATCAAAAGGCGATGACGAACGAAGTTAGTTATTGTACATTGTCATGTTCTGAGTAACAATTCTTATTTTTCATATTTTTTATGCCCTTTTCGAAGACAAGGCTTTCCAATTTAGTTTTAAGTTAAAGCTAGCCATGGCCTCCACACAAGCAGCTGGAAACAAAACTAAAGCATTAAAAAAGAAATCATAGGTCGGTTTGAAACCTTCATTGGGCACCTTTGACCAAGAAAATATACAAGCCAAAAGAGTAAGCCAACGTCCCGGTGAACAATGACTTGTTATGAGAAAGCATCCCTCAGAGTCTGACCGGCTAGAGTGAGTCTCTCTCTCTCTCTCTCTCTCTCTCTCTCTCTCTCTCTCTCTCTCTCTCTCTCTCTCTCTCTCTCTCTCTCTCTCTCTCTCTCTCTCTCTCTCTCTCTCTCTCTCTCTCTCTCTCTCTCTCTCTCTCTCTCTCTCTCTCTCTCTCTCTCTCTCTCTCTCTCTCTCTCTCTCTCTCTCTCTCTCTCTCTCTCTCTCTCTGTATGAGGCGCCTCCAGTTAACAAGCTGCGCTGCGGCGGAGGTGTGCGGGGACCCGCCAGCGGCCGCCTTCAGCCTGTCGCCATCAGAGCAGCCGAGCCGGCCTGATTTCCCCGGCGACTGCCTCAGTCGCGTCGCACCAGTCCGCGATCCAACTCGGCGCCTCCGGGGAGGGCGGCACCACTCCACTTCACTACGCAGGTCAGCGGCGAGCGGCCCAGCTGACTAGCTCGACGCTTCCGTGCCGGCGTCACCGCTGACATTCAGCTCTGGCCGGAAATAGTCGGAGATGACCGGCGCCTGACACTGTCGCCGTAAAAAGCGCCGACAGCAGCGTCGGCGGCGCTCCGATTAAGGCCGGCGCCGCGGTGGGCCGTCCCGGACCGTCGTTTCTTGCGACGACAGCCGGCGCCGAGCTCTCGGCTGCCGGAAACGGCACCGCGGCGGCCGCCACTGAACCGTGATCGCCGGTAACCGGGTCAATCGCGGCCGTCTGCAGCGCAGCACAGGCCGGCCAGCCCTATCGCTGTAAATATAGCTCGGCCATAAACAGAGGCGATAAACAGCAGCCAGCGGGCCGGGTGTGTGTGTGTATCCCGGCCCATAGAGTGCTTACGTTGGCGCCGGCGGACGGAGCCGGGCCGTGTATTCTGGGCCGTCCGGGTAAGCACGAGCTGCAGTCGCCGACCGGCGCGGCGGCGGAGAGGCGACAAAAAAACACAGCGGCCGCCGCAGACGGCCACATACCTGAGCGGCGGCCGAGCGCAGTAAAAAGGCGACGGCGCCGGGACCGGCCGTTCACCCGGCACCGGCGCCGCGGCCGGGCACTGGGCAGAGCTGCGGTGGCCCACAGCAAGAGCGGCCGGCGTGCAGCGTTCCAGCGTGTAAGACGAGAACGTGCCAACACTCCCAATGGGCACGGACGGGCTAATACTCAGCGATACGACGGCGGCCAACAATGGTGGTGCCATGTCGCGGGAAATCGGAGCCTTCCGCATCGCCCCGGTACCCAGGGCACTGCATAAGAAATATGTTACCCCCAATAACCGGAGGATGGATGGGTATCCGTCGCCCAGGAAAGGAAACTGTCCAAGGACACCGGCTCCGGCCAACACTGAGGCACCGGCATCAACTCAGAGGTGCGTCAAACATCCACCATACCTTCTTCCTACCTAAATCCTAAGTGAGAGGCATATTATACTGGCTTACCAAACATATCACCAGCCGGCTGACACAGCCCACTTATCGATCAAGTCTAGGAGATTGCAACAGTACAGCGTGTAAAAGGCAAGATACAAAAGTCAATAACGTGAGAATCCTTCGCTTCCGCTAAGCACACTGCAAGTGCACACCAAACGGTCAGACGCTATCACTCGCGTTCTAAAGCCCACTGAATTTGAATGACAGATATCAACATCCAGATCCACATTTGATAACACGTTGCACACAATGGGACTACTGTGAGCGTGCTAGTTCTCACGTTGTTGGTTTTGGCATAAGGAGCCCTGCACAATGACCGGCTGCCGGGTGCACAGGAGACCTGCCAATGGCGAGGCATTCCAACTGAAGAGCTCGGTCGATTCCAAAATTCAGAAGGTTCCTGATGCAAACGTCGTACGTAGCCTATTTACAGATAAGGATACCAAAAAGTGACGTAGAAAACATGGCGTCGTTTCACCACCATCATATCTTTATTCGTTCCAACGCATAGAAACCAGATAACCACTTGTCGCCACCACTTATCCATGACGCAATTTTTTAATAGACTCAACTCTGACTCACAGCTTAGCAGCTAACTCTGATTCTGACTCAGCCAAAATCCAAAAGTGATCCGACTCAACTCCAACTCAAATAAACATCGAGCCAGACTAGAAACAAAAAAAAACATTTCCTTCAACAGTATGCAAATCATTATGCATCGAAGTATGCAGGATGAGAGTATGCATGCCTTTAAAACTTCGACTGAAATTTTAAGTCACATCCTCCCATCTACATTAAAAATAGGTTTTTCTGGTTTCTTGCATTAGGTTTCTGATGCAGGTGGAATGGTGCCTAGATTGCCATTTGGTCAACTTTAGCTTCAATTTTCACAGAGCTTTGGTGAGCTTGAAAAGTCAAAGAAACCTCGAGGTGGTACTTTTAGGAAAAAAACTGTCCCAGTTCGGGCTATGTCTATATGGTCCCGGCTTGTGAAGGACGTACCCGTGGTGATACCCGGAAACTTTTCATCCTTCTTGAAATAAGTTGAATTATTATTTACCTTTAAACTTCACAGGACAGAACATTTTACATTTCTACTCCAGAAAAAAGAGTCATAGAATACCCTCTACACCTTCGATATTCTTTCCTACACTCGGGGCAAAATTTGTCACAATCTCTGACTGGCAACGCTCTCGGTACATTGTAACTCTCTAAGGAAAGCTTTACAAGTTGAAAGCTAAACTCATAACATGTTAAATAAGGTATTTTACCTTAATGGCGCACCAATTGTATGGTCATATAGCGACCATTTCCGGTCACTTAAAAAAAGTAAATATTAGAGCCTGCTTACTGTCTCTTGACATCAAAACATACAATCAGCACTCGGGTGAGGACAAAACGAACATGTTTGATACTCATACTCTCTGCACCTTGTTTCCAGAACGAGTCTCACTAAAGTCATCAAGGGACTTGTCACGGAGACCCCGCCCCACCACCCGAACGAGCAACTCCCACAATGAAGGGTTAGTTTAGAAGCCAAAGTTAGTTTCCCACAAAGCACAGGGACAGCCGCCCCGCTCAGGTCACCCTCTCACCAGTCAGTTGCCAGCTGACCTACGTCGGGTAAACTATTGAGCGCTGGAGCATCTCAGGGGAACCGATTCCATGCCTGGACAAGGACATGCACTGCCACTGCATGTTTCTGAGCAGCGGGCCTGAGCCCAACGCTCTACCAACAGAGCTACCTTCTAAGCTAGGCTTCATCTTCATCAAATTAATGCACTTTGTTTTATCAACCACACCCAAAGCATAAATTAGCCCACTAGAAAAATAATATCATCAACACCTTTTTCTTCTCAGCCCACAAACAAATCTTACCCCTATAATACAATCAAATGCAACGCAAGCGCGAAAAAGCTCAATACTTATGAACAACAAAAACCAGCAACAGCATCATTGTTTCCTTATAAGCCGAGTAGCAATACTATTTCACCGAACAGAAATGAACGTTTGAGCTTTGCGAAGTTAATAGCCCTATAACCATTAAGAGGCATGACGATAAAGGAGCTGACGACGCATCAAATGTTATGAAACAGAAGAAGTATACATTATGCTGAAGATCACGTGATCTACAGTACAGCATAAACCGGTTTATAACCTCAATCTACAAAGACAATGTTGCACATGCGGGAGCGCTGAGTTAACGGGTACTTCCACTCTTTTGTTCCAATGAAAGTTGTGGTTTGTTGAGTTGCTGCATGAGAGGATACATATATTCGGTTGTTTATTTTTTCTAAAGATTTGCAATACGAAAATAAAGGTAGATCACTTATGGCTCAGAAAAGTCATACCGATATCTTTGATTATATTTAGGCAGGGGGATACTTGTTGAAGGCTGTCGTTCCGTTCATTTCAGTTTTCTTTAATCTAGGATGTTTTTATCAGAATTTTGACCACCTCACTTTTTCAAGATCTTCGATCTCTCTTCTGTATCGGCGACAGTATGATAAAATGAAATTACTGCGCACTGAATGACAAAAAATATATGTCAAGCGCTAAGAGAACTGCTTCATTTACAACCAATGTCAATGCTGACCTCCCCTCATAATAAATTATTTGCCGTTCCTTACTTAGTGGGAAGGAAGCCTTCGGGCTTGACAACCCCTTGACATCACCACTTCTGAAGCTGCATGGTGTTGCCAAGTCTCGAATTGCCGGAGTGGTATATTAGTGATGAAGAAGTTTCATTTATTAATTGCAAAGCGGGGTTGGGGTTGTCGAAGCCCAATGGCCTACCGCTGCGCCTCAACTTCCGCTCTGTATAAACTGGCCATGGTGTGGATATGAAAATGAGAAACAACATATCATCACTAAATAACACTATGAAATCCCCAAAAGTAAGTAGTTTACTGTCAGAAATCAGCATTTTGAGCATATAAATATACCCAAGCCATTGAGGTCTTGAATCGACTCAACTTTGGTTCATGACTTGGGACACTGACTTCGAAACTGGCTCAACTCAACCGGTCAAGCAATTGAGTCGACTATGTATCAACTCCCGAAGTGAATCGATTCCTAAGACTTGAGCAAAAATTGAGCCGATTCAGAATGAACTCTGATTCCGAGTCGCGACTCAACAAATCTAGTCACCGCACGAAGACGTTCCAGCCGCCCGCATTGAAATTGTTATTATCAGTTGTTGAAAATTACAAATGTCATACGCGGTTATGCATACATTCGAATCGTTTTATGCGTATTTGATACGATCACCTTTCCACCCGCAAACACCTGTCACGTACCAAACACAGGGGATAAGGATCACTCAGGCAACGTGAGTGATCAAACATCCGCGGTGGAAATCACACCTTACGCATGCTTATTCCTAGCATCCAACGGCTGACTTCCCAAAAGGGTGTTCCATATCAGGCTTAACGTGGAGACAAAAAACAACACTCCTTCTCAAAAATTCAAAGCAGACCAGATCACGTCCAGGAGGCAATCAGAAAGGCTGAGCGGGCGGCGGCGGCGGCGTGCTGTCGGGCGCGCCGCTCGCATCAATCGACACGGCGGCTGGGCGGCAGCATTTGTGGAATTGCCCGAAGCTGCCGGGCGGACGCTGGCCGGTAACGTGATCGAGTCAACGATCTCCCGGGAACGGCCAGCCGCGAAAAACAAGCACCGACGCTGCCCACCCGCCCCACACACGGCTCCACGCCAAACTCCAAAACAAGGCGCCAGCTCCGGCAGCGATTGAGCATCAGCGGCAATGGCTCCCGAGCGGCGAGCGGCCGCTGTGTCAGGAGTGTCGCGGCAACTCTGCAGCAACTACAGACGGACGGACGCCTGCTCCGACCGGAAGCCACGAGCCCCCGGCACGGCACGACAGGAGCGGATCAAGGGGGGGGGGCAGCCATCCTCGTCGGTCCAGGGAGCCGCCCCACTAGGACGTTTGGTGCCCTGAATGCACTTCAAATGCGCGAACCGCGCCGGAGAGACGCCTTAAAATTTACCATATAACGTGACACTGACTGAGACGTCCTATTTCTTGGCGTTTTTTCACTCTTTGCCGCCCGTTCACCAGCAGCCGTTGGCTTCCATTCGACATGTATTTTCCGTCCCTCTCCAGAAAGCGGTGTCGGCTTGGTACCTCCTAGAGAATTCGAAGATCATGTCAGGATGGCATAGAAAAGGCGGCTGCAGGTAGCATATTCCCTTGTAGCTTAGCTCTCGTTGCTGAAATCCTAAGTCTGTCGCTGCAATACGTAATAATTAACGATAGGTTGAATTTATGCTAGGGCTCCACGTGACACCGTCGGCAGATCCCTGGTGACCAGGTCAGTCGCGAACGGCGCCGCGGCGGCTGGTCAGCTGATTACAACCGGGCGCCGTCAACGGGGCACGGGAATACGTAGTGCAAGGCGACAGCTTGAGACAGGGGTGTCGAGCCGGTGGTCCCGGAAAACACCAATACCGCGGCCCCACCCTTTACTAGCCAGCCAGGGGTCCTCTGTTGTCGGCACTGTCCCCAATTCCTTTCCAACGGTGTAGCAGCGGAAGGGGGAGGAGGCGGAAGTGGCAAGCCGCACCGCAGGGCCGTCCGGCTCCCCACCGCCGCCGATGCTGCAGCGGCGTTCGGGAGCTGCCAAACAGAGTGTTGGCAGCCCTGCTGTGATCACACAGTCGACCGGCGCACAGACGCGAGGTAATTGCCAGTCGGAGCTGTAGCATTCCGAGCGAGTGTTTGACAGCCGCGCGCTCCTATCGAACCCGCCATTGTGTAACAGCGACCAACCCATCCGTCGAGTGAAATCATCGTAAAAACCCGGCCGGAACTGACACATTACACAGAAAAAAGCGTACTATTAGTAAACCAGGCAGAAGAATGTATCCCATAAGCCCAGCTTGAATACTTACCACAGGCTGGATTTCATCGGCAATACCACAAACAACCTCCGTAAAAGGACATGACCGCAAAACTAATCCGGCCGGCAGGAAGAAGCCTCAGCCCTTCCTATCACCCGTCCAGCGCCAGGCGTTGATGGCACTCACAGTGAGGTACAGCCGTCGTTAACAGCTTGATAGTGAGACATCGCAGATGCCGGCAGCTGGCAGCCCCGCACCGCGCCACGGGACTGCCGCTGTAGGGCGCCAGCGTCACCGGGACCTCTCAGACCGCGGGCAGACCAACGGTCTACCACGGGCCTGTCGTGGCCTCACGCCGAGAGCAGTCCTTCACTCCATCACGAACCTGTCGCGGCCTCAGACGAAAGGTAGTCCTTCACTCCATCACGGACCTGTCGTGGCCCCAGACCGCGGGCAGCCCTTCACTCCATCACGGACCTGTGGTGACCTCAGAGAAAAGGTAGCCTTTCAATCCATCACGGACCTTTCGCGGCCTCACGCCGAGGGCAACCCTTCATTCCATCTCAAGGCCTCAGACCGCGGGCAGCCCTTCATTCCATCACGGACCTGTCGTGGCCTCAGACCGCGGGCAGCCCTTCAATCCATCACGGGCCTGTTGCGGCCTCAGACGGCGGGCAGTCCTTCACTCCATCACGGACCTGTCGTGGCCTCAGACCGCGGGCAGTCCTTCACTCCATCACGGACCTGTCGCAGTCTCAGACCGCGGGCAGCCCTTCAATCCATCACGGACCTGTCTTGGACTCAGACCGCGGGCAGTCCTTCAGGGCCCTACTGCGGGGTGTCGAGCTGCCACAGCCTGAGACGGACCGGCAGCCGGTGCTGGGCGGAGCGGTATCCAGGGAGTGGACTGCCTTATTCGGGGCCGGGAGCCCGGGCACGTCATCCTCACACCGGTGGCGGTGTCCGCTCAGACGGATGTAACCGAGATGGAGGAGCCGACCAAACACCATCCAGGCTCACCCCACATGAAAATGCATAACCGCACGACTGGCGGTGTCTAAGACAAGGTTCCCTTAAACAGTCTCAAAACTATATACTTGAAATAATCATATTGGCTTGAATAACTTGGCTTCGACACGATTCACATGGTGGGTGGTGGGTTCAGGTCGCAACTAATTAGGGAGCCTTGTAATACATTGATCATATTGTACAGTAGCTCAAGCAATATTGAGCTTTCACATCAAAGTGAAGCTTCCGCCCATCTTGAGATTTGGCAGCATCGAGAACCTGTTCAGCGAATGGCGCACATGCTCGGTAGGGTCTGGAGGCTAGCCTGCGGTGGGCCAGGACGGATTCACAACTGCCTTCAAAGAAATGGACGGCAAATTGACAGTTTGGACGTTTCACGATACGAATATTTTGCGCGCACAGTGCTCTACAGTTATTCACTCAACCACCAACATCAGAATATATATATATATATATATATATATATATATATATATATATATATATATATATATATATATATATATATATATATATATTGTTTAGGTTGTCTTAAGTTCAGCCTTCAGGATCAGTCCCTCTAAAGTTATCAAGGGACTTGCCTCGGGGAAGCCAACCCACCATTCGAACGAGCAGTTACCGCAATGACAGGCTAATTTGGGAGATCCTAAGCCTTCGCCAATTCACTGCCACGACACGGTTTTCTGAACTGCAGTGCGGAACACTACCCTCCACCAAATGAGCTCCCGGGGCGAGTCTATATTCTCATCATGCGGATTAGCATCTTACATCAAACCCAGTTTTTGGGGGCATGCTGAAGGATTGGGCTACAACACGAATAGCCGTTTTTTTCTTTAAGACTCATCTCCCATCTTGTCAAAACAAGTCTAGTGTTGTCTCTTAACCTCACTTGTCTAGTTGCTATACGCGAGATTGGCAGACAAAGCAAGCGCGCGTCCAGCACCCGGATGAGTGGGGTTCAAACACGACACTCAATTTGGGGTTCTAAAAAGATGGAAGAAGAGTCCAGAAGAAAACAACAGCTATCTGTGCTATAGCCCAGTCTTCCGGCTTGTCCCCAAAAAACAGACAACCCAGGCACCATACATGCTGGCCAGCCAGCTGCCCCCCCCCCTGGGATGCATGGTAACGGTATTGCTGGAAAATCTAACACATTAAATTGAAATAATGCAGCTGCCTAATGGTGCCGATTTCATTTCCCTCCAACCATAATGTGTTGAGCTATAAGCTTGTTGTTGAGAGAAACATTTTTTTATTTTTTTCCAAAAAACACGCATGTCCATATACAGATACATATGCGCACCACCATCCCATTGAGGAGCCATCATAATATGCAATCGACAAACAGATACAAACCTAATTTACATATAATTTCTCCGACAGGACCAGTCTTCACGCACTCAAGGTTAACATCTAATGTCGACATGAGTGTTATCATGTTAACATCTAAACTCGCCAAAAGTGTTAGCAAGACTGGGTCGGGGCGGGTCTTGTGTAAAATTTCGCGCCGCGTCGGGGGACGCCCGGCCTTCCCTTCGGGGTCCGACCTTTAGTGTTCGACCAGTGTGGCCTCAAATACACGTGTATGGTTTCTAAAATTTCGCTTCGCGTCCGCTCAGTATAATTCTGACAATATCAGGAACAGCGTTCAAAACAATCGTGATCGGCACATCCGGTAGAGAACGAGTCAGCAGGGAAAGTTATGGTCCTGTCCAAAAAATATAGGGCAGAGTTTCTGGGAGTTTCCTGTTCCATGAAGCAGAGATAGGAGCACTGTTCCCACCTCCCTCAGATACGCCTATGCCCCGAGCGAGCCGTACAGGATGCTGGGCAGCTCCCATCCAGACCGCGGTGAACACCACATGCCTCTGAACGCCAATACGGGGGAAGGGGAGGGGACGGGGATGGGGGATCCGGGCCGGCCGTGCCGGATTCAGCAGACATGAGGTATGGAGGGTAGAGGCCGGAGAATGCGGTCCCCTACCGGCCGCTGCCGCTCGCCTTTGTGGGCACGGAGGGGGAAGGGACAGCGCTCAGATGCCGCCGCCGCCCCCAGCAGGAGCCGGTGCCAGGCTTCGACCGGCTCCAGTGCCAACCTTGAGCACACCCCAGCCAGGACAACGCCACCGGTGTGAAAAGGCCAAGGTCAAGAGAGGAGTTAGTGGCCAGGCTGAGTGGCCGGGGCCGGCGGCAGACGGCGCGACGCACCGCCGCATGTTGCCCATCTCACCATGACCAGCGCCCGCGGCACCGCTCAAGTATTCATCACTACCCGGAATAGCTCATTATAGAAGCCGCCCAAACGCCGTGCCTGCCCGCCGATTCACCGTGCGGGCGCGACTTGGGGAGTTCAATCGGCGCAAAGCCGCAGCCGCCGCATAACCGGTCACATTCCACTGTAGGTCACCGCGCGTGACGTCACCGTGACGTGAGTGGTGGGTGCGGGCCTGAGGCCGGGCTCTGGCCTGGAACAGTTTTCAACCACCTGTGACACCAGCCTCTGATTGCCAGGCAACCCACAGCCACCGGCAGAAATTGAGGCCGCTTCGACCGGACTGACATTTGGCTATTCCGGGGAGGAGAGCCGCCTGAATACTGCAGCGCGGCAGTCAGACCTCAGACGGCAGAGCGGCGAGGCTCACCACCGCTCTGTCCCGACTCACCTCCGACCTCAGACGGCAGAGCAGCGGGGCTCACCACCGCTCTGTCCCGACCCACCTCCGACCTCAGACGGCAGAGCAGCGGGGCTCACCACCGCTCTGTCCAGACTCACCTCCGACCTCGGACGGCAGAGCAGCGGGGCTCACCACCGCTCTGTCCCGACTCACCTCCGACCTCAGACGGCAGAGCGGCGAGGCTCACCACCGCTCTGTCCAGACTCACCTCCGACCTCGGACGGCAGAGCAGCGGGGCTCACCACCGCTCTGTCCAGACTCACCTCCGACCTCAGACGGCAGAGCAGCGGGGCTCACCACCGCTCTGTCCCGACTCACCTCCGACCTCAGACAGCAGAGCGGCGAGGCTCACCACCGCTCTGTCCCGACTCACCTCCGACCTCAGACGGCAGAGCAGCGGGGCTCACCACCGCTCTGTCCCGACTCACCTCCGACCTCAGACGGCAGAGCAGCGGGGCTCACCACCGCTCTGTCCCGACTCACCTCCGACCTCAGACGGCAGAGCAGCGGGGCTCACCACCGCTCTGTCCCGACCCACCTCCGACCTCAGACGGCAGAGCGGCGAGGCTCACCACCGCTCTGTCCCAACTCACCTCCGACCTCAGACGGCAGAGCGGCGAGGCTCACCACCGCTCTGTCCCGACTCACCTTCGACCTCAGACGGCAGAGCAGCGAGGCTCACCACCGCTCTGTCCCGACTCACCTCCGACCTCGGACGGCAGAGCGGCGAGGCTCACCACCGCTCTGTCCAGACTCACCTCCGACCTCAGCCGGCAGTCCCCGACTCAGAGAAGGCAGATTCTGACCAACCCGGAAGCGGGGCTCTGCCCACGCAATCAAAATGCTAATGCCGAATCAGCATAGCAGGCTTTTGGCGAGGATAAAGCGTTACGCAGTCACCTGCGTTGGGACACACGAGTCCTTCGAGGGCCCGGTATCAAGCTAGAAGCCGCAGCTCGCGGATTCGGGCTGTGCCATGGGAAGAGCAGAAAACACACCAGCCGTTTCCGAAAAGGTGTAGACAAAATTTAGTCAGGTATTGTCCCTTAAAGTATTCAGCGCGAATGTCATCCTTTAAATCATCAATTCTTAGCAGCGGCGTGGATAAATCATTGAAAAATTTACATCTAAACGATAGGCAAATGGTTGTACCGCTTCCGGGTGCTCATATTCCATTCAGAGTTCTATGAGAAGTAGCAGTGACATATTTCACTATCAGCAGTAGCTCCGTTTCGTTCCTTGAAACTGCTCGGAACTGTAGCTGAACTCCAACGGCGTGCTATCCTAATCGACTTTGTCATCTGAGTTTCATAACACTCCACACGGTTCAAGCTACAGCCAATATACCGGCCATATCTCATTCCCCGATCCCACGCCAGGTTTCATAGCATGTTCTCTGTTCAGCGGCGGAACACGGCCACGATTCGGAGCCGACTCCCAAACGCAATGGCACCGGCTCCAACAAATGTCAACTGATCAACCGCCTGGCTCGTTGCAAAGCCGCTTCAGAACGAGCGTCGTTGATTCAACAGGCTTCGCTGGATCTAGAATTGTCCCATCTGACAATGCACCATTGAGGGAGGTATCCTGTCCCAGCAGAGGCCTGCACAGAACGGGAAACGGGGAGGTACCCTGTCCCAGCAGAGGCCTGCACAGAACGGGAAACGGGGAGGTATCCTGTCCAACCAGAGACATGCACAGAATGGGAAACCTGGAGGTATCCTGTCCTATCAGAGGCCTGCACAGAACGAGAAACGGGGGAGGTCTCATTCCTCAACAGAGACCTGAACGGAACAGGAAACACAGGAGGTATCCTGTCCCATCAGAGGCCTGCATAGAACGAGACACGGGGAGGTATCCTGTCCCATCAGAGACATGCACGGAACGGGAAACGGGGAGATATCCTGTCCCATCAGAGGCCTGCACAGAATGAGAAACGGGGGAGGTCTCATTCCTCAAAAGAGACTTGAACGGAACAGGAAACACAGGAGGTATCCTGTCCCATCAGAGGCCTGCAGGAAACGGCAAACGGGGAAAGTACAATTCCCCAACAGAGACCAGAACGGAACGGGGAACGGGGAGGTATCATGCCCCATCAGAGGCCTGCACGAAAGGGCAAACGGGATAAGTATCATTCCCCAACAGAGACCTGAACGGAACAGGAAACGGGGAGATATCATGCCCCATCAGAGGCCTGCACAGAACAGGAAACGGGGGAGGTATCCTGTCCCATCAGAGTTCTGCATGGAACACGAAACGGAGTGAGAGCTACAGAAGTGGATGGCATGGAATGGGACGGGATAGTACCGAATTTTCCAGGATATATTCGGAACGAGGCGGATTTTTTTATTCTACAAACGTCGCAGGTTAAAACGTAGTGAGAAGGGACAGGACCACCTTTCAGATACATTTCTCGTAACCGAATTAGGGATGGAATAGTGTGGAGGCTACTATCTTGTTCCATTCTGACCTCTCCATTGCACGCCCCAGCGCCACCGCACCGTCAGATCCAACTACTGTCCTCAGACGCCTCCACTTCTTGTTAGTCCACGTCAGCCGGAAAATCAACTAGAAAAGAGTCGACGGCTCCCCGGAGGCGCCGTCTCGACAAACGCGCTGTGACGGCGGCAGCGGTGGCGCACCAGAGTGGCAGCGACGGCTGCGAGAGGTCTCCAGGGTGCCGTGCCTGGGCTTCCAGCCGCTCACCATAAAACGGCAGTCGGCTCCCAATGAGATGTGGGCAGACCTAGGCGAGCTCTGAGTGGACTGGAAATCACGCCAAAGAGAAGCTCTTACGCGCAACGTACGGGCTTTAATTTGCGCTAATCGATGCAGGATTAAGAAAACGATCCACACTTAACCGGGTCGAGGCACGCTCCTAAATTGCTTGGCCGAAAATATCGGTGTCTGCCAGGAGCACCGCCATCACCAGTGCGAGATATCTTCAACAACCAAGTGCGAGTAAAAGAGCCCACGCCAACACAGAAACCCGGCCTGGCTGCCGTAACTTGACGTTGGCCGAGCAAACGCCGCGAATAGCAGCGGCTTTAGTGGCGGGACTTGAGCGCGTAAGCCGCGATTGGCTGAGCCCGAGGTGCGATTGGCTAGGCTGACTGGGATTACCGGCAGAACTAGCCGCCTAAGCCCAGCCGGTGCACATAAAGCAGGCCATAAAGCGGCTGTGTTGATCGGCAGCAGGCGCGGCTGTGGCCGTAACCGGTCCAGGCTGAGGTGATCTCAGCCGCCGCGGCAGGACAGGGCCCAGTCCCCGGGTCGGCGGAGCAAAGAGACGGAGGCGGGGGGGAGGCCCAGTCCCCGGGTCGGCGGAGCAAAGAGACGGAGGCGGGAGGGGGAGGCCCAGTCCCCGGGTCGGCGGAGCAAAGAGATGGAGGCGGGGGGAGGCCCAGTCCCCGGGTCGGCGGAGCAAAGAGACGGAGGCGGGGGAGGCCCAGTCCCGGGGTCGGCGGAGCAAAGAGACGGAGGCGGGGGGAGGCCCAGTCCCCGGGTCGGCGGAGCAAAGAGACGGAGGCGGGGGGAGGCCCAGTCCCGGGGTCGGCGGAGCAAAGAGACGGAGGCGGGGAGGGCCCAGTCACGGGGCCGGGGGAGCCGAGAGACGGAGGCGGAGGGAGGGAGGAGGGCCCAATCACGCGGCCGGGGGAGCCGAGAGACGGAGGTGGGGGAGGGCCCAATCACGTGGCCGGGGGAGCCGAGAGACGGAGGTGGGGGGAAGGCCCAGTCACGGGGCCGGGGGAGCCAGGAGACGGAGGTGGGGGAAGGCCCAGTCACGGGGCCGGGGGAGCCAGGAGACGGAGGTGGGGAGGGCCCAGTCACAGAATTGGGATATTTATTTATTTATTTATTTATTTTACTTCATCAGACCGCTCCACAAAATACATGTGCTATTCTTAGCCTGGAACTCACTTGTACATAAGATTATTCGGCTAGATTGACCGATTACCTATTAATTTTAGGTGCACAGAATCGTTTTATATCGTAATTCTTAAGTTTACCGTAACCACCCTTGCGCTGGGGCTGTTCCTCCTTGCTTTCAGTTCGCTTGGATAGCTGTTTTCGGATCAGGGTCAGCAACCATTTTGAATTTAAATCCTTGATGATAGACTAAAATCACTAAACAGGTGAGTGCATAAGTAGACGGCCCGCAGGATGTGAAACCAGGTAGAATGCAGCAGACGTGGGTAGTACACTGTCCGGAAGTAGCACGGTGCACTGTTCGGAAGTAGCAGTCTTGTAAAATGTTCTGAGTATCACAGGAAGACTTAAAATACGTATCAGAAGCCATATGATGGTTATTGAGGCAAATGCCATCGAACTAAGCGTTATCAAGGACGGAAATTAAAACTCCAGCTTTAACAAAAGACCAGAAACAAACAGAGCCAATGCGAGCAAGTCACACATACGGGACCGCTCAGCGAAAGCTCTGTTATATATCCTAATCCTTCATTACATTCACGATAGTTGTAGTGTCCACGTAGAAGATATATCATCGAGTTTCCAGGCAAACATGACGATTATTCGAACAACCATTTTCAGCCTGAGATCAATTTGCCGTCTCTAAAAATAAGTGCCCAACCGAAAAAGTCACGAGATTTAAGAGTCTGAAAACGCAGGGTCTTTTGGGCAGTCTATGCTGAGGCGTCGAGATCGTCACAAGGATTTTTACAGTGATCGCAAAAGTCTTCAGCAATTCTGCAAACTTTAATGATCTTCATGTTGGTCGCAGAGCCATTATAACATCAAAAATTCGATGCACAAGTAGAAAATATTATCAGCTACATCTTAGATATACGTTCTAAGAAAAAAACACTTAATTCACAACTTTTGGAGCACAAATCGCGGAGCACTCGCAGGAGCAGCCGATCAGCCGATCGTCAGCTGATCGACTGATCGTCAGCTGATCGACTGTACCCAGATAGACTGATCGGATACCCAGATAGACAAGTGGGGGAGCCGAGAGATAGAGGTAGGAAGGGCCCAGTCACAGAATTGGGATACCCAGACACAGAAGTGGGGGAGCCGAGAGATAGAGGTGGGAAGGGCCCAATCACAGAGTTGGGGTAACCAGATACAAAGGTGGGGGGGGGGCGAAAAGATACAGAGGTAGGGGAGGGCAAAGATACGGAGGTGGGGGAGCCGAGAGATGGAGATGGAGAGAGCCCACTCAGAGCCTGGGAAGGACTCAGTCACAGAACAGGAACAACGCAGTCACACAGGCGGGGAAGGACCCAGGCAGGCGGGGAAGGCTCCGGATGACGTTCTATTGAATACAGGCGAACATGCTCAGACTAACTCTCCTTCAGGAATGAAGACTATAATTGGTAATCCCAGTTGCTACTGTGTAGCTCTGCATCAGTGTTTTTGCACCCACTTCCGTGCAGAGTGAAGCCATAGTCTCGCCGTGGCATCTCAGTCACGGGTCAGTCTCACTAAGCGAGGCGGGCGGATGTTCCGTGAAACAGGCGCAGCCAACACGTCGCGTCGTGGCGCGCTGGCATTCCGCCCGCGTCGGCGCGACAAGGCCCGCATCTGTCAAACACCTGGCGCGCCTCAGTCGCAGCCGACGACACCCCCCATCCCTCCTCCGTACGGATCAGACGGCAGCCATCCACCTCCCATCGTCGCTCTCGAGCTGTTTAAACGTTCGAACCTGAGCCTTTTGTAAAACACGGAAGAGTTTTGGAGACATACAAATCTTATCTATCGTCAACCGGTTCCCCGTGCGCGCCGAGCTCCGGTCGACAGACGGGGTGAAACCGTGTGGGGCGCCTTTCTTGTCACGCCTCACTGCGCACCGCGTCCGGCGCTGCCGGTTTCCCGTTTTTGGTCATCCCAGCTCCCCGCCGCGTGTCCGGCTGGCGCCGTCTTACCTGATTTTTGCCCTTGAGAACGAGGACGTTGGTGACCTTGCCGAAGGGGATTCCCAGGTGGATCACCTCCGTTTCGCTGACATCGTTGGGGATGTTGCGGATGTGCACCACACGGCTGGGCTTGTTTTCCAGCTTGGCCTGCAACAACGCCACTGGTAAACAACAAGAAAAAAACAGGCACGAGTACAACGCAACCAACATGGGCATGTAACACAGACTAGTCTCATATGCAGTTAGGAGCTGTTCACATATGACGTCAGCGACCAAAGGGAGGGGGGAGCTGGCGGCATTTGGTGACTTTCGCTGACGAAGGGGTCTGGCTTTTGCTGACGATTGCTGACGGGGGGGGCTGGCTACCAAAAGTTATCGTCTGTAGGATAATAAAAATCAGCAGCGATCTGAATGCGACGAGTTCGATCATTCCTAGCTGATTGGCTGGGCATTGACCGCCCGCCGAGTTGTTCAGTGCAGATGTGCGAAATGTCCGTCCACGAGACTTTTCTTTTGAGAAAAAACCGAATCATGCACCATACAGCACACCAGATCAACCTAGATATGTTTATGCCAAAGAGCTGGAAGAGTTAAGCAATTATGATCTGGAGGCAGCGACGGCGGGGGTGCTAAAACTCCTGATTTAAGTTCCGCCGGTAGTGTCTGGAGATAGAGTATGGAAATGAGGAGCAGGAAGTAGATGAAGATATCAGCGCCAGACCAATGCTCAGTGCACCAGAAGAGGGGAAATCATTTCGGACGCAAGGGAGTGGTTGACTAGTCCATGAATCTAGTGCTCCAAAAAAAGCGCAATAGTCATTTCACTGTTTTTTGGGCGCAGGCAAGTTTTACTGATGAGACGGGGGTGGTCTGGCAATTGCTGACGACGAGGGAGGGGGTCAGCCATTTATTTACGATTGTTGACAAAGGGGGAGGAAGGATCCGGTCACCCTAAAATTTTGCAAATAGCCCATTAACGCAACTGACACGGCCGGCAACGGGGGGGGCAGCGTCCAGCACGGACAAAGTCACAACTGCAGTTAGAGAAACTGATACTGGCGACATCGAGGCCGGCACCTCACAAAGACCAAGTCACAACTGCGGTTAGCGCAGCTGACACTGGCGACATCGAGGCGCAGCGTCCAACACATACCAAGTCACAACTAAAGTCTGAGCTTTTATACCGGACTGAACCTTTCTAGTTTAACCGTTCACAGTTAAATGGAATGTTTTCTGGGACAAAGCAGATAAGGGAAAGGACCGAGCCACGAGAATTCCTGCGGTGCCGCTCCACAGGTGGAGAGCCAGGCGGCGGACAGGTGCGCTGTTGACGTGCATGCCGGCGCCGCTTGGCCACGCCGCCGCTGTCCTTGAGCCCAGCTGTATTGTTTCCGTGCGGGCGGCCCGGCCGCGCGGTGTTGGAGCGCGCTGACTCAGGCGGCGGCGCGGGGGCGCTCCCTTCCCGGTCCCGGGCCGGCGCTAAAGCATGGCCGCCGCCGCCGCCGGCCGGCCGGCAACCAGTAAACACCGCGCCGCCGCCGGCCCGGCTCACGTATACACACACTCCGCCGGCCAGCGACAAATGTACCCAAACAAAGCTGGAGACCGGCCGCAGGCTCAGCGGCCGGCGGGGATGAATAGAAGCTCTGTTCTGTTCACCAGGGTCTGTGCCAGCCAGAGGCGGCCGGTCTCGCTCCATCCAGCCAGCAGCAGGAATGTGGGGGCTACCGCCAGCTGAACACAGCACCTTTACCTGGTCGCAGACGCAGTAGCGCGCTTGGCTCGCTGTTACTGTACGGAGCATGGGGACGCCTGTATCATTGCGATCAACGCAAATAAATATTTAGCACCGCAGTAATACCGACAGCACACTGGGTGTCGCACTCCAGAGCGCTGCCGTTACCATCCTGGCAGCCAGCGTTCAGAGCGGAGACGAGATGCCTGAGGAGTTGGATAGCACGACCCTGAGCCTAACGCCTTCACTCTTCTTTGTCACGACAGCGCCCACTGCCCCTCCATAAGTGCCTGAACATCTAGGAAAAAGCCGCCAGAAGCCCAGCGGACAAAGAACCGGCTCGCCAGCTGACGGAGGCGGCGCCCCCAGAGACAGCTGCAGCGCGAGGGCTCGTCTCGCCACCGTATCTCAGTACTTACGGATGCAGGGGATGCGGCGGCAGGCTCGGCAGCGGGGAGCGACCTCCTCTGTCTCCATGTTGAGATGCATGTCGAGCGGGCGGAGGCTGAGAGAGAGCAGCAGCAGAGAGAGGTAGGGAGAGAGGAGAGAGGGCGACGGAGGGCGCGGCGAGCGGAGCAGCAGCAGCGGTTCACGGGAGTGCGGCACGGCGGCGACTGGGCCCCGGCCGGCGCCGCCGCCACGTCAGCCGCCAGCCCGCTCACAGCCAATGTCAAGGGCAGCCGGTGCGGTGGCGGCCTGCCTCCTGGCGGCGGCGGCCGGCAACTGCCGCGTGGGAGCAGTCATGGCAGGGCCGGCCGGCTCCGCCGTGGAGAGACCGGCAGCACGGCTCCGCCGGCCGACCACCCCGGCAGCGTCACAGCGCCGGGGAGGCCGGTAACGCGGCTCCGGCGGCCCGTCAGGGCGCCGCGGAGGAGGAAGTGCGCCTCCACCAGCCCGTCACCGCAGTACCGTCACGGCTCCGCGGACGCCGGCATCGCGCTTCCACCAGCGCCGCGGAGAGCGGAGGTGCGCCTTCGCCGGTCCATCACGGCTCCGCGGACACCGGCATCGCGCCTCCGCCGCCCCGTCAGCGCAGCACCGTCACGGCTCCGCGGAGACCGGCAGCGCGCCTCCACCACCCCATCAGCGCAGCACCGTCACGGCTCCGCGGACACCGGCATCGCGCCTCCGCCGCCCCGTCAGCGCAGCACCGTCACGGCTCCGCGGAGGCCGGCAGCGCGCCTCCACCACCCCGTCAGCGCAGCACTGTCAGAGCGCCGCGGAGAGCGGAAGTGCGCCCCCGCCGGCTCGTCGGAGCAGCACCGAAAGGGTGCGGGTGCTCTGGGGGGCTGCCGGAGCAGTTCGGCACCTGACCGTAAAGCGGGCTGTGCCAGCCGGAGGCGCCAAAATCCAATGTCACGCACTGGCCCGTTGGCGCCGGCTCATGGCAGCCACCCTGACGGCCCACCACGCGGCCTTCATGTCGACAGGAGCAACAGCCGGAGCCAAGGCTGGCAGCCGTCGCGGTAGATTAGTATTTAATGGCGACGTAACGATCCCACGCACCAAGGCGGCGACGGCTGGCCGCGACCAGAGTTCAAACAGACGCCTGTTACCGCAGTTCACTGTGTATGCCCTCCCTCCACCACTGACACACCTCTTCGTCTTTGTCGTCACCTGCCTCCAACAGGTGACTCTAAAAAACAATCACTTGTTGGCGCCGCTTTTGATGCTTTCTCCGCAGCATTCGCGGAGGACGGCGGCTACTGAGTGAAAAGATGCAAATCTCGGTTCACTTGGATTCCACAGCCAGACCCAGACACTGGCGATTAATCGTACCCACGTGCGCCTCCATCAGACAGCTGGTGTTCGACCTTGAAACCCAGGAATGCACTGCTAAGCCGTGGAATTCCAAGGCTTATGCATAGTCACATGACAGGAACTCAGGACTCCGCGGTCAGCATCCGTACGTACTCCTCACAGGTCACGACTTCAATAAAATATCAAACGAAAAGCAGAGTTGGTCGCGTTTACTGAAAAATACAAATCTTGGTACGCGACAGGTATTTCAACATCATCGAAGTTCTCGATAACCCTTCCAAATAGTGAGCGGCATTGGCTTTCCAACATGTAAAAGCAGCCACAAAATTCGAGCGCGGAACCCGACGCAATCAGGCGCTAAACTTGACACGTGGACAACATACGGAAGCCATACAAAATCCACACGACCTCAGCTAGGCAATTTAACGATGGAAAATATATCCCTTTTCTTTGGCCACATTCCACAGCGTACCAATTCCAAGATGCGATGCCTGGAAATCTCCATTCTCCCTGTGTGGGGCAATGTTTGGTTGGCTTCGTAGATTGAATTTGATTAGATGATGTATATTTACTGTCAATGACAGGATGATCCGTCCCAACGTCTTGAAAATACACGGACCAGGCTCACAAACATGTCTTGGCAACGTAACAGCCTAGGCGGATGGAGAATTTCCGACGGGAGGGGCACCATTTGGATCTGTAGGATAGGGATAGGGGCGCTCATTCTAAGGATAGGACCCTTACGAGGGGCGCAAAACTGCGCCCCTCAGGCGGCGCCAGGGCGATTGCAGGCGGAGTCGGGCCGATTCGTGGGAGACACCTGTCGCCCCCCCTCCGGGTCCGCATAGCCAAAAGGTACTAGTTTTTTTGTAATAGAAAATACTTTGTCAATCGAATTGGTTTTCACCATCTGCCATAAAATTTCTGGTGTTGTGCACTTGTGACAGACCTGGTACGGTGGGAGTGAAACTAGGGTAAGGCCCTTGGCACTTTGTCCATTTTGTATGCCTGTATAGTTTATAAAAACAACAACCGTGCAGAGAGGACGAAGGCAAAAAGTTCCTTTCGAAGAAATGCCTTTAAAAAGTACGATCGTTTGAACAGACAGCACTAACCGGTTTTAACTTCTATATGAGTTGTAGCTATATTGCTCGCCATCGCACCCGAGCCCAGCGCAGTTGTTGCCCGCGCGCCACTCGATTCAAATTGGTCCCAGCTGACGCTATATTCCAGCCTGACGCCTGATGCCGCCCCGACAGCGCGCCTCTCTCCTCAAAACAGCGGACCATTACACACCGCCCCGACAGCGCGCCTCTCTCCTCACAACAGCGGACCATTACACACCGCCCCGACAGCGTGCCTCTCTCCTCAAAACAACGGACCATTACACACCGCCCCGACAGCGCGCCTCTCTCCTCAAAACAGCGTACCATTACACACCGCCCCGACAGCGCGCCTCTCTCCTCACAACAGCGGACCATTACACACCATCACATAAGTCATTCTTATTATTCGATTTTAAGGCTCCTTGTTCTTACTAACGTATTAGTATTGCATGACCCTACATCATTGCTTACCATTACGATCTTTGGAGGTTCGCTTTCCTGTTTTGGAGTGTTATCGTTACGAGGAATTTCAAAACTGGTGACAAAATCGAATCCGACATAATGTAATTCTCACGCCTTACATGTGTTTTTCTTTTGTATTTCATGGATCTCTTACATCTCATACATTACTCTTACATTATGCCCCCGAAAAAGTTGTAAATGCCAAACGAAGGGCGATCAAACAAATAAATAATATACTTTTGGCCCCCTATAACGAAACAATTCAACCTGTGTTAATATAAATTCGAGACATCCGGGAGAGACAAGCAGAGGTGGGTGTACCTAATTTGGAATTGCTACCGATACTTCCGCTACCGGATACCTGAAACCGGCACCGCTCGCATTTCTCCTTCAAGATAGCAAAACCGCTACCCGCTACTTCGCTATCGCCACTCCTTTTTCTAAAGCGCTAATAAAACCATACTTCAAAAAGTTTTGTCCGAGCTCTTTTTAAGACAAATTTAAAAGAGAGCTTCTGTTGATCTTTGTATTATACAAAATGAACAGTTTTATTGTAAAATATGCATACAGAATCACACAATAAAAACATTCATTCAATATCCTCTATTTTTTCTGACGGAGAATAACATTTATCTAAATCTCCGTCCCATAATTGATTTGAGTGGCGGTCCCAACAGGCTGTCTGTAGTAGTAACAATATTGAATACTTTTGAGTCCGCTATGCCCTAATCCACTACTCTTTGGTTGCAGAAACCACTACCACTACTCCGCTGCCATTTGGAGGGTCCGCAAGTGGTGGACTTGTGCAGCGGACCGCGCGGCTCTGGGGACAAGGGAGTCTAAATGAGAGTCAATGGAAGCATCCGTGTCTTCTGACAGCCTTACACGTGAAAAGGCTCGACACGGTTCACCAGACATACTGGGAAGAGAGATGCACCTGCCTCCACGGACACGTGCCCAGAGGACGCCGAGGACAGCAGATGGAACGTACCCAGATGACGCCGAGGACAGTAGATGGAACGTACCCAGATGACGCCGAGGACAGCAGATGGAACGTACCCAGATGACGCCGAGGACGGCAGATGGAACGTACCCAGATGACGCCGAGGAAAAGGAACACCAATACGCCGAGGACAGCAGATGGAACGTACCCAGATGACGCCGAGGACAGCAGATGGAACGTACCCAGATGACGCCGAGGACGGCAGATGGAACGTACCCAGATGGCGCCGAGGACAGCAGATTGAACGTACCCAGAGGACGCCGAGGTCAGCAGATGGAACGTACCCAGATGACGCCGAGGACAACGGACGGAACGTACCCAGATGACGCAGAAGACATCAGACGGAACGCGCCCAGATGACGCAGAAGACATCAGACGGAACGCGTCCAGATGACGCAGAAGACAGCAGATGGCACAACTATCCGTCACTCAGAGGGACGTCTCTGAAAAAAACCGTACAGCATTGGCCAGACTGGCAGACAAAGGCATTGGCCAGCCGGCGGCGTCCATCATTTTGGCGGGCCGGTTTCCCGCCGGCGCGCTGAGTTACGCCCGTCGACGCTGCCCAAAAACGGCGCCAAACGAGCGGCGTCGTGCCGCAGCGATTTGTTGCCGCGGCCGCAGGCTGGGCCGAGGGAGAGCACGACGGGACGGCAGAGCAGGCTGCAACGGCTCCGAACGACGCCGTCGACGCCGCCACAAGGGTCGGCACATTGCCCAGGCCATCCGGAGCAGGCGCCCCCTGTCGAATCCCGTTTCTTTGAACGATGAGGTCTGATTCGTGACAGTAAATCCGCTATCCTCGGTTTCTATGGAGTTGAGAGCCCAGATTATCCGCGCCGCTTTTCACGTCGATGAAAACACCATCAAAGAAGGTATCTGAAATCTGAGGCTGGGTCCCAGTGAAGGATTAGGCAGAGAGCTGGGACAGTCAACTTTAGGACACGTTCCAAATCGATTGCATGCATAAAGTGTCAAAATTCCAATTCATTCGTAGCCAGAATCCCCATTTCACGCATCCACGGCAGCAGGCAATGCCTCGCCAAATATTTACACTCATTTGGGTCTGGTCCATTAATTTCATGAAAGCCCACCTAGTTTGCATAGTGCGTTCAATACTTTTGAATCTTAGTTTTGAAACATTTGGGGATAAGAGGGCTGAAAGAACCATCCCACCAAGTGACAACTCATTATACACGGCTCAGGCAACAGGCAACTAGTCAAGCTCAGTCTGAAGAAATGGAAAAGACGGCGTTGATTGAAAGGCCGTCGGTCCAGAGCGGACCCTGAGGCAGCTTCATTCCAGACTGCTGCTTGGTAGGCGGGGCTGCCACGGCGTCCGTCGTGCCCGTCGTGCCGGAAACCGGCGGTGGTCAACGCACCCGGCAGCTTGCCGCGCGGTGCTGCCACTGCCAGCCCAGCAGCCTCCGGCCGCTGTGCCCGGGAGAGAGACAGCTGCGGCAGCCATGTGGGACGCACCCGGCACCGCACGGCCGCTGTGCCCGGGACAGCTGCGGCAGCCATGTGGGACATTCCCGGCACCGCGCGGCCGCTGTGCCCGAGAAAGGACAGCTGCGGCAGCCATGTGGACACGCTCGGCACCGCGCGGCCGCTGTGCCGGAGAACAAGGAGACAGCTGCGGCAGCCATGTGGGACATGCCCGGCACCGCGCGGCCGCTGTGCCCGGGAGCCAGGAGACAGCTGCAGCAGCCATGTGGGACATTCCCGGCACCGCACGGCCGATGTGCCGGAGCCAGGAGATAGCTGCAGCAGCCATGTGGGACATTCCCGGCACCGCGCGGCCGCTGTGCCCGAGAACCAGGAGACAGCTGCGGCAGCCATGTGGACGCGCCCGGCACCGCGCGGCCGCTGTGCCCGGGACAGCTGCGGCAGCCATGTGGGACATTCCCGGCACCGCGCGGCCGCTGTGCCCGGGAGCCAGGAGACAGCTGCGGCAACCATGTGGGACGCACCCGGCACCGCGCGGCCGCTGTGCCCGGAACAGGACAGCTGCGGCAGCCATGTGGGACGCACCCGGCACCGCGCGGCCGCTGTGCCCGGGATAGCTGCGGCAGCCATGTGGGACATTCCCGGCACCGCGCGGCCGCTGTGTCCGGGAGCCAGGAACAGCTGCGGCAGCCATGCGGGACATGCCCGGCACCGCGCGGCCGCTGTGCCCGGGACAGCTGCGGCAGCCATGTGGGACATTCCCGGCACCGCGCGGCCGCTGTGTCCGGGAACCAGGAGACAGCTGCGGCAGCCATGTGGGACGCGCCCGGCACCGCGCGGCCGCTGTGTCCGGGAGCCAGGACAGCTGCGGCAGCCATGCGGGACATGCCCGGCACCGCGCGGCCGCTGTGCCCGGGAGCCAGGAGACAGCTGCGGCAGACATGTGGGACATTCCCGGCACCGCGCGGCCGCTGTGCCCGAGAGCCAGGAGACAGCTGCGGCAGACATCGCTGCCATTGTCACGAACCGGCCGAGCAGTGCAGAAGCCCCATAGACCGATCCAGGATTCCCTATCGAGGGAGGGCACCACATGGACCAGAAGACGCAACATCTGGGCAGCGCGACATGCGAGGAGGGCACCGATACATCCTGGAGCGATGGGTCGCCTGGAGCGGCGGCGATGGGGTGAGTAGGAAGCGAACGTTTCAGTGGGCGCTCGGGCGTCCAAACTCGATCGGAGAGGAGCACATGTCGTTTCTCCCTGGATCCACATATAGAAAGAACGTCTGTCAGGGTCAAGCTACGTGAGCAAGGCAAGAAGTTGGACCTCTAAAGCGGCAAGTCAACGTTCTTTTTTCAACAGATTAACCGGGTGTTTCACATCGACAAGATGAGCAAACAGCCACAAAAGACACGAAAAAGTAAATACGTATCACATTCGGCGGTCATCCTGGTTCGAAGCCATGCGCATAAACAGCAGTGGTATAATAGAGACGGGACAGACCGGCCGTACCCAGGAGACGTATCAAGTGCAGCGTGCCGGTACGCTGGGCACGAATTAGCGAGAACCGGAGCCGGCTGGAAGGCTGGAGGACGGCAGCGCAGCGCAGTGATGTCATTGGCCGTGGAGCGGCGGACGCCCGCCTGTCGCATTGTTCCCGCGATGGCCGTCGTCCGTGTAACTCAGCACGAGCGCAGCGGCGTATCTAGACAGGGGTCCTAGCGCAAGTGCTTCTCAACACATAGACATTTGTCTTCATTACTGCTGTCAAACATGCTGCAGAGACAGTGCGTGGGGACGTCCCCCCTGCCGGTCTTCCCAAGCACGCCCGTGGCTGTTCAAACTGGAGCGTCAATTCAGCCGTTCAGCAGAGGAACATCAGAGGCGCGCCAGCACACAACCAACAGCGAGGAGTGTCTCACAGCTGAGCCAGAGCGGCGGCGTAATGACCAAACTTATGGCGGAAAACAGACTGCATTCGACTCAAGTGGAAAAGTTTCCATAGCCCCGGGAATAACAACGGTGGAATCACAAAATGAAGTTTGCAGCTGCAATGCTGGACCAAAGTCGAATGCACGAGCAAAGTGCGAGCATTCACCTCAGTCCAAATAATCGCGTACGCCTCCGTGCCTACTTGTTTGGTTCCTTCTAGCAAAACAGTCACGGAAATGACTGGTGTCCGTTTTCCTCCGGGGCTATAACTAAACTTTTCTGCAGCAGGGGTACCACTGCAGAGGTGCCCCGGTGCCTACCAGTGCACTGGTACGCATCAGGGTACCACTGCAGAAGTGCCCTGGTGCCTACGAGTACAATAGTACGCGTCAGGAGTACCGCTGCAGAGGTGCCCTGGTACGCCTCTGAAGCAGAGGGCGGTGGGATCTATGATGCAAAGAGAGATCAGGTTATGGGAGAAATTCGCGAAAGTCGGTCATTGAATTCACACAGCAATACCGCGGCGCCGGCGAATTGTGAAAGGCTGGGCTCAAACATGGAAGCCTGACTGAGGCTCTCGTGACAAGGTCTAGCTCGGGCGCTAGCCCTGCACCGACTCCCAGTCAGGTCAATACCAGAATTATTCGATTATTCGACCACAGGGGACGAGAAACGCACAAAAATCCCGCTTTCTAGAAAAGCGGGATTCCATATAACCATCTACTTGCAAAAATCCGCGCTGAAAAAAGTTCAGGCAAGCAGTCTTTCAGCTCGTAAAAGTGACCCATTTTAGGTCTCGGTGAAAGGTCTGCATTGGAGGTTTTCTAAGATTTTCTGGTCTTCGGTCGCAGAGACACATGAAATTTTCTTCCAGCCAACCACAATCAAACACTGATAATAAAGCAATGCATGACGGCGATCGCGCGGTTGGTCTCCATGCAACACTAGTACACAACATAAACCAGAGTATAAAGAGTAAAACAGATATAAGATAGCTATACTAGATATGAAATATAAAATACAAAACCAGATCTGGTTCCATGGCTCACCTCCTGCCTTAATTTGTCGCATATGCTTTCTGACATTACAGAGGACAAGAACACACTTTCTTTTAGCCCGAAACGGTTCAGAAAACTTCCACAGTTTGGTCCACGAGTTTTGGAGGGCCCGGTAACTCTTTACTTTGCCAAGGTCGTCGTGTGGTTCCGAGTGATGTTCTAGCAACCAGGCGCGCACTTGGCTAAAAATTACACTTACAGCCAATTCCATTTTCTGGGAAACCCGTGGCTCCAACACCAAGTGAGCAGCTTTGTCAAAGGGTGCCTCAAGGTGCAAGTTCAGCTGAAAACAAACGGTAGCCGACATGACTACGACGGAACTGTAGGTAAATTAACTGCCTGAAACAAGAGACTCATGCCATGGAATACAGTCCAGATAGAGCAGTTGGGCCGACACTTGGCTGGAAGGCGGCGGTTACAGGCGTTCGTCACGCGGCAGTACAGACCGCATGCTGCACGGCCGGTGGGAGGTGTTCCCTGTCCGCCACAACGGCCCAACTGGTGCCCGGCATGGACAAATTTACGGCGGCCGAACGTCCACCATGGAACATGTTTTTGGATCTGCCTAGCCACACAGCAGCGAGCAGGATTCTGCCTTCAAGGGACAAGACGGCTGGAACAGTTCAAAAAGGAAAAGTGCTTGCGAAACAAAAGGGAAAGCTACTTACAATATGAGGAGGATACCATGGATAAAGGTGAGCATATTAACGTTGCAATGTCCCCTTACCCACCAAAACTAGTCATGCAACACCAAATGCTATATCAAATCTCCAAAATTCGTTTCCAACCATGTCGATAAGTTGGAATACGTACTTGCCTGTACCAAGTAGGAGATATTTTCCAAGCAAGAATCAATCATTTCTATCGTTTTCAAACATTTTGGAGCAAACATAATCTTGCATAAAACTACGGCGGTTTTCCGTAGGGTTTTCCGAAGTAGTATGCGATATCATTTCAGGTTTCGCAAAAAAACGATGCCATAACAGTTATGCATTGACAAGGAGATGCTACAAAACTGCCGACTGACGAAAACCCAGTCCTACCTCCACTCAGCCCTACTGGGACTAACAAATTACGACGTACTCGATGCCGCACTAGCCTCTGGTGAAATCTACATTCGGCACCTTGAACTCCTTGCTTCTGCATCCAGGCAACCCAAACGCACACACCAACCAGTCCAGCTCTAGAGTCAGTCCAAAATCACCATAGCAGTGAGGGCGCCACCCAACCGACGACGCCAACGTAAAACATTGTACACGTTGCTGGCATGATCCTCCAAACATCGGACACACGTATGAGACTGCATAGCAGAGCGCACCAAATCATCTTTGGAAGGTATTATCTACATTTTGATTTTCATCAACCATTGATGTGCAGAATGGCTTCTGCTGTCCCTGTTTTCTCAACACCACAGATTTCGGGCGCTCACTCCTCCGTCACCAGCACTGCCAACGTAGACATGCTCTGCCCCGCCGGGCCGACCGCGAGAGCACGCCGGGGAGCGCTCACCTGGGGCGGACGCCGGCACCTCACAGACACTTCCAGTGCCGGCACGTCGCATCACGAAGGCAAACACCCGTCCGTCAGGCAGGCCGTCGTCGCCGTCCAAAGACAACAGCCGGGCCCATCCTCGGCCACCCACACAAGCGGCAGCTGAGGGGACAATGCCCCGCGGCGCCCCGGCCACGCTCCGGGTGGGGCCGGAGCCTGTCGTCGCATCTGATGTATACATACATGCATTCACATATATGTGAAAAATCCCAACAAACTGTGGCAGTCAAAAAACCTATCCCGGAATAAAGAAAACGTTACTCTTCCGAGGCTGATGTGGATAAGGAAGTAGAAACGAATTCTCAGCGACGCAGCAGCATTGGATTATTTGCTTGTATGCTCAACCATAGATAGCATTAGGCCTAGTGTTACCTATGGTTTCCCTAAGAGTGAATAATCACGGCTGTGGAGAGCTTGCTGCCGTTATTGAGGCCAGGACGGAGGTCTGTGGCCGCCGCTCCGGAAGCGGGCGGCAGCGGCCGCTACCGGCCCGGTCGCCAGCACCGTTGGCTGCCGTTGCCGGCCGACGGCCGCCGAACCAGACGACGACGCTGCCGACACACGGCCACTCAGGCCGCGACAGGAAGCCACTTACCGCCGGGCGGCGCGGCAACACCTCATTCAGCCTGCACTCCGCCCACCGTCCGCGGCGGCTGCCACAGAGCGGCTGGTCCCCTGGTCCGTGACTGTCCGCAGTGGCGGCCACAGAGCGGCTGGTCCGTCCCCTGGTCCGTGACTGTCCGCAGTGACGGCCACAGAGCGGCTGGTCCCTACTGTCCGCAGTGGCTACCACAGAACGGCTGCCTCCCCCCCACCCCACTGTCCGCAGTGAGTGGGAGAGAGCGGCCACCTCCCCCTGCACTGTCCGCGGTGGCTGGGACAGAGCGAGCGCCTGGTACCCCCGCCGGGAGGGGCCGATGGTGCGTGCGGCGGTGTCGTCAGCGACGGGTCTCTCCCCGGGCCCGTGGGAACGCACAGCGGCAGGCCTGACCGTGGGGCGCGCGCGGCCCACCCTGTCCGCAGGCACGGCCACGCCAGCTCATCCAACACACACGACTACCAGAAACATGCTCAGAAAAAAGCCGCAACATCCCTCAAATCAGTACGCGACAGGATTTCGCCGTTGTTTGGTAACATGCTTCCATAATGGGCTAAGAAAAGTTAGTATGAGGTCCCTCACTTCACCCCCAGGCAAGCTATAACTACCATCAGCGTTTGACCTGGGGTCAGAGGGCTTAGACTGCAGGCTTCGCACTGGTAGAATCCGCAACCGACCGCAATTTCCACTTATTCTTCAAACGATCCACTACTACTTCCATAGTCATAGGCAAAAAGAAAAGGGAGCAATTTGTACCCCCTGCTTCGACCCATAGCTTTACTGGTTTAATCAACAGGCCCTTTGCTAGTGTAATGAGAGAAATGAGTGACGGCACTGTTTCATAAGAAAACGTGGTAACGCGACGTATTTTACACCACTCATCTACAAAGTCACACCGAATCCAGAATCATGTTCCGTAAAAAACGTTACTTTGGCACGAAAACGGCCAAGAAATGGAATTCAGCGTGAATCATGCTTAATTCAAAGGAAAATTACATTGCCAAAATATATCGGATTCATGTCATTTTTAAATTTTACTCGATAATTGTTTAAATTCATAAATTGTAAAAAATACCCAATGGATGCAATTTCATTCCATGACTTATTTATCTTCCCATGAACTTTTTAAGCTGTTACTTCAACTTTTCACGCTGTTTTTTTTACCTGAGCGTCAAAACTTTTGGGAACGTTTATAATTATTCATGCTTTGTATCACTGACTGATAAAAATTGTGCTGCTTATGGTGTGTAGTTTACCAGTTACTTATTTGTTTGCTCAAAGCTTTCCTCGTTTATGAAATAGGATTGTGAGTATTCTAGGCTGTATTCCAGCGCAGCGTAGCTTTGCAAATCGTTGTATTTTATCCTGCATTTTCATGAAATAAGATGTTACTGTATTATTCACTTTCTACACCGTATTATGCTACCTTTGTGCCACTAGCATAAATTACACCTTTTATGAAATGGTGCCCCGGCTTAGCATTTGTAAGTGGGCAAAGAAGCTATGCTCAGAACACCTATTAAGAAATAAATGAAGCTCAAGGACGAGCCTGGCCATGAGTAGATAAGCATGCTGCGTGGTTGCACTTATTCGAGAATGCATTTCGTCTGCTGTACATTTCTGCCGAGAGAGTACGCAGCTACAGCGACGGTCAGCTGCCACCGCGGTCACGGACAAGTCAATACCAGCCCCGCGTTATTTGACAGTACACTGCCTTCCCGTTAACGAGCAGCGCTGTCCGCCACTGGCGCACACCGCCGTCTGCCGGCACAGTCGGCTCACGTCGCAACAAATGAGCTGGCGGGAGCAGATGTTCCAGAAGCCCCGCGGGAATGTGCGACGCCCCAGTCGGCAGGACCGGCACAGCTCACGACTGTATGCACCGACAGACATGGCCGCTCACGGCGGATGGCGCGCGTCGATCGCTTTCATTTTCCGCTAACGACGCTCCTTGAGACCGGCACCAGCTGGAGAGCAGTGTACCAGCTGGAGAGCAGCGTACCAGCTACGCGGTCCGGCTGAGCCGCTCCTTCCAAGAGCCGCAATACCGGCCAACAGGTGAAGCCGGCGGCTGAATAATGCAATGCATGACACCTCGGAGAACACCTGGGCAATTCGGGGACGGCGCCGCAATATGTTGCAGGAGCGAAGCGACACGGCTTGCAGTACAGACACTGTGTAGGCCAGACACCAAGATTGGAACGGCCTGGCTGATGCAACGACGCCAGAATTACAACAATGTTCCCGAAACTTATTATATACAGCGTTTATACGTCACTCACTGTGAGTCACTTTGGAGCTTAACAGAGCACCAACAGCTGAGGCCAAATAACGGCATCTGTGTTGATAGTGTTTCGCGCTCAAACTTCATGGAGTGTTGGTATGCGGTCCAAAGTGACTTGATATAACTTGAGCCAAAGGAGAGAAGATCTACCAAAATAATCCATCGGTCTTTAATCATATTCCTCATTCCTGGACTTTGGAATTCTATCAACTTCAAGCATGCCAAAACCAACTTTAACGGGAATATGACAAATTACTTTGGGATTCCAACTGAAATAACATAACATGCGAGCGAACTGGAAAAATCACGGATTGCATTTTCATGTGTCCCGGATCACGACATTTGAGGTGCAGCAGCGTGTGTTTGGACCGGAATCCGGGCCCGCCATTGTTCCCGACATAGCCGAACGACCGCAGACAGTCGCTAAGCCTATATGAGGCGGGGAGTTAGTACCCGTGCGCTAAATAACACACTCATGGAACGCCGTTGCTCGATTAAAGTGTGGGCTCCCGAGAGAAATGAAATACGAGGCATTTTCTCGGTACAGTTACAGTTACACAATTACCAGCTGAGTTCAAATCCCATAATGGTGTCATGGCTCCTTTAAAATTTCATCCAAATCCATTACACCTAAAAGTCGAAGGCGACTGGTTCTCCCAAAACCGACTCACGCTTATTTCTAACCCATCTGAGGTTGTCGCTGTTGCGGGTCCTAACAGACAGACCGTGCAGTCCCTGCCTTCACTCTGTCCGGGTGCGGCCCGGCCCCAGCAGAGCAGGAGGTGCGAGTCCTCCCGGACAGACCGCACAGTCCCTGCCCTCAGTCTGTTCGGGTGCGGCCCGGCCCCAGCAGAGCAGGAGGTGCAAGTCCTCCCGGACAGACCGTGCAGTCCCTGCCCCCACTCTGTCCCTGCCCTCAGTCTGTCCGGGTGCGGCCCGGCCCCAGCAGAGCAGGAGGTGCGAGTCCTCCCGGACAGACCGTGCAGTCCCTGCCCTCAGTCTGTCCGGGTGCGGCCCGGCCCCAGCAGAGCAGGAGGTGCGAGTCCTCCCAGACAGACCGTGCAGTCCCTGCCCCCACTCTGTCCCTGCCCTCAGTCTGTCTGGGTGCGGTCCGGCCCCAGCAGAGCAGGAGGTGCGAGTCCTCCCGGACAGACCGTGCAGTCCCTGCCCTCAGTCTGTCCGGGTGCGGCCCGGCCCCAGCAGAGCAGGAGGTGCGGGTCATCCCGGACAGACCGTGCAGTCCCTGCCCTCAGTCTGTCCGGGTGCGGCCCGGCCCCAGCAGAGCAGGAGGTGCGGGTCATCCCGGACAGACCGTGCAGTCCCTGCCCTCAGTCTGTCCGGGTGCGGTCTGACGGGTGCGGCCAGTGCAGCACGCCGCCAAAGTGGCCGCGTCTGCCCGCTAAATCTCCACCAAAGGTCAGCGCGAGGGCTGGCCACCTGTGACAAAGGTCACGTGCGCCGATTACGACGGTCATTCTCGTCGCCTTGGAGGTAGGCGGAGAACGTGCAGCGACCAGAAACGGTGACCGGTGCGGACGTGCCGGCGGCACAGTGCGACTGTACAAGCACAGCCAGAGGTCCGGCCGACTGTCCGCTCCGGACAGCTACACCGGCATCGACGCTCTGCAGACCTGCCGCCGACATCAGCGCCAAAAGCGAGGCCGCTCCAACAAACCGAGCGACCGATCTCCCTTGCGATAGCGCCCCCTATTCAACTAGCACACTAACAACGATGCGTGGGTCACTACGCTCAAAACACCGACCGGCTGGCAATAGATGTGTCCGAGTGAGGACTTGATCGACTTGTTGCAGTCCCGTCATGGGTTCTGCTTAAGACACGAAAATGCTATTGTCGGACATCGCACTTGTATGCTGGCCGTATCGACTAACTGACAGGGCTGGCCAGCTGATGGTGATGGATAACGGCTGTAACTACTACCTCGTCCGCTTGATGGCTAATCGTGGGCCTCATTCACGATACCGCATTTTAATTAGCGCTTTTAGCGGTCTACAATGCCTATGCAAGACTCCTTAGATGTCAGGTAAATTGCTAATCGACCCGGAACGTCCTTTTGCTACAGACGAGGCGTTCAACTTTCCCCAAGTGTTTGCAGAACACAAAGGTCTGGAAATAAGGATGCACTTTCCCGGATGGGAGTTGAACATGCGCTTCCACAACAACACTTTGCTCACGTTCACTTGCGATGTTTTATAGCAATCTACTACATAGTATTTAGAGGTTGATAGGTTCTGAATAGAGACCCCAAAAATTATATAGAACCAGACCAGACACTTTCCTCTTTTTGAAACATACCCCGGCCGATTTGTTGCAATGACAGCTTCTGAGATCGGCGTCAGAGTAAATTAATTAAACTGGTTCCAGACATCCTGATCGACCCCCTACCGATAGTCTAATTTTGTAAGTAAACACTTAAACGTTCCGCTACTATAGGAAGGGCGCCAAATCTTACCGTTGGGGAGCCGGTACTCTCATTCTGTGAAAGGGGGGTGGAAAGTGACGTTTCTGAATGGCAAAGATGCGAATTCAGAAGGCGTCTGGGCTGGTTGCGAGGGGGAGGGGGCACGCGGCCCATGCCCCCTGGGTCAGCACATGCCGACACGCCGTATGTGTTTTGAGTGCACAGGAGAAATAAGTTTGACCTTGATAAAACCCGCACATGATGAGACTGAAATGTTGTCATCCAGCTGCAAAAGCATGTTTTCCCACTCGAGGCGCTTGCTGGAAATGCAGATATCAAAACATGGTTGCCACATATCTGGAGGTTAGACCTCAGCCGGTGATTGGCCAACACGAGCGGCCAGCAGTGGGATATATCCGGCAGCCAGCACCACTTCAGAGCCGCAATATGCTACAAACAATACCAGGCACCGACCATCCAGTCCAGTTACCTCCAATATTGCTATAATATGTAGGTGGTACACACCAGCGGACATTTGGTTCTCGTTTCAGTATAGCTCGCGGCAGATGACAGAGAAATCCTGCCGAATACGTTCCAGTGTTGCAAGAGCTGATCTGGCTACGTAAATACAATTTTGAGACTAACACTCAGGAGTACCCTCTGAGACTAACTCTCGGGCCCCCGAGACATACCTATTTCAAAACCTTTATCCTATATATGAGCCCTATTTCGACTCTCCGGGACTCTCCGAGGCCCCTGACAGTCAGTCTCAGGGGACCATCCAAGCGTTAGCCTTAGGGGCCCCCGAGTACCAGTCTCGGGCCCCTGAAACTGACTCCCAGGACCCTATGAGCCCGGCTCTCGGGGCTCCTGAGAAAAACAATGGTGGGCACCACTCCGACTGACTTCCAGGGGAGGGGTGGAGCTGAAACTAACTTTCTGTACCCCCGAATAGTACTCAGGGGCGCTAAGGCTAACTGTTGGGTGGTCCCCTGAGGCTATCTTCTAAGGGCCTCTGAGACTGACTCTCGGAGCCCCTTACATTGAACTCGGGGCACCCTGAGACTGACTCGCGGGGGAGGGCCTGAAACCAACACTCGGGGGGAGGGGCATCCTCGAGAATGACTCTCAGGACCCCAGAGCAGCACTTAGGGGCCCCTAAGGCGAACTCTCGAGTGACCCCCTGACTGTCTCTAGGAAGCCTCTGGGATTGACTCTTGAGGGCCATGAGACCAACACTAGGGGGGGGGCGATGAGCTCTGGGAGGCTCCCGAAACTAACTCGCGGGGATCTCCTGAGCAGATAATCCTTTCCAATGCTTAAGACCAGCCCGAGTGTGTGTGGGGGGAGGTCCGCGGACCCCCTCGCTCCTCGGCCTGTGGCCATTCCAGTGCAGAGACGGTTGCGATCTCCCAACTGAAACTGCACAGCTCAACCCCAGATAATTACTTGTCCAGCGGACACGAATTTCTCCGTAAGCGTGCCGAGCCCATCTAACACAGCACGAGAACTTAATGAGTTCGGAAAGTAATGGCACCATTTGTGAAGGGCTACAACTCCTGATCAGACAACTAGGGCAGTATCCGTGATGAGGAGGACGCGCAGAGACCGGCCACTGTTGCAACATGCCACTGGGGACCCCAGAAGCACACTTGCGCTTCTGAGCTCAAATGAACACATTGCGACATTCGAATGTTTTTTTTCCTTTTGAGGCACTGTAGTTTCTTTTCAGGAAGAAACACTAAGTTAAAAGACCACAATGGTCTTGGACAACGGACACAATAAATATTACCCAACGAGAAACGGATATGCCACTTCACTTCACTAGTTCAATCGTCCACAGGACACCATTTACGAAAAACAAAAGAAATAAAAATCTTAACATTGAAATTAATTAAATAAAAAAGGCAAACAAATTCAACACATTTTCCACCATGAGACTCTTCAATAATGAGACAGAGGAAATGACACCGTTGCGATTCGAGTTGAGAGAATCGCAAAATAGGTCTACTCCTGGGAATTGGCGGAGAAGGGTGTTTACTAACTGCAGAAGAATCACAAATCAACCTTCCTGTATGGCACTTGAACGTCTGTATACGGCTGATCAGGCTTGAAAGGGCACTGGTCCCTAGCGGGTATCAATTCGACAAACTGGAACCAACAGGAGGGCCTGGGGACCAAAAATGGTCACCTGCTTGCATGTAAAAATCAATGCACGGTCAAAGGAAAGGAATCAAATAAGTTTATTTTCATACGAGCATATCCTCTTTCGACATAAGAAACATACAAATTGCGGGTAGGTTCCAGTTTAGTTGACTGTTTTATCGTATGACATTTGACCGGATACTTGACCGGACACGTGAGTCCGCTCCGATCACGCAAGCGAAAAACCATTTTTGGGTGCAACATGACCTACGTTGTCGGTGCGCCCTAAAGCCCCAAGCGTGATGAAAGGCAACTATCCAATGTCCGATCCAAGCTGCGGAGTCCCTGATCGGTCTAAGCATCGGCGAAGCATCGGTCCAAGACAATGGGTTGTAAACATCATTTCTAACCGGAATTGCCAGGATCACATATGCCATAGCGCAGCAGGTACCCAACACAATTTCCGTTGCAAGTCTGTTAAATAGTTTGGCAATCGTGGCATAAACATTGGTGGGTATTCATTATTTTCATGAGCATCATCAGGCCGATCCGCAAAGTTTATGTGGCTATTCTCGACTTGAAATACGTGCGGGAGAAAATACGATAATGCTCTAGATGACCGGTATTCAACAGAACAACGCAGTCACACATACGGGACCGCTCAGCGAAAGCTTTGCGCTATCATTTTACCACGCGCACCCAGGCAATTAATTGCAAACACACTCGGGAAATTTAAACACACAGAGAATGAAAATGAAAAGGTCCATTCACCGGCCTCGTGTTCATCCTGGCTTCGATTTCGCAGTGTTTTATTACTCCTTCCATTGCTTCGAAGAAAAACTTTCGTAGCCATTACCAATCGCAAAATAAGCGATCGCAGAATTTCAATTCAAGCTTGAATAAATATTCCGCGATTGCACACTGGCAATCTCCCAGTGTCCCCCAAAAAGTCATCCTTAGCACCGTACATATCGGCCGGCTGTGTTGCCAGCCAGTACAGCCACGCGCGTAACGGCTTAGAGTTAGCAGCTGCAGGCCTCGCGGGCACGCAGCTGCTGCCGGACGCAGGCCGCTGATTGGTGGAGGCGCGCTCACGTGCCTTGCGATAAATTCAGCGGACATTTTTCGGTGAAAATGGCAGTATCTGAGGCATGCACGTGACCATTGATTTAGAATGTTCTTTTCAGAAATTCTAACCATACTGTTTCTCGATAAGGTCGATTATCTTTTCACTATTCAATGCTGTTTTCCAGCACAGGCAAAACAGATGTTGAGCTCTTTCCAGTTTCGAGCGTCAACGCGGGCATATGTTGAGCGGAGAAAAACGGAGCTCGCCCCGACCGTAACTGATAGAGTGAGGTGGAGGGGGGGGGTTGTTTGTAACACAACTATCTGAGAGAGCGATATGGAGACCACTACCGAAGTAGTACAGAAACTATATATCAAATACAGTGGCGGATCTAGCCGGTTGGTTTGGGAGGGGCACGCCAAAGTCAAAAAGCAAAAAAACGTCACGCAGTGGAAAATTGCGTTACAATATGTCTTTTCGGTAGGATTTTGGGAACTGGAGACGAAAAGCAAAAAAACCCACGGAGTGAAAAATATGGGCTCAAGATACTTTTTTCCTATCCAAGCCCCAATACTTACACTGAACGTCACTAATTCTGTTTGAAGTTGAGAGTTGAAGCACCAAAATCTTGCTTACAAGCTAAAAAGGAGTCGGGGAAAAAGAAGGTCGATCGCTTTGGGGGGGCAAAAACATAGTTTTGCCCCGAGCTTTTCCGTTTGGGGGGGCAATTGCCTTTTTTGCCCCCCCTGGATCCGCCACTGATCAAATAAGAAAGCGCATGGCGCATGGCGTCTGTGTTACGTGGGGAAAACTGCGCGAAACTTCAGTCGGGACTCAGCACTTTGTAGATGCTTTGGGCCGCTTCACCTTGCTGAGGCCAAGCCGCATAACCCGAATTTTCAGGTGAGTGTCGCCCTTGCTGCGCGACGAAAGGACTCATCCCCCTCCCCCTGAAAGGCCAATGGCCGAGGGAGGAAGTTAGTTGATAACAGAAAGGTAGATAACGGCGTTGCAATAGGAGAAAGCTGGACATGTATGACCGCGACATTGCACATACAGAATGTCACAACTGCGGCATCCAGACAGACTAAGGAGGACAATATACCACGTGGGTGGGGGGCGGAGGGGGCACTTTCTGCGCACTGCGAGGAGCGCTCCTCCGAAACAATTTCAAGGCATTCTTACGTGGTGGATATCTAAAAACATCATATCGATAATTAATAGACCTAATTTTGGCCGGGCGGCGCGGGTACCTGGAGCAGGCAAGTCAATAGTTAAACCAGGGTCTGCAGTTGTCAGTGGATAACCGGCCAACAACGGAATACACCCCCAAATGGGACGCCTGTAACCTGGCCACCCATGCAAACCAACTTCCATATCCAGGTAGCCAAAGGGGTCACCCTTCGAATGCTGAAAAAGCGTCACGCCCACACCGTTCACCAATTAATCAAACATAATCTAAAAATTGCCAAAAAATATGTAAATGTCCGAGCCGCATTCTCTCCCACGTCCGGTAAAAGCAAGACTGACCACTAAGCGCAATACCGAACATCACTTATTATCTTCCACTAGGGGTGCGGGTATTTTTTTAACTGCACAGTTCTTTTGATTGAAGCCATGACCAAGCCCCGACTAACGCGGTACGATATCCGTACTTTATATCGCAGCTGTAGCTGAAATTTCGAAAAACCGCAGGCAGGCGATAATCAATACTGTAGCGTGATTCCGTGGCGTAGTTCTGGTCCGTACCAAACCGAACCGTAGCGTAATTCTGTAACGAAGCGCAGACCATATCTAGCTACGCCACCTTTGATTGCGTTCTTTGTCCCCCCCCGTACCAGATGTAAAAAGTCGGTGACGCGGACGGGCCCACCTGCGCAGGAAGGCAGCCGACCTAACGAGCGGCCAGCCGAGGCGACACCAGGTGGCGGTGTGGACAGACGCAGGGCGCGCTATTAGCGGCGATACGGTATCGGCCGAGGTCGCAGTCTCACCGCTCCGGGCCGTAATGGTCACCGGACTCCCCGCCCCGTTCCGGCACTGACGCACGCCGTCCCCGACCGGGCACGTGACTCACGTGTGCGCATTAGGCCAGGTGGGTGGTGTGACATTTACGGCACGGAGATACGGCCGGAGACGTCAATCCGACGCTGCCTGCACACCAGGCCGACGGCAATAACGCCACACCGGCTTTGTAAATAGTTCTGCGATATCAATGGCCAGGTGCCCAGCCGTGCTCAGTGTTGCCTCTGACGCAGGTACGGTAGCGGCCAAGCTCTCTGCCGGTACGGATATACACGCACTCAGAATAGTTGCTTCCAATTAGTTAATCACCGCATGGGAGTTCCGAACCCTAACTAGATCTGTGATGAACTCGTTATGAACAGAGCACACATCCCGGCGTACTATTTTCGGCGTCAGGCTAATTGGCTGGTTAGCCACGCGCTACCTGAGTGGAGATACGGCGGCGACGCGGCGCTCTCGTTAAACCGCCCCCGGCTACCGACCGGATTAGTATTGATATAAGCGGCGCCATTTATCAGTGTGGGGGAGGGGGTCGCACGTGAGACAGCGGCGCTCCCTACCGGGGACCATAGATCACCGGCCGCCTCCGTGGTCGCTCCTCTAACGGAAATAAGCGTCGAATCCATACCAGGCCGCAGCAGGCCGGACTGTACTTCCTACAATCCGCGACGCTTCTAGCCAATGTGCACAAGTGCTCAGCGGCCGTCCATTAAGTACCTAACACAAAGCGGGTTGGAGGATATGGCCAGAGTAATATCAAACGTTTCCTATGGGCGTGAAAAAAACGTTAAGAGTGTGAGGGGGTGAAAAATAAAATGTGTTACAGAATTTTTGGACGACCGACCCCTTGCGTTCTTTTCCCTCGTCTGACATCTTCACAGAGGCGAGCAAATATCCTAAGTTACCATAGCTTTTTGGATGGACAATACAAATATTGCTACATGTTCTAGACCGGACCAAAGCAGCTTGTCCATGCCCGTGGCTCTAATCAACAACTGCTTCGCCATCGACATTATGGGTATCGCAAGCGATGGTAGAGAGAGGCGTATCACCCACTTTTACAATACAATATCTGATTTGAGCCAGATTGGAAACAAAGCTCAAAGTTTCGTTGAGATCGTGAGTGAACCTAGAAAAATGAGCTTAAGCCCGAGTATATTTTGGTTCTAAGGGATAAGCCTTCTGCGGCAGAAAAGTTGAGGTTTCGCTGAAAAATCATTCATTCACTGACTGCACCGCCTCTGAATCGACAAGAGCTAAACTGAGACAGGGTACAATCTAATCAAGGTGCGAGATGCTAGCATGGTAATGGATTCGAAAAGATACACCATTCAAAAGAAAGTGAATGAAAACGTGCTGCCAAAAATAGCACGGACGACGTTAATCCGCGCAAAATTCATGACTTAGAACTCCAGTCCGAGGTACATAAAGTTCTCTCATATGTCGTGCTTTCCCCACCGTATATCTGGTCATCCATCGTTTGCCCTTACATCCCTCATCTTCCCTGTCCTCTTTCATGTGCCTTTCCATCCCCTCATCTGTCCTGTCCTCTTTCATGTGCCCTTCCCTTCCCTAATCTGCACTTTCCTTGTCTTCGTATACTGTACCCTACTAAGGGCACCCTAAAATATTTCTAATATGCTCTGTCCTCGAATTTGTGTACCTGCCCTCGCCACCATATGCCCTAACTTCACGTGTCTCCACTGATATACTAGGATGCATACGAAGTCGCTGACATCATGTGCCCCGCCTGCCTGCTCTCGCCATTTTGCAAACTCAAGTCAAATCTTGGCATAGCTCTTTGCAAAAACCGCAGGCAGGTCAATAGAAAGTACGCTTTCATTCATAGAAATAAATTTAAGGACGAGTAAAATCATGTCGCATAAAAAGGGCTGGAGAAGCCAAGGAGTAACCAAGTAGCCGAGGTAATTTGGCAGTGGACTCGTAATCGCACGAGATGAAGAAGAATTCAAGAATAAGCGGTGAGCTAGTTGCTCATCTCTTCCGCTTCACCAAACGGCGTAATGTGTAAGGCGTAAATAACATCTGATGACTATTTCCCCAAAAAGCTAAAAGGTATCTAAATACAGCAATCTCTTGTAATCAGAGAACTTAGAATTGACCGTTCCAGCTAATGAGACAGTCTTGGATGAAAAAGGTTTATAATCTATTTCAATCATATTACCGAAACGCTGAGATCCGTGCGCTTCAGCGGAGCAAGAGTTCATAGTACACACCCATTACTTCCGTCAGATTTTAGAACAAAGGAACGTTCAAAGAAGCCATCCAGGTTGAGTGATCTCCACCTTCGTGAGTGAAATATGAGTGATGTGTAGTTTCGAACCCAGCATCTCGGAGCTAGGACCTCACGCTGGTCCCGGCCCTTATTCTGCGGTTAACTTAATAGGTGAGGATACTGGCTTGAAAAACAATTTAAGGTCAATTATCGACTTTAAAAAGGTTTTTCCTTTCCACATAACGGGCCAAGCCCAGATTTTTAAACTGATCCTTTTTATTGAGAACCTTTTTAACACAGAAAAAAGTAGACACTTTACATTACGTAAGCGTCGAAATCAATACAGACCCGAGTCGTGAACTTCCACCGTCGGTTATCTTTTCCCTAGCCTTTGATAATCGGAACGTAGAAAACTTTATATGGCCACCGCTGAGCCATCCCCCGCCCATCCCCATCACGTCCATAACATTTCGCGCACGCCACTGCGCCGGACCAGCCGCTGGGTTGAAGGAGAGGCGGTATACCATCAGGTGCCCTAGATGGAGGGATGGACCCTCCGCCCCGCGGCGCGGGACGACGGCTCGCTGCCGAGGTCTGCCGACAGCGGACTGTCATACAAGCGCAAGGAGCACCGGCAGCCCGGTGTTGTTGGATGCTTTGTCGGCGACAGGCCCTGCACTTCGTGTAGCGCAGGTCAGCGGGGAAGAGGGGGCTGCCTCTGGCTGGAGCGGACTTCACCATTCGGGAAATACGCTGGCGACAGCAGGCAACATTGCGCACAGTTCATCCCAGAGCTTAAAAAATACTCCGCAATCCCTGATCATGTCAAGTTCAGTCGGGAAATCCAGCGACATAAACATATGCATATTGATAGCGCTATTGAATACAGAGTGAAATGACTGATGCATGATTCACAACGGACCAAAAATGGAGACATGAAACTTAGGCGCCTTATAAAGTATGATCTTGGAAGCAAGACTGCTTCATTTCTGGACCCAAACTTGAGTGCGTGATTATTCTACGATTAATCACGATTAATTCTTGATTCTTTCTCTGATAATCATTTATGCTTAGGCAGTCACTGTCAGCGTAGCCACAAACCATCGGAACTGCGCTCGGCCAATTCTTTCATCATGCACTTCCTTAAGTTCTGTAATTGCCTTTTTTAGACAGCAGCTAGGATGCATTCAGGCGGTAAGTGAGAGCACTCACTAACTCACTCAGCCATGAGAGAAACAAATGGGTGAAAAGTGACAAGGCACAAAACCAAGCCGCTTTAGACTGTATTATTTGATACATCACGTGTCTTTAACTCACTCAAGAAAAGCTACAATCAAAACAAGTGCTGTGCTCGGGAGACACCCGGTTTCATGCCAGGCCTTTTCCGCACTGGAAATCTGTGGTTGGTGGATCTCATTGATCGCTCTCCGATGCTGTTAGAACTTACCAGCACAAAAAAAGAACAAAAACGACCAACTTTTATTCTACCATTTCTTATCCCGTTTTTAAAAAGAATAGTTTAAATTCAGTGGGCAGATGTGTGTAGAAGAGAGGCAGAGTATGGTCGCTCCACATTGTTCCAGAGATGATTACCGCAGCTGGCCCGCAGTGACTGCTGGATCTGGCGGAGATCGGCGTCGGCCAGCAAACAGCGCTCGGCCACAACTGCCCTGGAGTCCAAACGACGCCGCTGGCAGCAGGTGCTAATCTCACCATCGGCGGCGGGAACAAATCAGGTACAAATCGGGAACGGCGACGCCGCTGACGCCGCAGCTGGTTCCGCCTCACTGGGTACAGATCGGGCACAGATCGGGAACGCCGACGCCGCGGCCCGCGCAGCTGGTACCGGCTCACTGGGTACAGATCAGGAACGGCGACGCCGCGGCCCGCGCAGCTGGTGCCGCCTCACTGGGTACAGATCGGGTACAAATCCGGAACGGCGACGTCGCAGCCGCCTCACTGGGCACAGATCGGGAACGGCGACGCCGCGGCCCGCGCAGCTAGTGCCGCCTCACTGGGTACAGATCGGGAACGGCGACGCCACGGCCCGCGCAGCTAGTGCCGGCTCACTGGGTACAGATCAGGAACGGCGACGCCGCGGCCCGCGCAGCTAGTGCCGCCTCACTGGGTACAGATCGGGTACAAATCCGGAACGGCGACGCAGCAGCCGCCTCACTGGGCACAGATCGGGAACGGCGACGCCGCGGCCCGCGCAGCTAGTGCCGCCTCACTGGGCACAGATCGGGAACGGCGACGCCACGGCCCGCACAGCTAGTGCCGGCTCACTGGGTACAGATCGGGTACAAATCCGGAACGGCGACGCCGCAGCCGCCTCACTGGGTACAGATCGGGAACGCCGACGCCGCGGCCCGCGCAGCTGGTACCGCCTCACTGGGTACAGATCGGGAACGGAGACGCCGCGGCCTCCCTTAGCGAGAGGGGCGGACGCCCGCCGACAGGCCGAGAGGAAAGACCGCGCATGCCGCCGGACGCCTACTGCTCCACAGGTAGGGTAAACAAGGCAAGATGATGGCTTTACCACACCTTTCGAGGATCTTTACCTAGCCTCACATGGGACGACTCAAAATTGTCTGCGAAATCTCTTCTCCCAGAACCTGCTTAGTGCGCATGGCACACATTTTGCAGTTTGACCCGAAAGAAACTTATTCAAATTTGCACAAACCTGTCTTAACCTTTACGACAGAGCTCATTAAAAACCCAAAGCAGTAAAGCATTACGCGTCCAAATATAATTAATATAGCTAAAAGACATAATTCCGGCCAGGATATTTCTGCGAGTGAACTTATAAAAGCACAATCACACACGCTCCTAACTCAACACTGGCAGTGAAAAGCAATCTCAAACGTGAAACTTTTAGCCACAGAGATCCCCTCGGAGGTCGGGGTAGCCAATCTAAGCCGATCTAACCCTGTTGCCGGCGGTCCGGCGGCCAAGGCTCCGTAACTCAATCAGCGTTGGCCTCCACGGCGGCAATTTGCGGCGGGCCTCCCGAGGGCGCCGTCTGCTCGGCGCCCCCACATTCCTCACATAAACGCCCCGGCGCCGCCACCCTCGTCGCAGAGAGACGCTGCACGGATACAGGTCCCGCATCGGCAGGCCCGGCCCCTCCAGTGGCAGAGACGCTACATAAATACAGGTCCCACATCGGCAGCCCCGGTCCCTCAAGTCGCAGAGGCGCTACATAAATACAGGTCCCGCATCGGCAGTCCCGGCCCCTCCAGCCACAGAGACGCTACATAAATACAGGTCCCGCATCGGCAGTCCCAGCTCCTCCAGTCGCACAGAGGCGCTACATAAATTCAGGTCCCGCATCGGCAGTCCCGGCCCCTCCAGTCACGTAGAGGCCCTACATAAATACAGGTCCCGCATCGGCAGTCCCGGCCCCTCCAGTCACGTAGAGGCCCTACATAAATACAGGTCCCGCATCGGTAGCCCCGGCTCCTCCAGTCACGCAGAGACGCTACATAAATACAGGTCCCGCATTGGCAGCCCCGGCCCCTCCAGTGGCAGAGGCGCTACATAAATACAGGTCCCGCATCAGCAGCCCCGGCCCCTCCAGTCACGTAGAGGCGCTACATAAATACAGGTCCCGCATCGGCAGCCCCGGCCCCTCCAGTCACGTACAGGCGCTACATAAATACAGGTCCCGCATCGGCAGTCCCGGCCCCTCCAGCCACAGAGACGCTACATAAATGTAGGTCCCGCATCAGCAGCCCCGGCTCCTCCAGTCGCAGAGGCGCTACATAAATGCAGGTCCCGCATCAGCAGCCCCGGCTCCTCCAGTCGCAGAGGCGCTACATAAATACAGGTCCCGCATCGGCAGCCCCGGCCCCTCAAGTCGCAGAGGCGCTACATAAATACAGATCCCGCATCGGCAGTCCCGGCCCTTCCAGCCACAGAGACGCTACATAAATACAGGTCCCGCATCGGCAGTCCCGGTCCCTCCAGTCACGTAGAGGCGCTACATAAATACAGGTCCCGCATCGGCAGCCCCAGCTCCTCCAGTCGCACAGAGGCGCTACATAAATACAGGTCCCGCATCGGCAGTCCCGGCCCTTCCAATCGCACAGAGGCGCTACAGTTACATAGCCCCTGCCCCCCCACCCAGTAAGAGAGAGACGCTACAGGCACAGAGTCCCCGGCCCCCTCCCCCCAGTTGCAGAGATACGCTACAGGTACACAGCCCCGGCCCCTCCCCCAGTTGCAGAGAGACGCTAGAGGTACATGCACAGCCCCCACCCCAGCATCCCCGGCCCCTCTAGTCGCGCCGACATGCTGCGAGACGTTTCCCTGCAAAGTGGAGCTGCGAGCTGGCGACCGACATTCCTGGTACGTTGACTAAAGGTCTGATCAGGGGTAAAATTGGATCAGGGAAAATCCAGCGTTTAAATAGCGCCATACAGCAGCAAGACAAACATAGCTCGGATATCAGTGTATTGTTTCACAGGAAGCTAAGAAGGATGCAATATCCTTGAATGCCATGAAACTAAAAGCAAGCGCTGAAATATTAGATACTGAAAATATACAACAGCAAAAATACACAACAGGCATCAGGTGGGCCTCAGAAAACATCCGTTTGGCACGGCTTTTGCCTCGGGCCCCACAGGGACCTAATGGGACTTTTCCTCCTCGTCACCTCACTGAGGTGATGCAAGTGCACGCACATGATGCATACAGATAAATCCATGCGTTTACGCATGTGTGCATGCATGTAGACATATGTCTGGATGAATGTAGATCCATACTTTGACCCAAGAGCAGCTCAGTCATTATCACCTATTATCTCCACAGAGAAGCCAGAATGCCAGTTTCCTGACGAGACACCGCCACTCATTATTCATTTATCTACAGGCCCAGAGGCCGGCGAAATTGTTTGCATTCAGGTCGCCTGACCCGGGCGGCCCTCTCGGCTAGCGGATCGATTTAAATTGGCTTCTCATACCAGGGAACAGAGAAATCACCAGCTCGGGTTAAAACACAATTTAAGACCGCACGTTTGTATAATCAACCAAAAAAGTTCAATTCAATTGTGCCTTGAAGAAAGAGCGACAACTACGTATGCGACAGACCGATTAAAACACCAGCAAATGTACATATCTCAATTAGTTCAGAATAGTGTTCTCAAAAGGTCAGACCTCTAGTCCGACCCATATGAGTCTGAGTCCGGCGCAGAATGAATGGGCCCCGGTAGCCGACCCACAGAAGTGCGGATTATGGCACGACCTGGTGAAATACCAGGGCGAAGACCCACTTCGGACACGGACACTGGTATTGAGCACGTCAGTGGACCGGCGGACAACCAGACAACTGCAGAGAAGCGGTGAATACTGCGGATTACATCGTCGAGCCCATTGTTGTAAATCTTACAGCTTCATTGTAATCGGAACAGGATTATTTTGTTGGCAAAACAAATCATGGAAATAATATGATTCCGCGTGTTTTATAAATGAGTCTTAAAACTGAACAAAACGACAGAAATATTATACATGTACATATCCGGGACACAGCGCGATGCTTCGCAGAATTCGAGCTGCCAAATAGTAGATAACAGCCGAGCAACTGGATGGTGATATAGTTATGTTCGCGCATTATCTGGAGGGCTGTTGCCAAGCCATTGGGAGCAGGAGCAGTCGCCACTGGCCACACAGCAGAAGCCACCGCAGGCCCTCCACCAGCGCCGCCGTTCCTCCAATCGATGGCCGCCAGTCGAACAAAGGGAGCAGCGCCGCAGGCGATGACGCCGCTGCCGTCTGCTCTCACCCGTGCCGACAGCCAGATCGGCTCACCGACCAGACACCGCGGGGGGAGGGAAAAGGGGGAGAGGGGGCTCGCTGGCCCGCTGCCAGGGGCGCGGCCGACGCCGAGCGGAGACGGCGGCTGCGGCGCGGAGAAGGGCCGGCCGGCGGCAGGGGAGTGGCGGCGGTGTGCCGCAGCAGTCACCCGTCCGGCGGCCGTGTTGCTGCGGCAGTCACCCGTCCGGCGGCCGTGTTGCTGCGGCAGTCACCCGTCAGGCAGCCGTGCTGCAGCGGCAGTCACCCGTCCGGCGGCCGTGCTGCTGCAGCAGTCACCCGTCCGGCGGCCGTGCTGCTGCAGCAGTCACCCGTCAGGCAGCCGTGCTGCAGCGGCAGTCACCCGTCCGGCGGCCGTGCTGCTGCAGCAGTCACCCGTCCGGCGGCCGTGCTGCTGCGGCAGTCACCCGACAGGCAGCCGTGCTGCAGCGGCAGTCACCCGTCCGGCGGCCGTGCTGCTGCAGCAGTCACCCGTCCGGCGGCCGTGCTGCTGCGGCAGTCACCCGACAGGCAGCCGTGCTGCAGCGGCAGTCACCCGTCCGGCGGCCGTACTGCTGCAGCAGTCACCCGTCAGGCAGCCGTGCTGCAGCGGCAGTCACCCGTCCGGCGGCCGTGCTGCTGCAGCAGTCACCCGTCCGGCGGCCGTGCTGCTGCGGCAGTCACCCGACAGGCAGCCGTGCTGCAGCGGCAGTCACCCGTCCGGCGGCCGTACTGCTGCAGCAGTCACCCGTCAGGCGGCCGTGCTGCTGCAGCAGTCACCCGTCCGGCGGCCGTGCTGCTGCAGCAGTCACCCGTCAGGCAGCCGTGCTGCTGCAGCGAGTCACCCGTCCGGCGGCCGTGCTGCTGCAGCAGTCACCCGTCCGGCGGCCGTGCTGCTGCAGCAGTCACCCGTCCGGCGGCCGTGCTGCTGCAGCAGTCACCAGTCCGGCGGCCGTGCTGCTGCAGCAGTCACCCGTCAGGCAGCCGTGCTGCAGCGGCAGTCACCAGTCCGGCGGCCGTGCTGCTGCAGCAGTCACCCGTCAGGCAGCCGTGCTGCAGCGGCAGTCACCCGTCCGGCGGCCGTGCTGCTGCGGCAGTCACCAGTCCGGCGGGCGTGCTGCTGCGGCAGTCACCCGTCCGGCGGCCGTGCTGCAGCGGCAGTCACCAGTCCGGCGGCCGTGCTGCTGCAGCAGTCACCCGTCCGGCGGCCGTGCTGCTGCGGCAGTCACCCGTCAGGCAGCCGTGCTGCTGCAGCAGTCACCCGTCCGGCGGGCGTGCTGCTGTAGCAGTCACCCGTCCGGCGGCCGTGCTGCTGCGGCAGTCACCAGTCCGGCGGGCGTGCTGCTGCGGCAGTCACCCGTCAGGCAGCCGTGCTGCTGCAGCAGTCACCCGTCAGGCAGCCGTGCTGCTGCGGCAGTCACCAGTCCGGCGGGCGTGCTGCTGCGGCAGTCACCAGTCCGGCGGGCGTGCTGCTGCGGCAGTCACCAGTCCGGCGGGCGTGCTGCTGCGGCAGTCACCCGTCCGGCGGTGACGGCGCCGTGGCCGCGTCAGCACTCCTCTGAGCGGCTCCAACCTCTCCGGTCAGCACGCGCTACCTCTCCAGCGATGCTCAGCGTCAGCAGCGGTGACTGAGGCCTGACGCCGGCCCCGTGACTGGCACATACCGCACACCTCTCATCCGGAGATTCCACATGGACGCGGCCGGCCGGCGCCGCCCAGAGGCGTGCCCACAGCCATTCCAGCCGCTGCATTCCCAGCCGACGCGTGACGCACCCATACGCTGGATCAGGAGAAAAGCCATTTCCTGGCTGCGGGACCTGGACGCACGGGATCTCAGGAGCAGGCGTGGAGAGCCGCGACTCATGATCCATGCTGGGACAACTAAGGAGCTTTGGAAGGACCGGATTCAGAAGAAATCCAACCCGGTCATGCCCCCACCGCAACAGTAGTCAAATTGTATTCACTTACGGCTGACTTTCATAAAAGACCGCCAGTTTGGTTTCGGCCCACCCGTGAGGTCCGGCGTGAAATCACCGGTCATCTAGGGCGGCAAACAGCCTCCAGCGGACGCCGTTCAATGATTACAACGTTTTCCAGCTTCAATATTATTTCATAATACATTTCAGCTATCAAATACTTGACAACCCCTTGTGGTAAGGGAAATACCTAACAACCTCCTATCGTAAGCTGCCACCATGCATAAGCAAATGGGAAAACAAACAGGGGCCGCCGTAAGTAATTTACAGAACAATTATACTGAACTTCCGTGCCGAGCCGGTGGTTGAAAATGGGAAGCCTTGATTCGTAGCCCTTATGATAGTCAGTGTTTGGTCTTTCCATACAAAGCACAACCTAGCATCAAGGTGCCACGAAACATAATCAACATTCCATCATAGCAGTCCCCTTAACGTATTATTTCCTTCATTTCCAGTGGATCCCGCGTCCGAATAAGTCTGGTTTAGGGTCCAGAAACTGTTCCCGAGAGAGTCCTCGACGTCGTAAGATCTGAGGTCAGGCCCACCGTCACCGATGTGCCCATCACCATACAGCCACTGGCCCATTGTTTTCAAATGGGATATATGTGTCAAAATATCCTCTACGCGCATACTAATCGAGAAGGCTCTGGTGTCGGAATCAATATTGGCGCTGCCTATCTTTCCGATGACTCAACACTCCAAATCCGTCCGAATCTCTCCGGTTCAGAATCTGTCACAAAACAGCTGTGTTATCATTGAAGTCTGGGAAAAACACATAAAATGAAAGACTAAATCAACTGCAAGTAAAGCCAATGGCTTCCTTCAATTACCCAAAGGGAATACGACACCTTTATCAGGTTTAGACTGATTCATCAGCCGCGTAGGACATACTGAAAAAACCCCTGGTTTCATATTTCGTTTCTTTCGCAGAGATCATATTTTACGGAGCAACAGCGCTTCACCAGCGTACTACTCTATGGCGCACGGGTACTCTCAGTGGGCCTGATGGCTGGGGGCGGCCGGTTGGCGACGAAGCGGACCCGCGCAGGGCCGGTGCGGGACCGCTGCCCGCTCTACACACACGATATTGCACGGCAAACGGGAGTTCTAGAACAAGCGATATACACAGCCCGCTGTGTTCAGCCTGCTCTATTGCCTGGCTATCTCACTTCAAACCCCATTTTAAGGGTTTCACATTCTCTTAAAAAAAAACTGGCTTATGGCTGCGAGTGAACTTCCGTTTAAGAAATGCTGCACTCAGTCAGAGGACCGCTGATACGACTAGTCAGTGCCACCATAAGGTCAGTGAAGTCGATTGGTTCGAAAGCGAGGCAAAAGTTTTCGTACCAAAGTATAAACAGAAAAGTGGAAAATAGCTCAAACCTAGTCCTGCGCAAGTGACGGGACAGGATACCGAGCCTGATTCGCCAGAAGGGGCACCATTCCAGTGCGAAGTCCTGCGCAAGTGACGGGACCGGATACCGAGCCTGATCCGCCAGAAGGGGCACCATTCCAGCGCGAAGTCCTGCGCAAGTGACTGGACAGGATACCGAGCCTGATTCGCCAGAAGGGGCACCATTCCAGTGCGAAGTCCTGCGCAATTGACGGGACAGGATACCGAGCCTGATCCGCCAGAAGGGGCACCATTCCAGCGCAAAGTCCTGCGCAAGTGACGGGACCGGATACCGAGCCTGATCTGCCAACAGGGGCACCATTCCAGCGCGAAGTCCTGCACAAGTGACGGGACAGAATACCGAGCCTGATCCGCTAACAGGGGCACCATTCCAGTGCTTTATGGTAGCGGAATTCATAGCAAATGGCTGACCATCGCCTGACAAAGTAATACAACAAAAACATTACTTTAAGAACAAGCAATATGGACATTATTTACCCTTCCAATTTTCAGACATGGCTGACTACAGAAGCAGTGAAATAACATGGAGTCGGGGAACATCTTTCAACACGAGGCGATTTTCACAGCATGCCCCTACATAAGTCGCATCAATAATGCCCTGAAAATGAACGGTTTTCCCTGCCTGTGCAGGAGTGCAGAGCCATACCTTGGTTGTCTACTGAGCTCACGGCTGCGATGAAAATCGTGCTACAATCGGAAATGAAAGCAGCGCCTCCGCTGCTGGAAGGGGCTGACGCATCGTCCACCAAGGAAATCCGACTGATGCCGCCCCCACAGGCCGCCTCTGTTCGAAAACCGCCCGAGTACGCGCTTCTTGGGACTGCGGTTCCATTCAGAAGCACAAATCAGGACCGCCGCAATAACTGCCACTCGGAAATCAACGCGTGTTCACGCTGCAATGCGTCACGGCCCTGCAAATACTGCACGGCCTGTGAAAGTCGCAACTGAAAGCAGGAGCAAACAGAACGCTATTTCATCGTTCAGAATTCGACAAATACAAACTCATCTCCTCCCTTCTGTGAAGCAAGCTGGATTGATCTCCGCGGCTTATTCATCACAGGATGGAGAATCTCTGAGCCCGCGTCTCACACACCGGAAATTGATATGTGACGACCGCCGGGCGCAGCCGACACTGCATCTGGCACCTCTCAGCGTCGTCGCCGCCGTTGCGAAAAACCGCGTCGACGGCCGGCGGCAGCGCAACACGTTTTTAGTGCGCGCAGGCGGATCAACAGCGCGCGACGGCGAGGGACCGTCCGTCACAAACAGCACGGCAGCTGGCGCCACTCCAGCCCGAGGGCACGCGCCGCCCGGCGCCTCCGGCACCAAGAACGGCGCACCTCCCACAGCCAGGGAGGTGGGAGGTGAGGAGCAGGGAGAGAGGGTGCTGCTCCTACAGCTGGGGCAGCACCGCAGCAGGCTGCAGGTTACAACACGGCTCACGAGCAAATGCAATCCAGCAATCGCTACCTCTGATGCAAATCAAACAAGCTAAATAACGGCCACAAAATGTTTTGCTGGGTAGTTACTACCTCTCGCTACTCCGCTACCGCCGCTTTTTTTTACTATAAAGCGCTACTAAAACAATGTCCAAAAACTTGTTTTACTTAAAGTGTCACGGAAGCCTACTGCTTATCTCAATGCCACATCGGAAATAAATAAGCAGTTTTGTTGTAAATATGCGAGCAAAATCACAATAAATACATTCAGTCACTCTCTTTGTATTTGATTTCAAACAAATATATTCATTACAATTTCTTTTTTCTGTGGCGGTCCCCTTTACCGGCTGTCAGTAGCGGAAGCGGTTTTGAATTCTCTTGAGTCCGCTTCCCGTTACTTTTTGATTAAAAAAGACACTCACCCTACTCCGCTACCATTTGGAGAGTCCGCAAGTAGCGGACTAAGTAGCGGACCTCCAGGCTCTGGAAATTGTATCCTTATGTAGGATCAGTACTCGCGGGCGCTACGCGCTCGCTCAGTAATAATCTACAGAGAGGACGACCTGGGTATCATAGCGGAAAGCCGCTGGGTCTGGATCAAGAGGAGCCGGTCTTAATTTGTAAACGCATCAACCGACCGGAGCCACGCGACGGCGCCCGTATCAGTGACCAGTAAACCTAGCAACGGAGTCCGGGCGGAACCAACTCGTCGGCTCGGACGGTTGCGAAGGTGCCCGTTGGCGTCGCGTGTGGAGTAAGATTCACTCGCGGTCCAAACTAATATTTCAAAGACATCTAAACCCGGTCTTTCTTTCTATTTAACGCGTTCCTGGCATTTTCTAGAGTGCTTTAAAGGGAATGTGGCACCTTTGTAACGTGATTTTAACTGAGACAGCCAAGTTGTAAAGCATGCCAGAAAACCCGGTACTCAATATATCATTTGTCTTGAAACTCAACATTTCCGTGGAGAACTGCCAAAAACCTACCTGAAATGTACCCCAAATGTACCCCAGTCAGGCGGCCACAGTTATCAGCTGTTGGTGTGACGCCAGCGCTGACGACACGGTGAGTAATCAGCCAATTGAAGTTTTTTTCCTCTGCTTGACACTTAAGTTTTCAGCGTAGCTAAAAACAAGCTAGCTACGGAAAACTTAGAATATTTTGCCGTGAATATACTTAAAAACCGCCCTACGGACCTAATGATACAATATGGGCTCTTATTCAACGATCCACTGAGCTGCCTATTAAGTACAAGTATTCTCAGGGAGTGAAACACACTTTTTGTAAAAATCAGCACATTTTAAGAGTCATATTTTTCCCAGAAACTGTTGTCAAGTAGTTAGAAATGTTTTCGGGATATTAGTCTGGGTTATTTGATGAAAAGTTTAAACTTCCGAATATTTCGAGTTTATTGATAGCTCTTTTTCAACGGAATGTCGATCATGAACAGCCAAGTTTTTCAAACACAATGTCATCTTCATCACTTGAGTTCCCTTCCTACATACCTCTCATTTAAATGAAGTATATTACGTATTCTTGCAATTCCCGCTGAACCATTAAACGCCTATTCGCTAAACGGCACAAATAATGACAAATAACACGTTTTGCAATTCCCGCCGAACCATTAAACGCCTATTCGCTAAAAGGCACAAATAATGACAAATAACCCGTTCCTTATATACACGTTTCACTAGCTCACAGCCCCTACTATTGATTTTGTTTTTCCCTGATTTTGTCCAATCCTGTTGAATTCTTGTTAACAATGATAATCCTAATACTACTACAATCCTACAGCCATGACGATCCTCCTACAATGCTTCTAAAACGGGGTCCCAAATTGGGTTAAGTGTAACGTTTCCCCTATCCCGATTTATATCCGCTTCCCTTATTCTAATTTCTATCGCTTCCCTAACAGACCTTCTTACGGATTTTTGCTCTACTGCAACAATTTTAACATCACGAGGGTTCAGATCCTTCCGACAACTATATACATGACATGACACTGCTGATTTAGAAAACCTGCCGTTCCGAATATCCCCTATATGCTCCCTCCACCCTTACCCCTAGCGGCCTACCTGATTCCCCTATATATGTTGACCCACACTCGCATTTCATTTCATAAACTGCCCCCCTTTTCTCTCCCTTACTCATAGGATCCTTAACATGCGTCAGTAAACTTTTGAAGGTAGTCTTAGAACTATGAGCAACCTTTAAGCCATGATTACGTAATGCCCTACTGATACGCTCACTGACTCCTTTGATGTACGGTACTGACACATACTCATGTTTTTCAGCGTCCCGTGGCTCCGTCTCTCCTTGCTCCTGCGGTCTTTGCTGTCTTCGCTGCGGCTGCTCTTCGTCTCGCTCCTCCTGTTGATTGTTGCTCGTGGTCGTTTCGGCTCGCTCCTGCTCCTCCTGTTGACAGTTGTTCGTGGTCGTGTCGGCTCGCTCCTACTGCTCCTGTCGGTTGGTTCTCGTGATCGCTTCGTCTTGCTCCTGTTCCTCCTGTTGGCGGGTGTGTGTAGCAGCTTCTTCTTGCTCCTGCTCCTCCCGTTGGTGACCTCGTTGGTTGGTACCCCAGCTGCTTCAACCGTCCGCTTGAGGGCCTTATCGACGAACCGTTTTGGGTATCCGTTTTCTTTGAAGATTCCTTTCAGTGCAATCATCTCGTTTTTTAAGGACACTGGGTCTGTGCTTAGGTTCTTTGCCCTGGCACCAAGACAAGAAATGATTCCTGCTTTAATGCTTGAAGCATGGTGAGAATCGTGTCTGATGTATAAGTTTGACGCAGTTTCTTTTCTAAAAACCGATGTCTTTAGTCTTCCTGAATCCTTGGAGATTTTCATGTCTAGGAAGCTTAGAGTTCCTCCCTGCTCCGTTTCTAGTGTGAACTGAATGTTTCTTGATAGGCTGTTGATATGGTCATGGAATCCAGAAAGCGTGCTCAAACCGTGCTGCCATATGACTAAAACGTCGTCTACGTATCGACGCCATAATCTTGGCTTCAGCCTAGCAGTGTTAAGTGCTTCTGTTTCTATGTGCTCCATATAGCTATTCGCTAGTACCACCGATAGGCTGAGACCCATGGGAGCTCCCCTCCCGCTGTTCGAAAAATTTTCCATTCACCTTAAAATATCTGCAGTCCAGACAGGCAATCATAAGTTCCCGCAATGTTTCAACTGAGAGAGGCGTCCTATCACACAAGGTTGGATCTTCGCTAAGTTTTTGGCATGTCACATCAACTGCTTCGAGCACTGGCACTCTTGTGTAGAGTTGTGTCACGTCGAAACTCACTAGCAAGTCTCCCTCTCGAACATTAATCTTCCGAATGTCTGTGGCTAAAGAGGCCGAGTTTGATACAGCACACTCTGTCTTTCCGATTGCTGGACTAATGATTCTGGTTAAGTAGGACGCGAGACTGTAGGCTGGAGAGTCAATCATGGATGTGATGGGTCTTAGAGGTACGCCATCTTTATGGATTTTTGGAAGTCCATAAAATCTGGGCGCAACTGAGTTACGTGGCTTCAGGGCTTTCGTAAGTGCAGGATCTATTTTTCCCTCCTTTTCAAACTTAGCTAGCAGTTCACTTATTTTCCGCTCTTTAATCCGTGTGGGGTCTTTCCTAATCTCTTGATAAGCGCCATCGTTCAACAGCTCATTAACTTTTTGTTTATATTGTTCTGCAGACAGAATCACTGTTGTGTTTCCTTTATCTGCCTTGAGTATTTTTATGTCATTCCTGTCCTGAAGGGATTTAAGTGCTTTCCGTTCGTCCTGAGTTAAGTTATCCTTTGGGGCGCTGGATGTCTGAAGTATGCGTGCCACTTTAGTCCGTATAATGTTCGCTTCCACTTCGGCTTTTTGGTTAGTGCTGACTCGACCGCACAAATTATTTCCTTTTAGGAATCTTCTTTGGGGCTGGTGCAAATCCTAATCCTTTTTCCAAGACTTGACCTTCTGAGTTACTAAGAGGTTGTTCGCTTAAATTCACTACGGTTGATTTGACTAAGCTTCTTGGGATAGGATCAAGGCTACGCTTTTCCCTCATGAGATTATCAAACTTCTTAACTTGGCTGCTCTTCTTTCTAAGGAATGCATTGTCCCCTGCTTTGGATGTTACTCTTTCAATAATTATAAAATCTGGCCTCGACAGGGTGTTTCTCAGTGAAATCTCCACGTACCTTTTGCGTTTTAATTCCTCGCTTTTGCTGTTTTTTGCTAGCTTCAACGCTTCCTTAACAAAGGCATTTTCCGCTTTCCGTTTCACCGTTTCTGCACGAATCCCGGGAAGAGTCGTTTTCAACCTAAGTCCTTTAGGTATCACTCCGTTATCTCGGCATCGCTTCAGGAAGATGATGTGGTTCGAAAGGTTTGACAGTTTTGTTTTGATCGATTTAAGTGCTGTGGTAAGTTGGTAGATTCTCCTCCCGTAGAGGTTAGTTATATACGTTTTAAGAGTCATATTTTTCCCAGAAACTGTTGTCAAGTAGTTAGAAATGTTTTCGGGATATTAGTCTGGGTTATTTGATGAAAAGTTTAAACTTCCGAATATTTCGAGTTTATTGATAGCTCTTTTTCAACGGAATGTCTATCATGAACAGCCAAGTTTTTCAAACACAATGTCATCTTCATCACTTGAGTTCCCTTCCTACATACCTCTCATTTAAATGAAGTATATTACGTATTCTTGCAATTCCGCTGAACCATTAAACGCCTATTCGCTAAACGGCACAAATAATGACAAATAACACGTTTTTGCAATTCCCGCCGAACCATTAAACGCCTATTCGCTAAAAGGCACAAATAATGACAAATAACCCGTTCCTTATATACACGTTTCACTAGCTCACAGCTTCAACAGGATTGGACAAAATCAGGGAAAAACAAAATCAATAGTAGGGGCTGTGAGCTAGTGAAACGTGTATATAAGGAACGGGTTATTTGTCATTATTTGTGCCTTTTAGCGAATAGGCGTTTAATGGTTCGGCGGGAATTGCAAAAACGTGTTATTTGTCATTATTTGTGCCGTTTAGCGAATAGGCGTTTAATGGTTCAGCGGAAATGCAAGAATACGTAATATACTTCATTTAAATGAGAGGTATGTAGGAAGGGAACTCAAGTGATGAAGATGACATTGTGTTTGAAAAACTTGGCTGTTCATGATCGACATTCCGTTGAAAAAGAGCTATCAATAAACTCGAAATATTCGGAAGTTTAAACTTTTCATCAAATAACCCAGACTAATATCCCGAAAACATTTCTAACTACTTAAAATCAGCACATTCAAAAGCTATGAAAAAGAAAGTGAAAAGGAAAGGTCACAAAAATTCGACTATTTGAGCATGCCTTTCGTTTCCTGTCTTTCCTGAAATAACGATTTCCTTTGTAATTGTTCGCTCCAGCGTCGCGCCTTTCCGCTCGGCAATTTATACTGACGCCTCCGTCTCAGCCATACGAAAAGCCTACATATTTCAATTGGCCCAAACACATCGGTCTCGAAACAGCAGACAACCGGAAGAACGAAACAAAAGAGGAGGCAGGTAGCGCTGGTGACAACAATCGCAACTACCGGCGCGGCTGGGCTCCTTGTCAGGTCACCAAGTGTCACAAAGCTGACGATCAGACAACAAAGCGCCCCAGCTCGCCATTACAACACCCAGGTCGATCCGCAAATGGCTTCCGGCGGCACAACCCTGAACCGTACGGCGACAAAGGCCTGAACAGCCGCCGCTTTAGCGCTGCCCCACCACCACCCACCAAGCAGCACCGCAAAGGTCGCTCCTAGCCTGCCCGCTGACGACCTATCCATTTCCAGAACGACGCCACCACGCGGAAAACAGCTCCGCTCCAAAGGTTCCCGGCGACCGGTCCAGCTAAGAACTTTGTCTTACCCGTTCAAAAGGCTTTTAAGTCGTATCAGTTAGGCAGCTGGAGCTGGCGGGAGAGCGGTAATTCCTCAGGGGACCGCTGTGCTACCAAATGGAAGACGGCTGCAGTTTATATTATTACTGAGGCGGCTTGGTCCGAGCGAGTGCGAGCCTCCAGAGAGACGAAAACCATGACTGCCCGAGCACACCAGTCGGAAGAAGCTTCAGCTTCATTCGCGGGCACTTTGGAAGTTGAGTACGAGCGCGGCTGACGACCCACCATGGTGAACGGCAGCAGGTATGACAGCTAGGTAAGTGCACCTCTCCCCAGCGCAGACCGCCCCTCTACCGCCCAACCTACTGCTCTGCCCGAAGTCGGAACACGCAGGAGTAATACCAGCAGCGGCAACACTTCAATCAGGCAGCAATAAAGCCGCCGCCGGCTCCACAATAAATGTGCACCAAAATGCTGACAATATGGGGAATAACACTTTTGGCTCGGCCACAGAGAAAGCTAGCACATCAGTATTTCATTCTGACCAGTCCCAGCGTCGAATTCAAAACAATAGCACGTTTCCTTAACATGGGCCTGAATAAGCAATACTACATTTTCTACGCATTCAAGGCAGCTTTGGGCGATGAATTCCACGAAATAACATGTTTATGGCGGGATCAAATACCCAGGCGAAGGAAAATTACTGGTGCGTGACTGAACTGCATCAGATATCGCAATAAAACGACTGTGCTGGGTCGGGCGTATTAAGGCTGGTGTTTGCAAAACTAATAGAAGTCGCGCTAACTCACCTTTCCATACATGGGTCGGATACTGCATCATAATACGGCAGGATCGACGGAGTTCAAGCTTTTATCGGCCTGCTGATAAAGGAAACAAGTGCAAAAAAACTATAAAAAGTAGTTACATTTGGAGCATTTCATGGTCTGAACCTGGCCCTCCATAATTGGGCTTAGGTACGGTTTTCGCAGACATCACTAAAATAAAGTAATAACTAATTTGAAAGACTTGGCAGTACTGAGCCTACGAGCATGATTTAAGTTGAATGGCCTGCCTCCTCGAATGTCGCATGCAAAATGGAGCTTATACACTAAGATTATATATTCTGGCACAGCCCTTCATCAGAATCATCATAATACAATAGCTAAAATCACACATTATTGATCACAGAGTAACAGGGCCTCGAATTAAACATCAATATTTGGCCATTAAACACATTTTCAACTTAAAAACTAAATTGGATTGAATTAGTCTGCTGCATCGTTACATATAAAGGCCGATGCATGGCTGTCAAGCACAGCTAGCCACCACAATTACATTTAGTGATCAGCTCTGCCACTGCGAGGAAGCTCGGCGAATACCGTACATTCATATGGAAGTGCCCAAAGAGAACAGCCGGGCGAGGATGCAATACATTATCCATGCCTCATCCGTGCTACTTTATCAAGATACGATCAATGAATATTTTATCTTATGGAAGCTCAAACTTGATATCATATGAAAATCTTGTGTAGTCTTGGTTCAGATAATTTTTATGCATCTCCTTAAAGGGAGTGACCAACCTTTAAATTGGGTTTTGAACTGAGATAAGAGTTTCTTAGAGCGCGTCGAAAAACCACTTTTGGCATATTTCATGGCATCCAAAGATCTCGGTATTACATTTTCGCCTGCTTCAAAGTTCAAAATTGAGGGGGCTATTCCACAATGCCAAATCATCTAGGAATCCCACAAGCTCAAATGTGCACTCCTGGGGGTCCCAGGTGACTTTGACGGGTTTCATTCTCTACACTGAGGTTCTCTTAGATCGCATGCTTCTCAAAACTGTCCCATCAGTTCTGGATTTTATTTCAGGAGCGTGTAATTTGTCTCATGGAAGTGCACTGAACATCTGCAAAAGATGCCCGTCTTCTGACAATGCCCAATCGCGTACACATTTTTCCAAACCTGCATTGGGGCCAAACTTTGTTCAAAGGCGTTGAATATACGCTGATGTATAAAATTAGAGCGAACGGCGTATTGCTTTCTGAACAAAATGTAGATGCGATGTCATCTCTCCATATAGTAAAATGACCTTATTTACGAAAGAATGCAAATCAAATTCTGAAGTTCATTTCCAGTTGGAAAGGCATATCAACAATTTATATTCGATTCAAAACGATTTACTCCACCATCCGAAATTCAAGGGCATGCGGATGACTGTGGCTTGCCTTTCTTGATGACTCGAGAGCAGCGGGTGGGGCGGGGCGGGGCGGGGCGGGCTCGGTGCGGCTGTGATCAGTCCATGTTCATATTCACAGCATGCAGAAGACACGAGAGGTGCCTTGAATTATACCATCCTTTTGTGGCATTTGCATCGATCGTGAATATGCTCAAATCCAAAATATGTGTGAAAGTGGAAAATAGATAGTTATGGTTATGTTTGCGAAGTTATCACAAAAATATCTACCCGGGCGTTTTTTATCAGCCTGTGTTAGATTATTAAGACATTTCTCATAATAACGACGCCACCAGAACGTGAGCATTCCTAGTTCTAAACCACAGGTTGCCGGATACAACATGCAAATCTTCCTGAAGCCGCACAAACAAAGTGTACGTGCACTGACACAACTTTGCGATCCCAGATTCTGTTTTAAAATTTTGACCCTCAATATATTATGTCTCGCAAATAACAACCGTTTGGAGCTCTTCCTGGAACTATGGAAAAATCTAAACAGATTTGAGAGCTTTGCAAGACGCCGGTGCAAGAGCCGCGAGAGCACGATAGTTCTTACAGTTTAGCAAATAATCCAAGCGGCAGTGACGGCAGAACGTCCGAATATAGGGGGAGGGGTACCATGGGCTTTTCAACCCATTTCTTTCCAGTCAAAGCCATAGGTTTAGTGTTAAAATTTCTGATTTAAGGAAGAGTTCCGTGTCCCCCCCCCAGTTCCACCCCCCAGTGCCAGGCGGCTCCAATTGGAGTGGGGCGGGAACCAGGTTCAACGCCTTCCTCTGGCATGAACGGTATCTCCGGTGGTACCAGACAACCGGCCGACTAATGGACGACGCCCGGTTACGAGAAAGCGGCGACATCAACCCCACCCCCGGCTGCCCGGGGCCGCAGGGGGACCGCAGCCTTTCACCGCCTTCAACACCGTGCGACAGTTCAGCGCCACAGCAGACAGCAGCTGGACACGCCCGCGCTGATGTCATTCGATGGAGCCCTGATAGACGGCGACGACACCACCCGATGGAGAACAGATACACCGTGAGCACCCCGCACGCTGATGCGCACCAAGCCTCGGGTGAGCACAGCCGATTCAATCAAGGCCATGCCTTTTGTGCCGAGTGTTTTCGAAGAAAAAGAAATCAGCGCGGCAAGGAGAATGAGCTAGACGGATATTTGCCTTTCTAATATTGGATTTCTTTACAAATCCCTTGTATTTTACGCCTTTCAAGGTCCGAGACACAATTCAGATTTTTTTGGTAAGACGCCTCAAAATACAAATTTACAATCACATGATATCACTCAAATATCAATACTAAATAGCTTCGACACATTGGTGCACTGTTTTTAATGCTTTGGTGCGTAAAAGCTTATATCGATTTTCTACGAAACCCTTTTCTTTTTACCTTCTTTTCGACAAATTTCTTGTTATCTGCTGCAAAGACATTGCTCAACATTTTGCAACATATTGAAACTACGAAAAAATTATTCCACGAATCCAAAACGTATTTTGAAAGTCAACATAAAGAGCTTATCCCTGGGCGCTGACATTTGGCTCCGTCTCAATTCATTTGGGACCTGAACGTCCGAGAATTAAAAGGCTCAAAACTATTTGCAAAAGAAATTGCGCCTTGTCTTAGACCTATGTTTCCAATTTGGCTAATGAAAACTAGTTTTAACTGCGCAAAATAGAATCTACAGACAGTTTCCAATACAATGAGAATAACAACATCGTTTTAGCTCCAAGACTGTGGTGTTCAGAAGCACAGCGAAGTAGCGAACGAGCCAGCCAAATGAGCAACATATTCGAAATATGTCATATCACAAAATGTTGTTTCACAAAGAGTCCCCAGTTCCCTTCGCGCTGGTGAGCAGAGCCCCGGCGTGATTTCTCAGTTGTGCCGGGGATATTATTTCACGGTTCCCAACGCGCAGATTCGACAGCCAACGGTCTAACCTCTCCTCTCAGTCACGCTAGCCGACAACAGCGGGCAGCCGACATCCCCGCTACCAGCCGACAGCTGCAGCTAGCCGATATCTCCGCTACCAGCCTACAACGGCTGCCAGCCGACATCCCCGCTACCAGCCTACATACCCGCTACCAGCCGACATCCCCGCTACCAGCCGACATCCCCGCTACCAGCCGACATCCCCGCTACCAGCCTACAACGGCTGCCAGCCGACATCCCCGCTACCAGCCTACATACCCGCTACCAGCCGACATCCCCGCTACCAGCCGACATCCCCGCTACCAGCCGACATCCCCGCTACCAGCCTACAACGGCAGCCAGCCGACATCCCCGCTACCAGCCTACATACCCGCTACCAGCCGACATCCCCGCTACCAGCCTACATACCCGCTACCAGCCGACATCCCCGCTACCAGCCGACATCCCCGCTACCAGCCTACAACGGCTGCCAGCCGACATCCCCGCTACCAGCCTACATACCCGCTACCAGCCGACATCCCCGCTACCAGCCGACATCCCCGCTACCAGCCTACAACGGCTGCCAGCCGACATCCCCGCTACCAGCCTACAACGGCAGCCAGCCGACATCCCCGCTACCAGCCTACATACCCGCTAGCAGCCGACATCCCCGCTACCAGCCGACATCCCCGCTACCAGCCGACATCCCCGCTACCAGCCGACATCCCCGCTACCAGCCTACATACCCGCTACCAGCCGACATCCCCGCTACCAGCCTACATACCCGCTACCAGCCGAAATTCCCGCTACCAGCCGACATTCCCGCTACCAGCCGAAATTCCCGCTACCAGCCGACATTCCCGCTACCAGCCGACATTCCCGCTACCAGCCGACATCCCCGCTACCAGCCGAAATTCCCGCTACCAGCCGACATCCCCGCTACCAGCCGACATCCCCGCTACCAGCCGACATCCCCGCTACCAGCCGAAATTCCCGCTACCAGCCGAAATTCCCGCTACCAGCCGACATTCCCGCTACCAGCCGACATCCCCGCTACCAGCCGACATTCCCGCTACCAGCCGACATTCCCGCTACCAGCCGAAATTCCCGCTACCAGCCGACATTCCCGCTACCAGCCGACATTCTCGCTACCAGCCGACATATCAGGCGCCATGCCCACCAGCGCCAGCGCAGAACACCGCACCTCGTGACATATTTCCTTCTGTAGATTGCGGTGGCAGGTGATGGCGTCAGTTGAGTCGGGCTGTCTACATGATGGTCTGTTCGCGGTACCGGCGGTCGGGCAGGTGTGGTGTGTAGGCGCTCACCTTTTTGGCGTCATTGTTGTTGTCGGTGAGCATGACGGCTCCGTTGGTGGGCACTGCGCCGGCAGTCGTCATCACGTCCTCCGATCCTCTCTGTCGACAAACACCGCCTGATTAATCGCCAAACACATCCGCCGCGGCAAACAGTGCATCACCACACCATAAACAACCCAGCGCCGCAACTTCTCACCAAAGCGAAACCGGCGCCGCCGGAACTTGTCAAATTAAACACTGCGCTCTGAAAAGACGATACGAAATGCAGGTAGCACAGGAGCCTATTTTCCGCGGCGCTGGCGGCTGCCGGCGGGCTCAAGGCCCGGGAGCTCTAAGTGATCAAGAGGGACCACCGCGGCTTCAGATTCATCAGCCAGGGATTTATTCGGCAGACAAGAGCAGCGCTCGTCTTCATCACTATCGAGGGGCCAACAAAGTGGGATCGAACAGCGGCATCGAAAGGAAGATTCGGGTTTTACGACGTCACACCACCAGCGAGAACAAGGACATTTTAACTGTCTATAGACAAAACAGACTTTGTGGAACATGATATATATCCAGATGAGGAGCATAGCACGTCGATTGGAAGCTTGCCTTTCAGTATCGCTAAAAACTTAAAGCTGCCAAGCATGCCTGATGGAATGGCCTCCAGAACTCCACACAGTGAGAGGGTCCGGAATACACCCTCTCAGACCTCACCAAACGCGCGCGCTCGGCTCAAGTCACCCCAGGGGTGGATATGAACACACCTAGGCCACACGCGAGCCACATTTCAAGCCAATCGATTAGCGTCCAGTGTCGCTTAAGATTGAACGATCTGAGGATATGCGGGGCCCGCCTAATGTTTATGGGCTGAAATGGTCACCGCCAACTTTGAAGGACCACAAGTTTTTCCATGAGCCCATTCACGAGCCCATGTGTTCTCACCAACGGTGCGAAACTGATTTATTCGCAGAGTTGCAGAAAGCCATAAGTCTGCCAAAATTATATTTGAATTAGGGGCGGATCCAGGAATTTTCGCTAGGGGGCCGCAGCACTGGGGGCGCCACTTGCATGACCAGGGGGCGCCATTTTTAGTCTGGCTGGGGGCGCCCAATTTTATGTTCTATACCCATTTAAAGCATTGTTTTTGCGAACCGAATCAGTTGACCAGCGCCCCGTGGGCCTCTGAGCTACCTTCGCCCTGGCGGGGGTGAACACCCCCGCCAGGGCGAATAAGAGACTGATTTGAATAAATTGGGCAAAAAAGAGACCCTCTTCCTCATCAGACTTGTTACGATCCCTTGATTCAAACGTAATACTGTTTGAATTTCAATTAGCATTGTCAAATATCGTGGTCCGGGATAGTCCGTCCCAAAGGCATGAGGGATGGAAACGACCCTGCCGTTGCTAATTACACGCTGGGGAGTCCGCATGGGACCACAACTTGAGATCCATCTCCTTGAGAATGCGCTGACCTTGATGCTAGAGCCTGCGCTTTATATACCCAATCCACCCTTTAAGGCCTTAGGGTAAATCAGTAGTAAACTCGTATGGCGCCCAGCTACAGCAAGCGGCTGCTGTGTGAGTGGCTAAAGGTTAGCGCACTGCATCAGAATTAACCCAGACGCTGGCTTCACGTGACTGGGCTAACTTAGAGGTTTCGGCCTTTGTTTACGCCATTTCTTACAGCATATTCTGTTATAGACACAGTAAGGTATTTATTTAGCTGGTCACAGTTTCCTCCTCGTAATTCTGAGAAAATGGTCAGCTTCAGCGCCAGCGCCCGTTGCAGTTATTATTGTCATTAATATTTTTTAATATAATGTCAGAATTGCCACCACCGGTGGCCGAGTTTCCCGGAACCAGTGAGCGCCAAGAGTTCCCCTGGATCTGACCACTCTCCACATTCATTTGCACTTATGTGATATGAAACATAACAAATGGAACTATCGCGAGTGATCAAAACGCCTGAAACGCAAGAATCCACACTGTTTCCAGAGGAGTAAATGACAAAGCTGCGCGACTGTTTGCAAATGGGCCGCCACCGAAAACAAAGCCAGGACAGTGAATCCTGAACATTCTGTTGGAAGGAGGAAAGAGATCCCCAACAAATAAAATAAGAGACGGCTCGGATTCGGGCTCAATTTTCTCTTCCAACTTATGGTTCTGGCAAGTTTCCGACCCCAGCAATGCAGCTGAAAACCTTTCGACCAGTTCTGAAGGTCCTCCGCACCGTGCAAACACGCCTTGGGATACTCGCTTGCAACGCCCAACTCGGCGTGGGTGTATCGCACGCTACTTTACCTCCAAGAAAAATTGTTCTTGATGCTTATTTCAAAGCAGCAAGATAAAGCGTGGATTCCGATGTAACGACCGGTTCATAACGCGCGCTCAACTGGGACAGGGAATCTGCCAGCCTCATTTCGCCAAGGCCTCGTTGTTTGTGTTGGTCCATAGGTCTGGATTCGTAAATCCTAATCCTGCTCCCTGATAATTCAGCTTTGGAGCCACAACAATGAAGCTGACGTCGGTGTCTCTTTGTCAGGACCGTTCAAAGCCAGACATGCATAGTCGTTGCATTTGCCGTGTCGGTATAAGCTTCACATCAGCCCTGTGTGGAACGAGGCTTTAATTTCAACAGGCTGGCCAGAGGTCAATCAGCATTCAGATCAGAGGTAAATCAACACACCGGCCAGAGCTCGATCAAGACGCTGGCCGGGGGTCAATCAACAGGCTGGTCAGAGGTCAACCAACACACCGGCCAGCGGTCAATCAACAGGCTGACGTCAATCAAAGGCTGATCAGATGACACACTGGCCATTCCGACGGGCGCTGAGGCCTGATTTACAGCTGTAACAGCTGACGTACGTATGTACGTGGTCAGCATGCACGGGGCCCACCAGGGATGTCGGCTGCAGGTCCGAGCCCGACAGTACAGCTCATCAACGCGCTTCGCGAGGTGGGAGGGAGCGCGCGAGACCCAGGCCGCAGCGGTAACGCGACCGGCAGACTGGTCCGGCGGCAGCAAACACACTGGTACTGAACCGAGGCGTTAAAAACAACTATCACTGAACTAAAACACACACCGAACTAAAACACAGACACGTCGAATGACACTGCCAAGATTTGCAAACTATAGAGAAGCGAACCCAGAATACAAGCTTGATATAGTTATCGTGCTGTGAAATGTGATAACACTGACATAGTGTCGATGTCGAGTCCGTCCACAATTGGAGCACAAATTAATATCAGAAACAGTCAACTACTCGCGACCAACTAGACGTCCCGGGGACAAAAAGCACAACCCCCGAGCACAAGTGAGAAGGAAATAACAAACTTCCAGCAATATCAGATCTGTTAACTCGCCGAAAGCATTCCCCGCCAATGCCTGGCACTAGCCTGCCACGTTGAGTACCCGTCGTAAATTGTGTGTATTGCTGTTTAATGGCGGCTCGATGACTGCGGCCATTTGGCACACGAGTCGAGTGCTGTATTTTAAACGGGTCTATGAATACACTACGGTATACTTTGGGCCAAGCCTGGCTAGCATTCGTGGGCATGGGAACAGAGCGGGGGGGTCAAGGAGGTCATACACCTAACATTCAAAATCCTTCACCATTAACCATCTGACGTTGACAGGAAGCAAATGCCCTAAAAATATATCAACCCCCCCCCCGGGAGTTCCAGACGTTCCTACGTTTATTTACCTTATCACAAACTCACTGCAACCAAACGCCACATATATACCGCTAGGAGTCATAAAAATCGGGACATAAGCAAATATTTAGCAAAAAGCGAGCTCTTCGAATTATGAGCAGTCTGAGGCATTTCAAAACTGTTGGATAAAACCACATTTTTCACCGCAAAATACCTACTATGTTGTTACCTTAGTACCTCAATTGGGTGCAATGTCCACGGTGACCCGGTTTAAGCACGGAGTAGTACAACAAAAACAAATAAAAAATACGATAATGAAGCAGGGCATGCATGATCAGCGTAACATTCGTAAACCCCCGCCAGTGTCGGTAGGCACGATACGTCGGTAGGCGGGAAGCGCCCCCGTACTTTGCACACCTAATCCTTCATCCATTCCGCAGCTTTCCCCCAAAATCTTAAGGTCGGGTCATCTCAGGTCAGGTCACCAGTGCAGTTCAAGTGAGCTCACCTCCAAAAATGTTTAAGGTGCATTAAGTACGAAAAGGGTGAATCTATCACATTGAAACTTATCCCACATAAGGGCCCACCGTTACTACAAAATGTATTCCGGGATTTTTCATATAGATGATCTATGGTCAGGTACGGATCATGACCTCTCCATTGGAAATGCATGGGGGAGAACGGATATTTTCCGAAAGATTACTACATTTCTGTAGATATCGCTTGGAATACCTTCGTATTCTCTAAATCATAGTATCCTAAGCCCCTTTCCAGGTGCATGTTACAAGTTTGGGCCTGTGACGCCTGAGAGCTCATCTGGAATTACTGAAGCAGATTTTCAGACTTAGGTGAATAACTTTGTCGGAAATGATGATAAAATTTTTTATCAATTTCATCTTGATACCATTGTGTTTGGATTTTTATTGTGAGTCCATTTATATGCACATTGACTATGCCAGGTTATATAGCGGCCTTAAACTGATCTTAGGTCAGGCCATTTTATGTTTTGACCTAGAATAGTAATATTATACATTATTCGATTCGCCGTAACGAGAGGAAGCCAAAGGTGCTTTAAAATGACTCTTAATCAACACTGTCACACGCTAATCAACCGGAAACTCTTCTCTAACATGCCGCCTTCTTTGCCCTGTCATGACCTCAATATTAACCTGAGCCAAAAAGTGACCTATCTAGTTTCTTCATGAAGTTGTATGAGCTATCCACCAGCTTTCACGTTTTTTCGCTTTCCCGCATAGGAGCTGAGTTCGAGGACAGGTGGGGGGGGGGTTGAAAACCTCCACCAGGGCGAAGGTGGCTCGGGGGCCCACCGGGGCGGGTGTTAAAGGCCGATCAGGCCCGTGCACCCACAAACAGGAACTCCGGCTGTCATGGCATCGATTCCGCTGCTGAGGCGCACACCCCTCCAGTGTACCGCCATATCCTGAATCGGAGGCGGCTGCAGAAAAGGCTGTCACAGGCCAGCCCTGATCCAGGGGCCTTCCACACCCAAGCATAAAGCCGTTGCCAGCTCCGCTCCGGAGGTGGTTGAGCCTGTACAGAATTATGCACTGTATAGGGACAGCGGTAACCAGGTTGTTGTTTTTTTCTTAGCACGTACGCACTGCTTGAATAACAGTCAGAGTGTCCGGTCTGGCTTATTCTGCGGCTGTTTGACTTTGAGCACATTCTAAGGTTCAACGTTGAAGGCTCTTCAACTCCAACGCTGGCGGTTCAAGTTGAGGTTCTTCGTTGAAAGTTTAACCGTTCCAACCAACGCACGTTGGGTTTTAGAGCCTTCGCAGCGAGGGGGACATATAGCGGGACTGAGCAGGACCAGCCAAAGGATTCGTTAAACGGGTAAGGCGAATTTGTTCTCGGAGAAAAGTGAATTGCTGACGCGTGCCATCTGCACTCAACACCAACAAAAGGCAACGCAGAACAATGCTCCCTAAACTGAAGGATGAAATAAGTCGATGACTGAAACAGGCTGGGCCAAGAAGCCACCACATGAACAGTTTTCCCGACAGCAGGGTTTTATACAACACATATTCTATAAAAAAGGCTATCCCAGCCACCCAGACATTACACGGGAAAAGAGACTGTGGTCCGCATTTGGGGTCAAAGCAGACAGGACCGCTGTCGCTGGAGCCGCCGTTTGTTTGGAGCAGCGTCCGCCGCGCGGTGACTTCGGCCGCAGATGGCTGCCGACCAAAACACACCGTCGCCGACGCAGCCCATGTGCCATTAGTGCCGCCAACGGCCAACAAAAGAGCTGTGCCGCAGCACCGGCAGCACGCGCGACACATCAGCTGACGCCCGGCAGTGCCTCGCACCTGCGCCACATCAGCCGCCGGCCGGAGCCCGTAAGTGGCAGTCGGCAGTGGCGGATCCAGGACTTCATTTCTGGGGGGGGGGGGCTAAGGACTCAAGCCTCCTCCACCACTGTCTCGGATCAGCCTCCGCCTATGCATTAACTATAGGCACTCTGACATTTCGGGGAAGGGGAGGGGGCTTGAGGCCCTTAGCTCCCCCCTTGTATCCGCCACTAGTAAAAGGCAATGCGAAACGGGGCGCAGATCAAAGGCTGACACAGAAACTGGGCCCCGACCTTATGCATTCTGAGACATGGATTGAAGTGAGTAAATAAAAACAATGCTTTTGCAGGCGCATGCTGAACTAAATGTATTTCTTAAGAGATCATTCCATGGATGTCAGGGTGGCGATTATTACTGTATTGTACCGATCTAGGAGCTCTGACCGACGCACAAAACCTGACCCTCGAGCTGACAAACAGTGAAGCACCTGAGATGCGAGACAGGCTGTCCGAGCTCGCCAATGCCAATCCCAAGCAGGGCCCCACCGCGCTACATGGTAACAGGCCGCCAGCACCCAGTGATACCTACGGCTAACAATGAAACGCTTATAAACGAGCTCTTAGCGTGGAGGTCTTCGTTAGAACGCTTGTGATTGATAGCTTCTTAGCCTGGCACATTCCAGGACATCACAAAACCCAGTTGAAAGCCACGGTGTGCCTTACAAATACCCTTTGTTGTGTTATATGGGCAGGTTATATGGTGGGACACGGGTCAGGATGTTTTCCACATGTAAGCCAAAATCATATATATGTTAAGAGCTATATTCTTAGCCTTGCAGATACACGCCCGGACCATAATGCTACTGCATGCACAAAATGACAAGGAAATGTGTTAACCAAACTAAAACCGTGTTGGGCGCACCTCTACGTATTTTTCTCGTCTTGGAATAGCAAGATTCCGTTATATAATTCGCACCGCAAGTGGCAGTGGAATTCCCGGAATTTTACTGCCATAATTAATGTCAGTGCGGACGAAGAGATCGCTGGCAACGCTGGGCTGAGAACATACACTATATGGTCCTCTAATTAACGAGGCGAGCTGGCCCCATCCAAGAAATTTGTTTTCGTTGTTGCGGTAGATCATAATGGACAAGGACATATTCGGTTCGTTGAGTATTTGTTGAGGTCGCCGGTCCGAATTCGGAGATATCACCGGAGCTTTCGAAGGTCGCGCGACCAGCTCCGCGTGGCAAAACAAGTATTACAGCTTCATAAAAAGCAAAAAGTATGAAATGAAGTAAAAAAAACAGAGAGTAGGATTAGAGCTTGGTACGGAAATAGTTGTTTAAACTTATGTATCTTTAGAATAAGCGCTGGATAGGCTCTTTACTTCACCATCGTTGAAGACATTCGCACGACATTCGAAAGCTTCGACAATATATCCGATTTCCGACTAGTGTCTCGAAAAATACTCAGCAAACCGAAAATGGTTTTCACAAATCAAGTACAGTTTGTCCATCGCATTTATCATTTAGATTCACGGGAAAATACTTGTGCACTTTGAGCTAAATGCTAATATTAGATGCCACGGTTAGAGAAGCGTCCATCAGTGGTCCATTTACCATCCTAGTTTGGGTACGATCTTCTCATGGTGGTCTGGTATGCTGGAAACCAATGAGCGGCATGGAAACGTCTGCCGCGAGCCAATGCACTGCAAGGAAATGTCTGCCGCAAGCCAAGCGGCGTTACGGCGTGGTGCCTAAAAAAGTTCTCGCTTTCAATGACATCACACAGCTGTACCTCAACTCCTGAAAAATAAAGGCCCGCGTAATTACGATGGGGCCATTTATGTGGGAAAACGTTTTCCTCACCTGTCAGCTGCAAAACTTCAGGCCAACAGAGAGTGCGAAAATTTGAGAGCCAAGACAACTGACAGTTGCCAGCTCCATCATTCTTCCAGTCCGCAACCAGAGAACGTGACTGGAGGCTGACCCATGAAATTAGCAACACAGAAAAACAACGTAATAATAGCCCTTCCCATTAGATTTCTGTTCAGACCGTCAGCCCTGGATACCCTCCAACTATGTGAGCTCGAGACAAACCTGGTCAGGAGCTACAGCACAATTGAAAACTAAGACAACGCCACGTCCATATTATTTCTATGTATTTTTCTCAGTGCTAGGATGGCCCGTGGAGATGTTATTTGAGCAAATAAGCGATGCCGTTCCGAACTATTCTTTACTTGAAGACCGTCGGTTGCTGGACACTACTGCAAGGTACACCAAGTTTTGTTCGACAGGCAGTATTTAACAAGCGTGTCTACATTTTGATGTTTTTATGTGCGCAGAATCAAACAAACTACACATAACTTACTGGCCCTGCCCAGGAGAGTAGTGCTTCAACTGCGCTTCCTATTTGAAGTCGCGGCACGACGTTTCGGATGCTAGGCCAATTACCAATGCCGGACAAGTTCCGATATAAATTACCTGATGCGTGCCAAAATTGCGCGAGACCCCACTTCCCTCACTTTTGCTTGTTGAATAAACATTCCTATAACGCCCGTTTACTACAAGAATAACTAAAGACTACACACAAATTCGTACCATACGGGGGTGGGGGAATGGACATGCCGGCTCTGACGTGACAATGGTCACTTGTCATGTCTCGACAGCGGCAGCAGTCTTTCCCGCAGATGACGCTTCTGACAGGATCTGACGAAGCACATCCATTTTCCGACCGAGGGGTGTGCACTGCCACTATCTGCACGACACACCTGACCAATAAACATGAATATAAGGAAGCTCCCACGACACTTCAATGCAATCAGAAAACAAAATCAAAACTTGGCACTGGTGGATTTGACAGCGAGTGGAAAATACGGAAAAATCCTTCACAGAAGGCGGGCGAAAAAATAACGGCAAAATGGCAGCTGACATACAGCAGGAAGTACACAAGCATTCAGAATATTTCATATCCAATAAAATGGTCCATTTCGTAAAAGCTCACGGTGAGGATGCCTCAATGTTGAAGAATTCAGGGGTATGAATGCTGAATTTACACAGGATCCCAACAAAATTTACACCTCCGAAGCAGATTTCGTTTTGTAGCTCTAGTACTCCGTTTTGACAGAGCTTCCGACTAAAAGACTAAACTTCAAGCAAAGCCTGACTTCCTGTAGCTTACATGAATCATTTAACGTTGTCGATGATCAGTTAATGACGACTTAAAAGTACGTGTTTCAAGAGCAATGCCTAGCCAACCAACGCAAATCCTAAGCCAACGAAGACCCCAAAGTTCTAGCCTTACGCTAAGTCTAAATCCCCAATGGGAAGCAGGGGATCCGGCATTTTCCTGCAGTCTTCAGGGGCAACTGTCATCCGTGGCGCTTTCCTCCCGGGCGCAGACTTCAGGGGCAGTTGTCATCCGGGGCGCAGTCTTCAGGGGCGGTTGTCATCCGGGGCGAAGTCTTCAGGGGCGGTTGTCATCCGGGGCGCAGTCTTCAGGGGCGGTTGTCATCCGGGGCGCAGTCTTCAGGGGCGGTTGTCATCCAGGGCGCAGTCTTCAGGGGCGGTTGTCATCCGGGGCGCAGTCTTCAGGGGTGGTTGTCATCCGGGGCGAAGTCTTCAGGGGCGGTTGTCATCCGGGGCGCAGTCTTCAGGGGCGGTTGTCATCCGGGGCGCAGTCTTCAGGGGCGGCTGTCATCCGGGGCGCAGTCTTCAGGGGCGGTTGTCATCCGGGGCGCAGTCTTCAGGGGCGGTTGTCATCCGGGGCGCAGTCTTCAGGGGTGGTTGTCATCCGGGGCGCAGTCTTCAGGGGCGGTTGTCATCCGGGGCGCAGTCTTCTGGAGCGGTTGTCATCCGGGGCGCAGTCTTCAGGGCGCTGTCGTTCAAATGGAGCGCTGCGAGTACTCGGTCTTCGGAACGGATTTCCCAGTATCTTGGGGCAGTGATGCAGCAGCCCTGATTATTATATCCATTCTACATCCAGGATTTGAGGAGGCAGGCTAAGTTTACAATATTTAACATCTTATAAACTTATAAAGTCATCATCATTGATACTTTTGTTCGTAAATTCTGTAAGCAGCTTTAGGATGCTAAACGCAAACCAGAAGTTTGATAGAAAACCTGTAGGAAACCTGCTCACCATTGAAATGAAATACAGTCTCCTGGGTGATTTTCCGAGGACCTGCTTCCTCAGTATCTTTTTATATTGGTACTACTTAACCTATCTCGCCCTGTGGTAGCAGTACTTTAATGTCTCCTTTCAATTCGTAGACCAGTTAACGCCCCTGAAAAAGGAAAATTACACTCCTGGGGACGCGTCCCCCAGCGGGCCACTTTTTCGACGTCCATGGAAACTTTGTTTCCACTTTTCGACCGATTCCACTCCGAAGAAGAGGGACGCACCCAACTCGCCCACAGCCCCTGAATTTGCCCATGTTTACGCCTTCGACCACATACTCATGGCCTATTTTCAAAGCTACTGGAGATGCTCATTAGGCGTTTCATATTCGTTTATTCAATCACCACGTCTTAATGAAGGCAAATCCGGCATGCCAAGATTTCTAATAACTAATAACTATGCTCCGATTTCTAATAACGTGAGAACAGTAGCCCAGCAGAGTATTTATGAACATTATGGACGACAACAGTGGCACATCAGAATTCCTTTCATCCGCTAACTCGCTAATTGAAAGCGATGGACACTGGGCAGTGATGTAACAGCCCCGACAGCAATGGACAATAATGCAGCAGCCCCGACAGTGATGGACAATAATGTAGCGGCCCCGAAAGCGATGGATATTGAATAGTAATGCAGCAGCCCCCGACAGTGGTGGACAATAATGCAGCAGCCCCCGACAGTGATGGACAATAATGCAGCAGCCCCCAACAGTGATGGAAAATAATGCAGCAGCCCCGATAGTGATGGACAATAACGCAGCAACCCCGCCAGTGATGGATAGTGATGGAACAGCCCCCAACAGGAATGGGCAATGATGCAACAACCCCCAAAAGCGATGGATAGTGATGCAGCAGCAGCAACGATAGCGATGGATCATAATGCAGCAGCCCCGACAGCGATGGATAATGATGCAGCAACCCCCGACAGCGATGGACAATAGAGCAGCAGCCCCGTCAGCGATGGACACTGGGCACTGCACAGTGATGCAGCAATGGACAGCGATGCAGTAGTCCCGACGGCCACGAACAGTGATGCTACAGCTGAGAGACTTAAAAACGCAACGGGACTTACGTGATGCCACTAAGTTAGTTAACTAAAAAGTTGTAGTTTAAAAACAGTTTTTGAAAAAATGAACATCCTAAAAAAATGTAGCCTGATGGTGAAAATGGTTATCAGATTTGAAATCAGTGTCATTAAGTTTGGTTGGTAAGGCATATTCACACACCAAAATCATTTTGGCTACCGATTAACAAAGGCATCGAAGTATACAGCCCAATGTCATTAGTTTCACCTAGACGATACATGTAGCGATATAGTCAAAAGTTTCACGTTTCTGCGCCAGTGGAATCGACGTAGCACGCCAAGAAAAGAAACTATAACTATTATTTCGCATGATCTAATCAATTCTCAAACCTATCATTTGCATTCGATATTATTTCAGACGTCACTTTCGAGGTTTCATTCCCCTTTTCTTTTTGGCCCGCTGCATCACTGTGCATTGTCTGCGAGGCTCCATGTGCCTGCATTTTCTTTCGCTAGAATTGCGGAAGACAACACTCCTGAGAAGAATTGCAGCAATTGAGAATCAAGCATGACACCCTTTGGCCCTCGAGGACGACATAAAAGCTCTCGTCAAGCTTCGCTGCCCATTTCTCGCGGGCTTCACTATTTAGAAAATCGACACCTGCATTGGGCATTGGCAGAAATTCATTACGGGCGAGGAAGACGCGAGGGGCGCGCATCAACCGGCGCGAAACTTCAAATTAAAAGCGTGAGAAAGATCGGATGTCTGGCCGGGCTGCCGGAGAAAAACAGCCGCATTTGCTCAGCGTGGTGCGACTCGCAAAATTGGAAACCGGAGCAAATGACGGCAAAAGGAAAAATAAGCCCAAATCGGCTTTCTTCCTCGCGAATAAGTCACAACACTGAAGACTTCGTAGCGTACCATGCCAAAAGAATATAATAAAAACCGGGGAACGCGCAACAACAGCACTGTAGTTGTGGGGAGAATCCTTCACATAATGACGGAATTCAAGGAGAAGGACAGCAGGTAAACAAATGTCACTAAGGTGTGTCTGACGTTTAAAAACTCCTGGAGGAACCGAGTCGGGGGTTCATCGATAACAGAAAGCTGGAGGAGCAAAATCGGGGATTTCACCGGTAAAGGAGAAGTGAAGGCACTGAATCGAAGGTTTCACCGGTGAAGGAGCATTGGAGGAGCAGAATTGGGGGCTTCAACGATAACGGACAATTGGAAGAAAAGAATCGGGGGCTTCACCGGTAATGGACAACTGGAGGAACAGAATCGGGGGCTTCATCGGTGATGGAAAACTAAATCCACAGAATCGGTGGTTTTACCGGTAAGGGAAGGGGGGGTTTCACCGCTAACGGGGAAATCCCCACAATGATTTCACGCAATGTAATCCTGCCGCTTTAGGTCGCTACTTGTTCGAGCAGGCATCTTCCCAGAAAACCACTGAGCCGCCCCGGTAGCTCAGTTGGTTAGAGGTGGGGTGGAAGTGGGACATTAAGCTTTGGCTTCTAAATCAACCCTTCCTTGCGAGTGCCTCGTTCACGTGAGCAATGTTAACAAACAGCATGACTTTGTCAATGTTGCATGCCACAAGTAGCTGAGCTTCGTACTTACACGCGATGCTTAGGTCAACGCAGGGAAGTAAGCAAGAGGCGACAGTTTTTTAGCGATGGAAGGTGGACACAAACTGAGGATTCCTGATCCAACTTTTTGTCGTAAATATCAGGAAACGTCAGATAATGCATGACGTCTTTAAAATCGAGACCAATGGTAAAATGCCCAAGTATAATCAAAGGCGGATGCAGGAAAGCAAACAAGTGGAGCAAGATGCAATTTTTCAAGGTCCAAAAGGCATGTAGATATGTTATTCGACTACTGATGCTTTTCATATTGCCCAAGCTTTGTCCGCCCATGTCACTCACGCTCCGTTTGTATCCTTGATCCGCCTATGGATGAATTTTCTGTCTTTATTTTAGTTTTATTATATGAAAATGTAACTGAACTATGACCTGTCCTCTTGTTCATAATACTCAACCACTCTAACTGCTCTTAATTCTTAACAAACGTTTTTTGCACAAAGAACGCATGGTACGCGATAAATCACGGTTTGGAAAAAAATCCTCCTCAAAATACCGAGCCAAAACTCCGCTCCTCGTAAACATATTAGCTAAAGACTTTCAGGAATTTGCCCAGCTTGGTGTTTAAAAAGTAAGAAAGCTTCGGAAGCCTATTTCTAACCTTCTTGGAGATATCCTGGAATACCATGAGAGATGGGCAGAATCCGCCCCTCACCTGAGGGTAAGGCATTTAAGGGTTAAGGGATATTAGGTCATAAAGAGTGAAAATCAATGGTTAAGAAACATGCTCACACCGTTATTTTTCATTAACGTTGAACATAAATTTTGTTTTAATTAAATATATGATGGATACAATTGGAAAAGTGGGAAACGAAGCAACTGAAGCCATTAATTGAAAAACCAAAAAAGTTCTCGAGAAAAAAGTTGCCAATTACCGGCTGTGACCACATAAGTCTCAGAAGCCGGCTGTGACCGGCTGAGGCTGAGTAGCCGGCTGGGAGCTGTATAGCCGGTTGTGGCCCGGCTGAGTATGTTAGCTGTATAGCCTGTGGCCACATAAGGCTGAGTATGGGGCTGAGTAGACGGCTGTGTATGGGGCTGAGTAGTAAGCTGTGACCCGGCTGAGTATGGGAGCTGAATAGACGGCTGTGGCCGCATCAGGCTGAGTACTGAGCAGCCGGCGTTACCTGCTGAGTCACAGGTGACTCCAGATTGCTGTGACTCAGTTGTGTTGCGAAACCTCAACTGCCTAACATGAAAGGCAATCCTGCCGAACCGCACAAAGGCGCAACCAGCTTCTCAAAGATAACCCTTATTGGCTCAGCATTACAAAACAACTCAGAGCAGATCGTCATTGGTATGACGGGTTGGCGCGTGCGGTGGGTGTTGGGGGTGGGGGGGGGTGCTTCAGCGGCAGCAGCAGCACAGCGGAGGTGGCAGGTCGGTTCCAGCCGGCTGCCAATCACTGCGTCGCGGCGGTGGAGTTCTCAGGTGTCGCACACTTCCGGCCGCACGGCCGCGCCGTCCCCCGGCCGCTCCTGCAGCGCTGCCAAACTGCCAGCTCCAGACAGCCGCGACACCGGATCCGGCGCCCATCAGAGATAATTACACAATCTCGGCTGCTGCGAGCCGAATCTGCACGCCTGGTGCAGCCAGCTCATGGAAACACGATGGATTTCCACAATCGGCAGCCGTCAGGTGACCTAAGAATAACACCGTGCTCGCGAGTTGCAGCCAGCCTGCATGTGCAGATATCTGGGAGCCGCCGCCTGACGGGTTCAGTCCCACACACACAGAGAATACAACTATCGACCAACCCTTTCATAATAACCACCCACACCTCCAGTGATCTCAACGCCGAACCCGCCTTCAGCGGGTGGGGGCAGCCGTCGCAGAGGTTAGCCTTGAACACACGCAGCCGCAGGGCCACCCGCTGCACGTGAGCGCGGCTGCACGAGCTGCGGAGCCATGTGCACTGCGAGTACAGAGTCGCTGCCCGCCACGGCGACAGAGACTGATTTGAATATCGCTGAATATTCAAACAGGCGTGGGCGTCGAGAGCGGAGGCGGCATTCCCCGACTTTTCATAAGAAGGTAAGATTCCGAACCAGTTGATAAAAGGTTCTCGGGTCTCATCATGAGCATGGTTGGATTGTTAGAAGCTAGGAAAGTTGTTGGTTTAAAAATGCCTTTGGTGGTGTCAGTGACCAGCCACGGCTTCACTTACAATTCCGGTAGTCCTACATTTTTGGCCGGTAGCGAGGCTCTTGCACACTAAAAAAGACAGTTATTCTTCAGTCCGTTCATTTCACGCTGGTGGTACGATTGGTTTTCTTGGGATATACTGTTGTATTCTGCGGTTCCTTTAACGGTCCCCTTCCGCTAACACCCAGTAACCTGTAACGCAGACTATGGCACCTAAATTTTCATTTCTTCTCACAGACCTTCTAAAGAACGGACCCGGGTGAACAGTAACCATACCCAAAGCACGCCAAAGAGATATTAGCTTAACGGCCTCTATGGGGTAGGATCACAAGGCAACGACTTTGCTGTACGGAAGTAACGATCCGGAATACCGTGAAAGCCCTGCGCTACACGACTATTTCCAATTAGTTGCGATCCACAGTATTTTCCAGCCCCAGGGCTTTAGACCAGAGTGAAAGAATGACGCCAGGATCATGCTTCCCGACCCGCAATTTTGACTTTCAATACGCGAACGTCCAGATTAACGGGAATCCAAAGTAGCAGCTGGCATTCGATTCTAAGAGTACATTTCTCCCACAACTAGGGCATAATTGCATTAATGCATAATCCCTTTGACGGTTCCAGGCGTATTCTGCCACTCTTTCCCGGCATTACCTTTGAAGGTTGGCGTGATTGATTTGTTTGACGTATTGTCTAGGAGACATTTATGGGATGGTATGACCAGCAGAGGGATGGGTTCGGGGAACTATGGGTCAAACTCAAATCCGGGATGCACCAGAGCCAATGCCGTGCTATTCACAACTTTAAACCTGACCTGTACTTGATATTCAAGGGAACGTCGCATTTTCATGCAATTCCAGACTGGAGTGGCTTTTATTATTTTTTTGTTGAAAATAATGAATGCAGTCTAAATTCTGCTGCAAATGGCTCAACAGGTCAATATTTCGTATTATTCAATTTTCCTTTGCTAGAGGTAGAAAGCCTCCATTTACACGTGACCTCGTGACCTGGTAACGCTTTGTGCTACAGTGAACCTATTCATCTGCACTACCGTATTCCCCGATTCGTTTGCACCACAAATGAATAGGAATACAAAATAACCGTTTTTAGCTGAATCAGGATATTATTAGGAAGCAGAGTGATCAATTTCGGATATTTTTCTTAATATATTCAAACATATTTCACGCTTCGAACAAGTTATTGGGGAAAGCTATAATATAATCGTTTATAGTCACCAGCACCAAAATCACGTTCGCCAAATACGTTTTAAAGACGTCGAAGCAAGAAAAGAATTGTCAGCACAGAAGGGCTTGAGCATTACGTCACGTGGCCATGCCTACTAATGGTCCATCGTACCACGTGACCACCCGGGGAGGACGGGGTCGACGGAGGGTGAAATTTCACTTCTGCGAACGATAAGTTCTGGGGCAAATGGAATATCGATCAAGCGGTTTCTCGACATCCTCTATCACATAGCCATCTCAGTTCAAATCCCATTACCAAGGTGCCGCATTACCTTCCAGACTCCAAAACTGGTCAATTTCCACGTCACAACTACCCCTCTCCCTCTCTCCACGGCAGTAAAAAGCGTGGATAACGTGCGGAGAGACCGGAGGTCAGCTGCCGCAGCCATGGACGGCGAGAGAGGCAGGGGTGATGTACGATGACGGATCAGCCAACAGCGTTCCTTCGTAGGGTGTGTGAGTGTGTTATGGATTATAAGGGCTCATCAACAGCGAATGGCCACACAGTGACCGTTATTATTTGGCTCAATTCACACAGTGACGCTACGATTAGAGATAGTCCCGCATCAAGGTGCGCCAGTTCTAAAGGGCTTTGATGGACCTGTACACTACACCCAAGCATCATTTCTTTCACGTGCGACAAATCCTGCCCACGTAGACAGTAGCCACCTCAAGAGCTGACTGGAGAGAGCGGATGGAACATTAGGCGCTGGATCTGCTTCACCTGGTTCCAGCTGTCACCAGCTGACAGGACGTGTTGTGTGATGTGACGATTGCCACAGTGTGACCATACGTTGGCGGATGCCATTCGGGTGGTGGGTGTGTGTTTTATACACCAGTGTCCGATACGAAGTCTGGTGCTGAGGCAAACATCCTCCCTCCTGTTTCGCCCAGTACCAGACAGTCGCCGGTATTGTTCGTTAGTTCGTTGTCGTCGCGCTGCTCCAGGCGGCGCGCCATTGTCACAGCTGGCGGTCCCTGACCGCCGGAAGGAGCCGTCAGGTGAACGGACGACGGAAAGCGTTTTCACGGCTGGACCAGGCGACGGAGAGCGTGTTCACGGCTGGGCCAGGCGACGGAGAGCGTGTTCACGACTGGAGCAGGCGACGGAGAGCGTGCTCACGGCTGGGCCAGGCGACGGAGAGCGTGTTCACAAGGCTACGCCATGCGACGAAGACAGTGTTCACAGCTGGGCCAGGCGACGGAGAGCGTGCTCACGGCTGGGCCAGGCGACTGAGAGCGTGTTCACGCGGCAACGCCATGCGACGAAGACTGTTCTCAGCTGGGCCAGGCGACGGAGAGCGTGCTCACGGCTGGGCCAGACGACGGACAGCGGCGATAGTATCGGGGATGGGCCGGGGGCAGATCTGTTGGCCAATAGTGCCGCAGCAGCCAGCCCCCAGGGAGCCCGCCACCGGGCACAGGGTGTCGGCAGCAGGCCCTGCAGAGAGACGAGTGATTGCCGCTCTTGCAGCCGCGCGGATGAACACCGCCATGGTATCCAACTGATGTAGCTGTTCGGCTACGTGCTAACGGTACCATACTTCAATACGAAAAGGCGTCAAAATGCCCGGTTAAGTTTATTAATATAAGTCAGTTGTACTACTTTCCACGTCCCCCTGGCAGTTCTACTGAAAGGGAAAGAAGAAACCCAGCAGCTTACGGCTGCACAGGTAGCGGGCACGGCCACCCAGTGCCACCGCAGCCCTGGCGAGGGCCACACATCCACCGTGCATAATGCGACTGGCTTTTGTCTGACTTCGCTGGGCTATTTATGGAAAACACTGATTTTTTGGAACAGCATCACTGGGTCAGCAACAAGCAATCGGTTGGAACACGGCTGATGCAACAGACCAATGAGACGGCTGCATCACTATCAACCGATGAGACGGTTACAAAACCAACTGATTCGAATAGGAAGCTGGGTAACAGCCTCCATCTTCTGGATTTCGACGGCAGGACACAGCGCATGCTGCACCACCCCACCCGTCCAGGCTGCTGGTGCGTTCTGCCACCGCGGACCACCCTTAACCGTGATCCTCTACAACGCTGGCCCGTGTTCTCACGTGCACGTCCGTGCAGGGCTGGGGCGGGGGAGAGGGAGGGGGAGGGGGGCGCCACGGTCACCGGCCGCAATGGCCGCGGAAATCCCGTGCCGGCGGCGGGCGGCGGGCCGGGTGCGCCGTTCCCATATGGTCACGGCGCGGCGGCGGTCACGGGTCATCACCGCAGCGGCCACGTGTCACGCCTGAGACCGGTCACGCAACGGGCGCGACAGGCCCCGGGCAGCTACAGAGGTAACAGCCACCTCTATCCGAGCTCATTACAAGCTGCTAAAAAAAAAACACGTAATGACTGGCCGTGTTCGCTTGGTAGGTGGCGTCGGTTACCCCTGCGAGAAAAGGAAGCCGAGACAGAGCAATCTGGAATCACACAGCCATACACTGGCGAAACGGAAAGAATGGAGCACTTACCATTGCGAGACTGGTTGAGACCTCCAGCGTGGAGAGAGGAAAGCGAAGAGAGGTGAGACGAGACGAGATGTCAGATAGGACAGAGTACACAAGCGAGCAGCGAGAGACGCCCCCTTCCCGCCACCAGAACAGGGTGAATGCCGGCTCGTCGGACAACGGCGGGCGAGACCGGGCGAGTCTACGCGCGGTGCGAGGGTCCGCGCGCTAGGCACCTCCCACTATTGATCCGACTTTCAACAGGTGCCGCCGACGTACCGCGGCGCGGCCGGTGAGCGGGGCACGGCGGGTACCTGGCGGCGAGGGCAGGTAAGCGCGCCGCACCTCCGGCAGGCGAGTCGGTACCAGCAGCGCATCCCTGCCGCCAGTCGCCGACTTCACATCAGACTGCACGCACAGCCTAACAGCTGGGAAATGGATGAATGACAAAACCCTGAGGCCAGACCATACGATCGGCGAATTGAACACGTGAATTTTTTTCAAACGGCGGTAATTAATCCAAGAGAACACTGGGCTTTCAGAATATGTTGCAGATATTTAAAGTCATCGGCAGGACTGCGCACCATTGATCTGCCACTTAATTAGTGTCGAATGTTACTACATTCATCTGGCGCCCGTCCAACTAATTAACTTTAAGTAAGTCTGCTGTCAAAGACCAGAGAGCCACCAGCGACGCTTCCCGGAAATCGAACGGAAATTCACAAATGCAACTAGAAAGAGGAGGAGAAACGATACCACGTGACTGGTACGAGTTCTAGTGATCATGTTAACATTTCAGCTAGGAAACGCGGGGAAAATTATATGCAGCAGGCAGTATCAATGTCCAGAATTGCGCCCGCTCCATCTAGCGACCCTGCGAGTAGCCTGACGCGAGTAGTTTAGCGGTTAGCAAGCAACCTGCCGCCCGCGATTTACGTAACGATGTACGCTGCCGTATGCCGTATGTACGTAACGAGTAAGGATGCCGCTCGCGGATAGCGAGTAACCTGCCACCCGCAATTCAGCGGCCCGCGAGTAAACTACCATCTGCAATTCGCGGATAGCGAGTAACCTTCCACCCGCAATTCAGCGGCTAGCGAGTAACCTGCCACCCGCAATTTGACGGCCCACGAGTAACCTGCCCTCTGCAATTTAGCGGCTAGAGAGTAACCTGCCGCCAGCAATTAGCAGCCTGCGAGCACGCATTGGAAAATTCCAGTGAAAAGGGGTTGTATCAAAATCCACAATCCTCTGAGCAAAACAGATATAAATCCAATCCTGAGTTCCGCTTTATGAAATTATTTCAAATCCAATCCGCAATCCTCAACATAGGTGCGTGTACTAATACTTTTAACGGCTGAGAGTCAGTGTGAGGTTCCTATCCTCAGTGTTTTTAGTAAAACATTTTTTATCTCTATAGCTGTGTTAGACGGAAAAACACTTAGCAAGGGGGCTTCCCCCCACTAAAAATTCCCACTCTCAGCCCAGTTGGGAGGAAACTGGAATAATTTGTAACCAGCCAGCGCGGAAGGAAACGAGAAGCTCCAATCCAATTAGTTTTTTGGTCCTAGCGAAGAAAGTTTCTTGACATCAGCAGTTGAAAATTCGCTGGCCCCCTCACTTTTTCCCGGTGCCGAAGCTTATGCCGCCATCTAGGCAAATTTGGAGACGGAGACCGAGATAAATGGTTTTACCCTCAAGAAAAACGGCCAGATTGGAAGACAGATTTGTGGGTGGTTTTATTTCCACACTTCATAATAAAATGGCTAATGGTGTATACAATAGACAAACCAGCATCTTTCCTTGAAACATATCTAAACAGAGCAGTAAAAACCACCTTTGGTGACATTTAGTGACGCTTTCTTTTAAAAAGTGGCGGGAGTGTTTTGCGGTTTTGTAATATTCCAGAAGCGGCACTAGTGGCAGTAGCAGTTTCAAATAATCGAGGTTTTTTTCAAGCAACCGAGGTAGCGGAAATCGCTGTAGAATTTTTCACAAATTTGGCATCGGTGCCCAAGAACGTGGGAACTGGCAGGCTATGGGGGCAACGGCCACCTCACAATTTAATGGACGTGGGGGCATCGCCTCAAAGGCGTGAAGTTGGGTGCAATGGTTAATTTCACCTCTTTTGGACAGGACATTTTAACAAACATCCTGAGAAAACCTTATTCAAGTGTTTCAAAGCATTGTTTTCTAAATTTTAGTGGAGTTACCAAGCATCGAGGAAATTTATATTCTTATTGAGTGCATTGTAAATCTAACATAAGGTCCCTGAGAGGCAGTCTTGGGTCCACCAAGTAGACTTCCATACATGAGTCATGACTGGTGAACGAAATGCGTAGAGCATCACAATGTAGATATATTGTTAGTCGACAGTTATGCACGATAAAACAGCAAGATCACAAAGGACGTGGAGATCGCCATAGAGTAAGCAAATTCCCATCGCAACCCCTACTCCCCCTAAGGGTGGATCCAGGGGGTAATCTGGTCCTGACCCCAAGGAGAAAAAGAGGGGAGGGGGCAAAGCCTCTTTTGGACCCGCCGAATCACACTAGTTACCAAACAAAGAAATTACTGCGGAGAGTGTGTCCATAAAGAAAGTTTCAGCGTTTTCTCTTTTCGAAAGGTTATCATCAGAAGGTGAAAAGTTTCTTCAGCCGTGGAACGTTTTTTTGTGGACTTCGACCCCCAAACCAACCGACTGAATCCGCCCCAGCTCCTCCCCAAACTTGAACATGGTTCCAACGTTCGTGGCGGTGCTCATCTCTGTACAATAGTCGGTACTGTCTGGCTGCGTTTATTGGAACATGCCAAAATACAAAATTCAACATGTGTAATTATTAATCATTACACGTAAAAAGCACAATCCTCAAAAAGACTCAAATCCGTAATTATTTGCCTAAAAAGGATTTAAATCCGATCCAAAATCCTTCTCACAAAAGGAATGCGAACCCAAATCCAGTCCCCGAGTTTGATGAAAAAATCCATGATTTTACAATCCTACCGCCGCCTGTCCGCGAGGAACCTGCCGCGCGCGATTCAGGGATCCGCCAGTAGCCTGCCGCCATTGGAGATTGCTTTCTGACTACATCGAGGCAGTGAATGAAAAATACAGTGGTTTCCTGAACCACACAGATCTCATTTTACTGAACCGAAATGCGTGGGCAGGTTCCACGGCGATAAATCCTCAGCGCTGCAGAGTAGGTAAAAGACGTCACCCAACTCAATTTCGGACTACTTTCATCGCATTTGCCTCGTAATTTTCACATAAATAGGTACTTTATTCAAATAACGCTATCCCTGATAGCGGTCTTGAACTTTCATGGAAATGGAAGAAATAATATCTACTATACTAAACATTCCGTAGAAGGATATCACGATTTTTATTTAACAATTCAAAGCAAACCAAAGATTACATACCAAACACACATGGCACAGGGCTCGTCTTTTGCACAGGGGACAACTTTTTCGGATCGGTGAACATGGAGCTACCGCAGCTGGCAGAATGAATACTACCACCAGACCACGACGCACCCTTTTAGCTGAAAAAACGTTAAGACGTCAGATTTCCTTTTGATTATACAAGCCAGGCTGTGACAAGCCAAAAACTTTATCTATTTGCAGCATATTTTGATGATAACGACTGACTGCAGGGCGGACCCGCGATTTTTCGGAAGCAGGGGCAGCTGCAATTACAGGCCGCCGCTTTTGGAACCAAGTGGAGGAGCAACAGTTTAAAACGGCACCAAGAATAATTCCGTATGTTTTGTGGCATTGTTTTCCCCAAAACGTTTAATGTCACACTTCAAAGATGTTTCCTATCCTTAGAGTGAAGCCTATTAGTACATTTGGTCTCCAAGTGAACGCCATTCCTCCGCCGTCCCCATTTTTTTTCTGCCCCGGGTTAGCGACAAACAGTACTGCACCCAGGGCGTGGGGGCGCCATCCCCTCTACTCCGAAGGAGCAGCGCTCACCCCTTGCCACAAGCCCTGGATCCGTCCCAGATAAACTGACACGTTTGTGTTCAAGAATCAATCCTTTCACCTTATACTCTTCTTCTTAAATCATAAGGCATCTAAGATTTTAGAAATTCTATTAATTAACTTCGAGCTGACAAAAGCAAAAACCTAGGAAAATTAGATCACACAATCGTTCGTAAATGTTTATACTTTTTCCCGGATTGGGCTTCTCGACGCTCCTGCTCCAAGCGTCAAGTTGGCGAGGTCAACCCTCACTCTGTCGGAATGATGCGCATTCGAGTGAATATTGGCCTGGAAAATCAGGCACGGAAATTGGAGCCGACTTTTTAACTTGGAATCGGAAGATATTGTGTCGGAGAAATGCAATTATTGAAGGAACCAAGAATGCATGGATCCTCCCACAGAGAGATCAACAAAAAATATACCCTAGCGAAGCACCGGTTCGAAACGGCGCAGCAGGATAAGTGAAAGGTTCGTGCACACGATTCTGATGAAGGGCTGTGCCTGAATATATAATATACAGTGTTTTTTACATTTCCGGATTCGAGGGGACAGGCCAGGGAACATCTTTTCAACATAACGAAATATACATTAAAAACGAAAGTGGTATGTGGATGGAGAGAGAGAGAGGGAGAGAGAGCGAGAGAGAGAGAGAGCGAGAGCGAGCGAGAGAGAGAGAGCGAGAGAGAGCGAGAGAGAGAGAGAGAGCGAGAGAGAGAGCGAGAGAGAGAGCGAGAGAGAGCGAGAGAGAGAGCGAGAGCGAGAGAGAGAGCGAGAGAGCGAGAGAGAGAGCGAGAGACAGAGAGAGAGACAGAGAGAGAGACAGAGAGAGAGAGAGGAGAGAGGAGAGAGGAGAGAGGAGAGAGGAGAGAGAGAGAGAGAGAGAGAGAGAGAGAGAGAGAGAGAGAGAGAGAGAGAGAGAGAGAGACTGGGGACAATGCATATGGAAAAGGAAGTTTCAAATTGCATTTCTACATAATTCTTAGCCCCGTTAAGAAATATCTACTACACTCTTCCATTGTTTGCTGTTTAAAACACTTCGCTGAAAAAATCAACTACCTCATTTCAAAACAACTTAGCTACCCGCTTCTCAGTCTTCTGCCCAGGCTTAAAGGCTCCGCTTCAAACCGCGGTGCCTTGCCTCAAAAGGATGGAAATTCGCGGATTCATCTCACATTCAGCATCTCCAGAACAGGCGTTAAGAGCGCGACGCACCTCCTTTATTCGCGAGAGCCTCCACTCCAGAGCTGGATATAAACAGGAAATATGCAGCTCGCGAGTTCACTAAGCCAGTAGCCGCTGTTGTTTTCACTGTGGGGACAGCCACCGGAATACGCCACGAGGCCGCCACCCCTCCGCCGGCATTAGAAGCATTCAGAGGCGGCGGTGGCGGCTGGAAAAACGCGGCGGCCGCTATGGTCGGTGCCGTGGATCTCGTATGCTGGGCAGGGAGGCGGCTCCCGAGGTTAGGATCCGCTAGAGAGCTCAGAGCCAGCAGCATCAGTCGGGTGTCAGACCGCAGGCAGGCGGCAACCAGAGCGGCAGTATGGCGCCGAAGGGGGAGCGACAGTAGAGCACACCAGCAGATGCAACATGGGCCCGAGGTATTCCTTTTGCAGTGGTTCCAACATACACGTCTCGCACAGAGAAAAGTGAAAATAAAGTCATTCGATGGGCATCGGCGATTGGAACGTGGATTACTTCCGACGTTCTCGAATGGACAAGTTGATGGTTCACCGACTTCACATAATAATAATATTGCTGGGGGCGGGGGCGGGGCGAGTAGTCTATGACTTAGTCGAAAGTTAAGCAGCATTCGTTTTTCTCGAAGTATTTGTTCTCATAATTAATGACGCAGCCCAGCCAGACTGGCAAGAATGCGTATCAGACACGTTAGCCGCTTTCCTGGAGCCATCCGTCTTCTTTCGTCACGCTGAAAAACATGCCTTCGCTAATTACGGGTACCGTTGGATAGGCCTGAAGAGCTTAATCTGTACAATGACATTTGATGTCGACGGGTTAAACATACACAACGATGATGATGATGAAAAGCTCCACACATCGGGGATCAAGTAGACAAAATGTAAATCGGGCATTCCATACTAAAACTGTGAGCAAAACCTCAACAGATTGTACATGAAATGGGTGCTCCGTACTAAACCTAATCAAAAATCTGTTTTATAGATTTTTTTGCCCTATAAATACGTTAATGAAGAAGATAAGGTATATTTGCGTCCCGGGCCAAGATATCACGACGATCAGCAACGCGGATGCTACGGTAGGTGTGATTTTAAATGGCGTGAACATCAAAAATTTCCGACGAGAATCGATAAAATGCGTGTGACTAAAGTGGCGCATAGATAGAAACTGCCAAGAAATTCGCCTTTCAAAAGTTGGATGAAAAACGTGACCTTTGGAGCCAAGCACCACCACTTTAGTGGCATATAGGATTTTATTCCCAGTCCAAAAAGTTGGTTGTAAAACGTGACTCTTGGAGCCAAAGCACCATCACTTTCGGTGCAATTTTAGGTTTTTAAGAAGAGAACACCCGAAGGGGTCCTGACGGCGGTCGCCTCCGGCCCCTCGTGTTGGGCCAGGTGGGACCTGGGCGGCGGGGACGACTACATTCGGCCCTGCTTCCAAACGACCGCCACCTCTACCGGAGCCGCCTGATGGCGGCCATCCCAGCCGATAAAGATCATATTAAAGAATGCCCAGCGCGAGCTCTTCTCCGTCAGAATGTCTTTGGTCGGGACGACCCGACAATTCAAGAGGCGCTGGGCGATCCGCCTCGGCTGGCGGCCTTCATCCGGCGGCTGGGACGCCTCTGACGAGGCGCCTCCCATATGGCAGCTGCCGAGTGCCGGAAACATCATCATCATCATCACAGGTTGTACAATGGTCTGTTTGTCGCACATCACGGAATTTTTTGTCCAAGTTGTTCTCAGTTCGACTGTTAGAGTCGTTGCATCACTAAAGTCATCAAGGGACTTGTGAAGGGACTTGAAATGTGCCACCACACGCGTATACTCAGCAGAGCATTCTACATGATCTTTTTCTTTTCATCTAACAAATCTGATCGAAGCAGGCTCTATTTTGTTCTCATCGAATGCAGCTATAACATATGTACGGTCCTCCTCACCAACTCGTCAACTCACCGCATCAGTTATAACGCGTTGGACGTGAGCATAGCTCCGAGGCAGTGACTGTATAAGTAACTAAGTAGGTAACCAAACGCCCATCGCAGCGTCAGACAACTGACTGATCGCTGATCAGCACCTCCTGGCGACGTTATCCGACACCCAGCTCTGTTACTGACAGTGTCACCTGGCGACTCTGTATCTCCTAGCGCCCTTATCCGACACCCAGCTATGTTACTGACAGTGTCACCTGGCGACTCTGTATCTCCTAGCGCCCTTATCCGTCACCCAGCTATGTTACTGACAGTGTCACCTGGCGACTCTATCTCCTAGCGCCCTTATCCGTCACCCAGCTCTGTTACTGACAGTGTCACCTGGCGACTCTGCATCTCCTAGCGCCCTTATCCGTCACCCAGCTCTGTTACTGGCAGTGTCACCTGGCGACTCTGCATCTCCTAGCGCCCTTATTCGTCACCCAGCTCTGTTACTGACAGTGTCACCTGGCGACTCTGCATCTCCTAGCGCCCTTATCCGACACCCAGCTCTGTTACTGACTGTCACCTGGCGGCTTTGCATCTCCCAGCGCCCTTATCAGTCACCCAGCTCTGTTACTGACAGTATCACCTGGCGACTCTGCTTTTCCAGCGCCCTTATTCGTCACCCAGCTCTGTTACTGACAGTGTCACCTGGCGACTCTGCATCTCCTAGCGCCCTTATCCGACACCCAGCTCTGTTACTGACAGTATCACCTGGCGACTCTGCATCTCCTAGCGCCCTTATTCGTCACCCAGCTCTGTTACTGACAGTGTCACCTGGCGACTCTGCATCTCCTAGCGCCCTTATCCGTCACCCAGCTCTGTTACTGACAGTGTCACCTGGCGACTCTGTATCTCCTAGCGCCCTTATCCGTCACCCAGCTCTGTTACTGACAGTGTCACCTGGCGACTCTGCATCTCCTAGCGCCCTTATCCGTCACCCAGCTCTGTTACTGACAGTGTCACCTGGCGACTCTGCATCTCCTAGCGCCCTTATCCGTCACTCAGCTCTGTTACTGGCAGTATCACCTGGCGACTTTGCATCTCCTAGCGCCCTTATCAGTCACCCAGCTCTGTTACTGACAGTATCACCTGGCGACTCTGTCAGCTACAGAGCGCACACCATTTGAGAGAGCACCTCAGGTACTTACCGCATAACAATAGTTCAGCTGGCAAAAAATGCTTGCCTGTAGCAAATTGCACTAGATATAGCCGCTCCCGTACATCGGAGAGCACTGGGCTCCGGTCTGCTGCTCAGTAACAAGCAGTGGCAGTGCACCGGTGAAAGCTTGAGATCGGTTCATCGGTTTCCCAGAGACGCTCCGGCGCTCAATATTTAGCCGACGTAGGTCTTCTATCAACTGCCTGGTGAGAACGTGACCCGAGCGGGGCGGCCGTTCCTGTGCTTTGTGGGACATTTAACTTTGGCTTCCAAATTGACCCTTCATTGCGGGAGTTGCTCGTTCGGATGGTGGGGTCGTAGTCTCCGTGACAAGTCCCTTGACAACTTTAGTGGGGCTCCAACTAAAAAAAAACGAACCTCGAACGCAAAAATATAAAAAAATGATACCAGGATAAGCACACAAACATGTCGCCACGAAGTATCTTAGAAGCATACTAGCGTATATCTCAGTAGTTCCCATCTCAAGAGTCGAATCGGAGGCCGTCGCGTGCCGTTCACTGCGGAAGCGGGGGCCTTCTGCTCCCCGGAGACCCTCAACTGGCTCCTGCCGCTTCTCAAAGTGCATCCATGCTCAGTGCCCAGCGACACAAGTTCCTGCTCTAGCAGTGCAAGTCCCACTCACCTTTCAACCAAACTGCCGAGCAGCGCTTTCAGGCAGGGCTCAACTGTTTGGAAACTACCCAAGTAATACTGGAGGAACGCTTGAAGGAAGTTGTCAGGCTGCCTTCTCAGTGCACAGTCCAACTACTGTCAAGGGACTTTGACTTCGCACTGGCGGGCATGCTCTAAACTTTATACGAACGTCTTCTACCAGAAGGTACGACCTCTGTAGGGGTGACCCAGATAACCTATTTCCGTGGCATTCAAAACAATCGTCCCACAAGCAGCTTGTTTATGTTTATACAAACCGGAACGTGAGAGGTGACTAGTTCGGCATCCGTATCGGCCTATTTACAATCATCCCCAGTCGAGGCTTTCCATGGTTGCAAGCCAAACGCATTGAATGAGTTAAATACAGGATTTAAAAGACAGTGGTTATATCACATGCATACCTAACACCTCTGCATAAAATAGAAACTTAAAAATGATTCCGCCAGTGGTGTAACTTTGTGAAAATGTTTGGGGGTGCTTTTTCCTAGCCGACCCATAAAATTTTACTGGCGGTGTTAGGGGGTGAAAACGTTAAAAAGGGGTAAAACCTCTTATAACTTTGTCGAAACATCTCTAATTGCTTATTTCTCGGTTTATTTGCACACCACACTGTTCCCCCGCGGGCAAAACATATTTTGGCCCCCTGGTTTAAGCGTTTGGGGGAGCATGACCCTAATGCCCCGCCTTCTGTATCTGCCGGTGTCTAGACATACTTTAAGCCATACGCCCAAAAACCGCTGTGGCGACTGCATCTCTAACTTTCGGATTATGGGAGCAGTGCCCACCATTTTCCAGCCATTCCAGTACCTTGTTTACGGTAACAAATCAAGCGATAATCCGAGTCACCTCTGGCCCCACCGACGTCGGTGACCCTTTCCCACAACTTCAACATAAATCCTGCACCTATGCTTTAACCCTCGCCCCCGCTGGGGAGGGGGCTGAACACACCCCTCAGGTTTTTTCCTGCGGCACGGAAAAACGGCGGCGCAAAGCGCCGCCGTACTTGGCACACCTTATCCTTGATCAATTCCGCAACTTGCCCCAACATTTTGATGTTGGGTCATCTCAGGTCAGGTCACCAGTGCAGGTAAAGTGACCTCACCTAAAAAAATGTTACAAGTAAGAAATTGATGAATCTATTGGATTGAAACGTATACCACATAATGGGCCCACCGAGTGCTACACCATATATTCCGGGATTTTTTCATCAAACCGATGACCTAAGGTCAACTACGGACCATGGCCTCTCCGTTGGAAATACATGAAAGAAACAGAAATTGGGCTGTATTTGTCTAGATACAGCCAAGAATACCTTCATAATCTCCAAATCATAGTATCCTGGGCCTCTTTCCAGATTCATGCTGCAATTTTGACCTGTGACCTCTGAGAGGTCATTTGGGGCTATTCAAGCAGTTTTCAGACGTATGTCAGTGACTGCATGAAATAATGATGCAGCTTTTATTTTGATATCGTTGCGTTTGGATTGCTATTGCGAGCCGATTGATATGCATATTGACTATGATAGGTTAAAAATGACCTTGACCTGACCTGAGGTCTGGTCATTTTTATGTTTTGAACTAGTGTGACCATCTACGTCATTCGATTCCCCGTGACGAGAGGAAGCGAGTGGTGCCTAAAAAGATTCTAGGTCAACTCTGTCAGACGCTAGAGACCAAACACTCTACTCAAAATCCCACTTTCCTTGACCTGACACGACCTCAATATTGATCTGAGCTAAAAAGTGGCTTATATAGTTGCTTCATGAATTTGTAAGAGCTATTTATTTATTTATTATTTATTTATTTATTTATATGTAAGAGCTATTTGTAAGAGCGCGTTTTTTCGCTATCCTGCAAAGGGGCCGAGTTCAAGGGGGTGTTTAAACACCCCCCACCAGGGCGAAAGGTGGCACGGAGGCTCACCGGGGCGTGGATTAAGCTTCCTGCTCATCACAAGGTCACAGCTCGAAAAGCTGCAAACATGGTGAAACCACGAGCTTTTGGTGTCGTTTTTTTAACTTAAAGGAAAGTACGCAGAATAATTTTATTGTGGTTTCTTGCTATTCGCAAAATCTTGATGAACGAAACTGTCAATTATTTTTGTATCTTCGACAACATATTTGGAGGCCACTCGCCTATCATTGAAATATTTTAACTATACCGGTAAAAAGCTGAAACCTGCTCTTCATCTCTTAGCTTTTAAAACTTATTTTAAGCGTTTACAGTAATTTTGTTTGTCAAAATTTCCAGGATGAAGAAACTTTTGCGTCAGATACGTCACGTTACCCAGGTATGAGAATTCCTGGGCTTCTGATTGGTCAATTGTGATTTCTTTGAAGTCCTTTATTTCTGTTTAAAAAGAGTTTTGAAATGTAGGTTTTTTAAGATAATTTTTGTCTGTGATAGTTCCAATGTTCTACATCACTGTTTAGGACAGATATGACCTGATTGTTAGAATAAAAAATAAATGGTCATAGCCGAGACTACGTCATTTAAACGATGGTGAGAATTCTCAATAAGTCATCTAGAAATATTGACTTTGAGAGCAATTTTAAGGCATTTGGAGGCCGAATTCGCAAAAATGCGAAGATGACTTCTAACACTACTTTTGTGACCTTTTGATCCAGTCAATAATTTTTTCGTTTATCCCTTATTAAGCGCGCAGACAACCGGCTACCTATTAAGTGTTACTGTTTGAATTTTACCGCCATTAAAAGCTTACCTATCGTGTTACATTGCTGTTGAACTAACAAAGCTTTGAACACTTATTTAATAAGGAGAGCTTCAAGTGCCGACGTGATTTGTGATACACAAGACATTTTCTCGTTAGAGCCTTACGTTGCATGATGGGAGATGTAAAGTTTTCAGTGATTTCTGGTTACTTTAAAAATCATGTAGGGTTTCACATAAAGAGCTTTATTTACAGGGTTTACAAGAGCTCTCTTGTTGGCAGGGTTTAGAACGCGTGGCCGGATGTGCCATCCCCCCCCACTTTTGAAAACGTTCCAACGCGCCTGGCTTAAGAAGACTGTGCTTTAATAGTCAGCCTGTTGTTGACTGTTCTTTAATAGCTAAACTGAGGTCAAAACTGCGTTAAGCTAGAGCCATAATGTAGGCGAATCCTCGTTACGGCGAATCAAATTATATATGGTATGAACATGCTGTGTCAAATCTAAGAATGACCAAACCAAAGGTCAGATCAAGAGCATTATCTGGTCTGACAATCAATATGCATACCAATCGACTCGTAATGACAATCTAAGCGAAATGGTACCAAAGCGAAATCTCTATCATCATTTCCTGCCACGCTGTCCTGCAAAGTTGTCTGGGCTTCCTGCCAACCCATGTCTGAAAAAGGCTTTAATAGTCTCAAATAACCTTACAGAGGCCACAGATCAAACGTGCCAAGATGGACCTTTGAGGTGGCCCAATAGACTTTTATTAAGAGAACAGGAATTCATTTTAGCCCTTGCCCTACTGGAAGTAGTGTACTTCCTCGCTTCGACCCCCAACCGTTTAAATCTAAAAGAGGTGAAAATACGCGGCAAGGCACAGCGTGTTGCCCATTACCTGAACTCTCCGACAATGTACAGTTTTTTAGCCTAGGTTAACTAGTGACCTTGTGAGGTCACAAAATGGTGAAATTTTGAAACATTTAGAAAATCCCTTATAATTCGAGAATCAATAGACCTAGAATAAAGGTCAATGTGTCAATGTGTTTGTCTTGACCTAAGGATTTCCACAATATACGGCATGACCTTGTAAGGTCACGCGTAACATTGACCATAGGTCAAGGTCTAACCTAACCTAAGGTTAGGTTAGACCACCTAACATAACCTTAGGTTAAGGTCAAGGTCAGATCGCATACCATTCAAATTCTTGGGTGATGCTCGTCACTATGATACCAAATTCATTGTTGCATCCTGTCCCGTTCATAAGTTATAGCCAACAACAGTCTCTAAAACAGTAACCTTTGCTGACCTTTGGGGACCTCTGGTGCCTTTGTTATGGACTTGACCTCAAAATTGATGACATATTCCAGATTGCCTTTTCAGGAGCTTTCGAATACTGTTTAGAAACTTGATCTAGTGCCTCTAGCAGCCGAGTAACGCCCGGTGTTTCTTAGACTTATTTTTAGGACAAAAATTGCCTTAAATGACGTCATAAATCGGTGATCTGACATGACATTGACTTGAAATTTGGTCAAGATGTGTCAAAGTTTATACAATTTCTCGGTAGCGTTGGGCTAAACCAAACTGTTTTTGTGTCATTGCGAAAAATGACGAGGGGCGTCGAATCTGCCCCCCCCAAGGACGAGGGTTAAGCATAGCACCCGGTAGGTTCATTATAGTGTAAACTGTCAGTCCAATATGGTGTAAAGTGTCGGATTGCTAGGTTAAACGTGTTCTTACTTATAAATAACATTACTTAACTTTACTATACTTATTGCATAAATGAAATCCTATTTTTTTAGATTAAGTCACTTGCCCTGGCCTCATGACCTGACCTAACACGACCAAAGTTAATTTTTTTTAAAGATGAGGAATTGATCAAGGAAGATATGCAAGATACGTGACGCGGCGCCGCCAATTTCCGCTATCCTTGAAAAACATTATGGAGACCATCAATGCTTCTCTCGGACGGGCGAGGGTTAAGCACAAGCTACGTTTCCCAGATATTGACCCTGATATCCCTCCCCTTCTTAACAAGTTTCAACAGATGCACAGCTACCACATGTTGCCGATCTGACCTTGCTTTGGTACGTATAGCAGCTATGGACAGGTCCGATCTACATACAGCCTTAATGAATTCAGGACGAGATTGCTGGATACACCGTGCCATTTTGGAAAAGAAGTCCAGCAGTGGATCTTTTTTTACTTTCTGAAAAACATGATCAAGGAAATAACGACGAATCCAGCTGAACGACAAGTCGAGTCTAGCTGTACTCGATACTGTTTTTGAGACAACGGTGACACGACAATTACCATTTTGGAAAACGCACTCTTCTTTCGGCTTTGGTCGCAAGTGACAGATACCTAATTTCCATGGTTACTCCCACCGTCTAAATATGACTCCATGCGGTTATATGAAACCTCCATATCACTTTAGTAATCTTTTAAGCTAGAAATGATCTCTCCAGATGAATAGTTACTAGATAGCTTTGAACCTCTTACACGTTTTACTTAATTGCTCCATAATCCTGGCACTAGATCCTAGTAGAACGTCGCAGAATAGTTTTAGGGGTGCTTTTGGAAGTTTAGGGGTGCTTTCAAAAGTTTTAGGCGTGCTCGCGCACCCCTAAAAGTATACAAAGTTACATTGCTGGATTCCGCGACAAAAATTCCACACGTCCTAACACCGGCTTGGCTCGCTCTATCGCCTCCGCTAGGCGGCAGCTCTTTAAATTTGATTGCGTCCACATTTGCAAGGTACAAACGTGGCTAAACACACGTGTTTTGTTCCCTTGGGAGACATAGGCGGATCCAGGGGCAAGGGGGGCACGTGCCCCCCCGATCGACCCTCGGCGCCCCCTGAAATGTCGCTTCCCACCCCCCCAGGATGCGAAAGTCAGCGCCCACCGATAGGACTTGGCGCCCACCTGATAGATTTTGCCGGTCATAATTGGCGCCCCCTGGTCCGGATGGCGCCCCCTCCCATCGGCAATCCTGGATCCGCCTATGTTGGGAGACTTCCCGAGATTCTCACAAAAAGGTGCTGCGCAGACACCACGAAATCATGCTTTTACTATCGGTGAAACGTTTAATTATAAAAACATGTGTTTCGCCATATTTTCATCGTAGGGGGAAGTGACGGAACCCGACGACAGCTTCACACGCACCGGCACGGGGTCCGCCCCACCTTCGCCGGCACGGGGAGATCAGGGAAATGTATATGTCCCCTGTGGATTAAAATCGCTGTAGGAGGTGCTCGGGCATCCCAAATGATACAAGGAAGCAGCATGAAAACATCCTTTAAATTTTCATATCTCGATTCTAATGACTTTAAATTGGTTTTACGCAGCTCTCTCGCTCAGTGAAGGCAGTTTATATTATACTTTTCCATTTAACATTTGCCCTGGTGGGAGTCTTTTTGATCCACCTGAAGTTTTTCCAGGTGACCGCAAAAGGGAAGCATGCTACGCCGGCGTAGTTAGTATAGCTGGTCCTCCATCCATTTCGCATTTTCTATGAATTTTAAGTCAAAGCCATGTCAGGTCAGGTCATCAACCCAGGTCAGGTGAGCTCACCCCTACCCAAGTGGGAGCCAGTAGGGTAACTATGTTTAATATATTGATGTGAGATTCACAGCACATAATAAAGTAACCGAGTACCACAGCACGTGGTAACGGGATTGTTAATGTCCATGACCTAGGGTTATTTACGGGCCATGGACCCCCGTTGCAACCATACGGAAATTGTAAAATGCCTGTTTCTCAGTACACATGTCTAAAACCAGCTTCGAAATTACAAAATAATAAATTCCTGGGCCATTCCTGAGAATCAAGCTAAAAGGTGAGACCGGTGATCTTTATCAGGTCATTCGAGGTCAAGCAAAAGGTTTAGCTAATTCACCCATTAGCCTTTGACTTAACACGGCTACCGTTTTCATTTTACCGTAACTGTTTGTACTGCCGTTGCGAGTCAAATGAAGTACACGTCTACACCATTGCTCACCAGGCCAACAAAGCACTGGGGCTAACGATTCCTTCGCTTCAAAAAGGCCCGCGAGAGACCACGCAACTCCAAAACATTACTCACAACGTGCAACGCTAACCCCAGCTCCATTCTTGAGTATGACAGCGTAATCTGGGCTGGCGTAGCCAAAACCGACACAGAGCGGTTGACCTGATACAGAACAAATTTCTTATGTGGTTGAATTATCATGTATTCCGACCACGCAACGCTGACTTACATTTCACTTCTGACACTTCAGAATTGATTCTCTCACTGGACGCAAATTCAACACAATCTCCTTTTAATAAAATCAATATTTTCTCTCAAAATTAACTGCGAAACCTTTTTGAACTGTTTCGGCCTTCTCGTTGTTAATAGGCCTCCACGAAACCTGTCTTTTTGCTGAGCGCCGCGGCCACCTTTGTACGGTCGCCCCAGGGCTTCTATGGAGGATACCGCGAAATGCAAACAGGTTTCTGACGTCGTCAGACTCCGACTTTTTACTGCCGCACCGGCACTAAAAACATGTTTTGATATATGTATGCAGCCTGAATACGGAGGATAGCATCTAAAACTTCTTTGGGTTAACTTGTCATCGATGTGTCTGATTGCAGCATCTGATTTTGTAACTTTGTATTGTCCCTAAATCAGGAGTGACAAGAGAATACGTGGTGTCTGTGCTCCGTTTTATTTTTACTTTATTTCATGAAATAAACAAATCACCCTACCAGGTCACTCCGGGCCAATTCGTTAGCCTGAAGTCAGGTCAACCTTCAAATTTGACCAAGCATGGTAAAACCGTATATCATTCTCATCGTATTGGCGATAGGATTTCAATGGAGCGTAAATAATGACCGTATCTTGACCGGTTTGGAAGTTATTGGTGAAACATATACAACCAATGAGTAGCGTATCAGCCTCGAACTCGAATGGCCTTAATCTAGACTTTTTGCACGCAGGGGGTGGGGGGATTCTAAAGTGTCCCTCGCCTATTTTCGAGATTAAGGTCATCTCACATGTAACTTATACCTTGGCCAATGCCAAGGTAAAAGTTCACCGGTCAAGGTCACACCAAAAATTTTCAGGCCCCAATACTTCCAGTTAAATGACGTCACCCATGATGACTTTTATAAGGTCATGACGTCATAGTTAAGGTAACTCGATGTTAAAGGGAATGTGGCACCTTGGTCGAATCCTGGAATTTAGTGAAATTAGGCGTACTTTTAGCCAAAAATAATGAAACCACTCATGATTTCTCTGAAAAAATGTACAATAAGCTCAATATTCTTTTTTTAAATACTCCTCTAGAAAAATAAATAAATATCAGCCTGTCGATGATGTCACGATCTGGCAACCACTACCATACTTGAAACGCTTCAAGGGCTTCGATTAGCTGATGCTCATCGTGACGTCAGCATATGTCGTCACACCAGCAGCTCACAACAATGGCCGCCCAGCGACGGGCTGATAGGGGGGGCTAGTGTCAGGTAGGTCTTAGCTTTTTTCTACTGAAATATCGAGTTCCGAGACAAATGAAATACGGAGTACCGGGTTTTCCGACTTGCTTTACAACTTGGCTATCTCAGTTAAAATCACGTTGTGAAGGTGCCACATTCCCTTTAACACGCGCATTGACGGGGGCGGGTACCCGCCCCCTCGGGTTTTTCGGAGATAGCAGAAAAACGGCGGCGCGTAGCGCCGCCGTACTTAGCATACATTTTCCCTCATCATTTTTACAACTTCTGTAAAAATGATGTGATGTGTTTTCGATGGAGAAGTGGATGGGCAGCCCAACGCCGTTTACCGTTTTTCGCCACCTACCGTGGTTCTCGAGATCTTAGGGGGGTGGGTGCCCGCCCCCCCGTCAATGCGCAGGTGGCTCAGACCCCCGTCAATGCGCGTGTTAATGGCCAAGGAGAAGGCCACGGTTCAAAATAAAACCCTTACATCCCGCCAAACTGTGGCCGCAGGGCAGTGGCGGATCCAGGACTTCGTTTCGGGAGGCTATGGGGCACAAGCCTCTGTCGCCGCTGCCTGAGATCAGCCTCCACCTATGTATTAACTATAGGCACTCGGACAATACGAGGAGGGGGAGGGGGCTTGAGCCCCTAGCCCCCTTGTATCCGGCACTGCGCAGGGCTATTCAGAGTGTATATTACGAGGAATAGATCAGATTCTGACGAAATAGGTGAGTGAACTTGAACGACCTCAGTAGGTGAGTGAACTTGAACGACCTTAGTTTCCGAGATCTCAGGGGGCCTACCAGGCTAACCCTCCAGTGCACGTTAGTGCCAGACCCCTCTCCAGTGTGATTATTAATCACGGCAATTCCCAACAGGTCCTCCAAAATTTCAGAGTGCATTGATTTGTAGGACCCTCCCTCGGTGACCGTACTCCACCTTCATTGTAATCGCGATTTTTCCCGCTTAATACGAGCACTGGAGGGGAGGAAGCTCGGAATCCCCACCTATTTTTCGTTTGACCTTGAAGGTACTACTGATCTAGATAGATGATAATGGCTAAAATGTAGTTTAGCATAGCCCCATCACACACAACCGACGTTTTTCTAAGACTCTTAGTTTCCGAGATCTCAGGAGGCCTAGCAGGCTAACCCTCCAGTGCACGTTAGTGCCAGACCCCTCTCCAGTGTGATTATTAATCACGGCAATACCCAACAGGTCCTCAACACCAACCACATTTGACCTTTACGACCTCCTTCAGCCTTGAGGATAACAGCTTATGTCAATGAGAGTTGGCTGTAATCAAGATCACTAAACCTCACATACACCCTAACGAAATTTGCTCTCTTCGTTTTCGTGTGGGGGACGGGAGCACTTTTGGACCCTTTCTCTGCACGTTTGAGCCAGACATCACTCCACTGCACATGCTTACATAAGCATGAAAACTACTTCACATTTCCAAATGGCCGGGAAAGCACCGCTCTAAATTACCGCTATGGTCGGAAAACAGTGTCTAAATCGAGCCTGCTTGATATTGTAGCCTGGATGTATATACTACAACTTGCAATGTTCATTGAGCTGCAACACCCTAGCCTTTGACCGGACCCAAGAATGGATAACGGTGCAATAACAAGTCACTCCAGTACTTTGGAATGACCTAGAGGAAACGTTTCTAAATCGTTTAGTTCCTGAGAAATACTGACGTTTTATCAGTATGCTTCACTTGAGTAATTTTGACCTTTTATGACTTCTAGTGGCCTCCAAATTGACCTGACAAAAAATGACATCAACTTCAATTGAATACGCGACAAGCCTTCGATTGTGTTTTTTCGTCTTCCTAGCCCATTCAGTTACCCAGGTATGGAAGGACCTGTGACCCCAACCATAGGGGAGGTGGACTGTACCCACCATCGAGCCGAAGGTTCAGGTGCTGATTATTGACATTGCTCAAAATTGTATCACACCCAATAGTTTCGATACATCTGTTCGGCAGTCTGGCTCGGCACTTGAGAATTACCTGCAGCCTCAGCGCACCAGAGTGAGAGTCTGAAGAGAGAGTTTTCACAGCGGTCGGCGAGGCCAGCGCCCTCTGGGGTGAGAAGTGACCTGAGCGCGGCCCTGAGGGGCCTCGGCGGCTGGCCGTCTGGCACACACTGGGACTGCAGACTGACTGTGGCTGCGGGCCCGGCATCAGACCGGTACCGGACGCGGCCCACTGAACCGCGCCAATTTCGGTACCGCCGCCAGGGGCGCTCCCGTCCAGACAACCGGACGCCGCCCGGCCGCATACTGGCCGTCTCTACACGAGAGATGAAAACGAATTTAGTTTGTACTTTTTCCATCCTAAAGAACAACAGTTGGAACTAAATGCTCGCATATTTAGTTCTAGAGGTGATTTCGGACCAAAAAATGGCTATAGAAAAAATACATCATATTTTGATTGGCATAATTGTGTCATACTCTCAAGATATAGGGCACCAACAAAGCTTTCTGGGTCCTTTTTAAGGGTAGGCCATATCCTGTTTGTATCCACGGCACACTGTGCACAGACTTAAATTCTAACTTAAAACAGCAAAGTACGAAGAAAAAGTAGAGAACTCGCAATATTTTATATATCAAAGAATTTTTGCAACTAATGCTTAATTTTTCCAGACAGATACGTACATTTCAAACCGCCAGACTCAGGCTAATGATAAACAAATTTCAGAAGGGCAGGAGCTGGAAATGGGCAACGAAAGCTGGTGGGGGAAGGGGGAAAGCGAGGGGGAACTTTTATTGTATTGCTTCATCTATAAATGGATGTTTATCTGTTAGTGATTTGAACTAAATAAACAAATAAAGAAAGACCATGCCAGGCCACTCCCGGTCAATTCGTTGCCTGAAGGCAGGTGAACCTTGAAATTTGACCTAGCATGGTAAAACCGTATTTCATTCGATTCGTATTGACGGAACGATTACAACGGAGGGTAAATAATGGCCATACCTTAACTGGTTTGGAAGTTATTGGTGAAACATATACGCCCAACAGTTTGAGTAGCATACCGGCCTCAAACTCGATTGACCTCAATCTAGGCATGCACGCAGTGTAGGGAGATTTAAAGTGTTTGAGAAGCTCATGCCCAACCTCTACCAATCAACTCTCATGCGAGAGCTGGTATTTTAGAAGCGGTTAGAGGAGTGTAGTTCTGGCGCACGAACTTCAATTTACAGCGAGAAACGGGCGCTTGCGGGTAGTTTGTGACTGATTTCGCGGGTTTTCCATGCGCCATTTCCACTAAAATACATTAAATGAGCATGTAGGGCCCTAACCAAATTTAGGTAATTTCTTATCTTCGCTGCCCCAACCATATTGACGCTGATCGTTGCACAGAGCTGATATCTCGGGGATGAGGTGGCTTAGTGGATAGCACCCCTGTCTTCTAAGCCATCGCTCCCGGGTTCAAGTCCCGGCGGAGCCTCTGAATAAGTCGATCTGATCCCCAAAATCCCTTCCAACATGGTGCGAGTTGGCGACGCCGTATGACCCTGGCAGTTGGTGTGTCGTTAAACCCCAACAATTATTAGAGCTGATAGCTCCTCCCAGAACTTCATTTCCAGAACCCAAAACTTCACTCGTAACTTGCCTGTCCCCACACTTTTTGGCCGGTGACGGAGCCACTGGCACTGGGGGTTAGATATTGCCAAAAAACAGCCGACGCGCTTCAGTACGCCCGGCTGCGGCCTTGTTGTCCTTAGTCGCCATTGCAGCGGCGCGAGCAATGACAGATTGCTGACGGGAGCCTAATTGGCGGGAAAATCACGCCTCGCGGAGCTGGAACCGTTCCCACTCCAAATTCAAACACCCGCCCCGTTCATTATCGCAGGAAAATTGATGAGAGAACATTGACCTCATTCCTTCGATCGATGCAAGATTGAGGGTACCGTTCCCACCACTGCCTTTGTTGCGCAATGTCTCACACCTTGCGACCGCGCTGTGCCTTAGTGTGTACTTGTTTCAAGATCTCTCTGTCTCTCTGTCTCTCTGTCTCTCTGTCTCTCTGTCTCTCTGTCTCTCTGTCTCTCTGTCTCTCTGTCTCTCTGTCTCTCTGTCTCTCTGTCTCTCTGTCTCTCTGTCTCTCTGTCTCTCTGTCTCTCTGTCTCTCTGTCTCTCTGTCTCTCTCTCTCTGTCTCTCTGTCTCTCTGTCTCTCTGTCTCTCTGTCTCTCTGTCTCTCTGTCTCTCTGTCTCTCTGTCTCTCTGTCTCTCTGTCTCTCTGTCTCTCTGTCTCTCTGTCTCTCTGTCTCTCTGTCTCTCTGTCTCTGTCTCTCTGTCTCTCTGTCTCTCTGTCTCTCTGTCTCTCTGTCTCTCTGTCTCTCTGTCTCTCTGTCTCTCTCTCTCTCTCTCTCTCTCTCTCTCTCTCTCTCTCTCTCTCTCTCTCTCTCTCTCTCTCTCTCTCTCTCTCTCTCTCTCTCTCTCTCTCTCTCTCTCTCTCTCTCTCTCTCTCTCTCTCTCTCTCTCTCTCTCTCTCTCTCTCTCCCATTTATCTCTCTTCCACCACAATGAAGGCTCTGGCACAATCGGAACCAGAGCTTCACTTTGAGCGGCACGTACAGCAATCTAAGACATTCCACAGGAAATATCGTCTTCCACCAGCCCGTTCTACCGAACACATATTGCTAAGACCAGAGGCTAAATTTCAGCCCTTGCCATGATGACATGTGTATTGGACTCCACTGTGACGACCGACATCTAGCATCCTGAAAAATTAGACATCCTACATGGTGGTCACTTTTCTCATTGAAGATGTTGTGTTCAGACGACTCAGCGCATTCAGCTAGAAACCTTTTCAATGATAGCAGATGTTTCAATGGACGACAGAGAAGTGAATGATTGGTGTTTTTGAGCCTATGATGTTTTGTTCCGCATGATGTATTTTGACCACAGACGCAATGATAAACGTTCACAATTGCTATAAGAATACAGGGATCACCGTGACCCACATAGCTGGTTTTTGCCTGTAACTTATTTGAACATTTTGCAAAGCAGGAAGAAGTCGCGAGTAAGGTGGAAACGAACTCATCACCGATTGTTGTGAGATCAGCTGCCCAAGTTCACCCCCTCCAAAAAAAAACTCACAACCAGTATCATAAACGGGTACTTCAAACGAAACTATATTACCCGTGCTCCCAAGAAGAGGTAAAATTACAATAGTTGCGGAGCTCATTAGGCTTTGAAACCGTTCCCGCACATATCTCCAGTGTATCAGGGACTCAACGCCAAAGCGTCGCACACTGGGGCAAATGGCCTCCAAAACCGGTCAAACCTCCAATTTTGACATCTTCAAAATCGGACTTAATCGTTTGGCTCTGACAGAGAAATGTCCAAAACCTTGGAAAAGCATATTTGTATCAATTGTTCTCTTCTTTAGCCGCTTGCACTGATGCTGGAACACAGCGCATTAAACACGCCGCAGCCCGGCGTCAAGTTGACTCGAGAGGAGGTGCACTTTCCGATGCATTATCAACCATGGTCGCAGTCACAAAACCCTTGTCTATCTATATCAATGGAAAGCTGGGAACACCCTGAAGACACTCAATATTGTAAAGTACGAAATTTGACTATAAGAGCCTGATAGTAATAGTAACTATTGGGACATGTAAAGTTTCTAACTTATTCTCAAATCCTAAACTTCGTTAGACTTGCGATAAAACGCACAGCGAGTTTCACTAAGAAATTTATATGTGGTGATGCAATGTTGTGTCCGCTAACCAGCCGTGAAAAAAATTTGCTCGGCATCAATTGTCCCAGGGGAGATATGACACTTCTTGTGCGGCAATGTAGTCCAAGTAGCGCGGTGAGGCCGGCGGCTACGGCGGCCGTCGGCTCATGTTACGCGGCAGTTGGAGTACGGACGGCTGACAGGGCGCCGTGTCGAGTCGTGATAGGGAAAGGCGGACTTGCAAGACGCTGGGCAGAGAGTCAATCTGTGCAAAAACCGATTTTAACACCCGCACTGAGGATGAGGGAAGATCAGAGAAGAGTCACTCATTTGTTCATGGAGAGCTCAAAACTACGACCAGAAGGACGCTGTTAAAAATCAGAAAAGAGATTTACAGGAACGTTTTCGTGCTACCATGAGTCTGGTCGTCAATCAACCAAAGGTGGGAAGGGGGGGGCAACGGCACAGCTAATGAAGGAAACACAATCCGCCGTGCTTTCGGGAACGTCCGACAGTTCAGCGAGGTTACTGGGGTAGGCCTGGATCTGCTACAAAGGTTCTCGGTAATATTAACCGCACTATCATCATCAAGGGCGTAGCCAGGATTTCATTCGGGGGGGGCGGCGCCCCGAAAAGGGCCCCTGCGACAGCGCCAAAAGGGCCCTGATGGGTAAAAAGGGCCCTGCTTGTTACAGAATTGTGTCCTCAGGGGGACCCTTCGGGCCCTCCGGGGGCGGCTGTCGCTGCCCCCTCCCCTTGGCTACGTCCCTGATCACCATCATCAACAATCGAAATTGAGAAGCATCCGGCCTATGCTCTAGAGACAGCGAGGCTTTTTGTAAACGTGTACCCATGGTACAACATGCCGGCAACCATACATAAGGTGCAAATGCACGGGGAAGATGTTACTGAGAGCCTGAAAATTTTCAGAAATTTTCATGGAGGAGGCCCAGGAGGCAAGGAATCTTGCTTGCATGCAAAATCATACCAGAGAAACATCTAGAGTTGACAATCACTAATCAGTACCAGTGCCTGCTTATCACCAATGACCTCGTGGTAACATGATCTCCGATGATATTAAAAAATCCAGGAGGCCCATGACAACGGCGGTTTCGAGCCTGGCAGTAGCCCTCTTTATAAGCTGAAAGATAGTGGCACTAACCATTAATAATTCGATGATGCGTGAGTGGGTACTTGGATGTGAGACTGCTTCAAGAACTTACCTAGACTTCAAGGAGAATTCTCGGGGTTAATGGATAGCAGACTGGATAAAGGGACGCGGGATATTAAATAGGAGAGCGACACAAAGATGCAAAAGAGGTGGCATGATTTAATGAGCATTCTCTGTGAGTTTAATGTTTTGTCTGTTTCCGCACGTTTGTGCTCATTTTATGAGAAGAGTGACGATAATTATTCCCTGAAATCGCGCTTAACATTATTGTGTTAATAAATGCAGCTCCCGCGCATGACCCGAGAAGTTCCGATATGGTTCGGTACTGGATTTAAGGATGTCAAATAGGGAAGGAGTGAATTTGTGCCCTTATTTATCATGTGGTACTTAATAGTTAAACCAGAGTGAAGGCTCAGCAAGACCTCTGACCTATGATGACCTTGAATATGTCGGATCGGTTTTTGAAATATTACTTTTTTCTTACACTTTAACCGTCACTGGACCCGTCTTATCTGATTCTGTCTCATTGAGTGTCTGCAAAACTGGAAAGAACGAAATCAAATTCCGATAATTATAAAACTTGAAAAACAGTTTATCTGATATGACCTGGTGTAGATACCCAATGTTTTGTGGCTGGGCAATGAAGTTCAGAGTAGCAGCTTTCATTCGAACACAAAAAAGTATTCCTAATCCAAGTTTTCTTTTGTTACGAGGTTTTGGCCTATTTTGAAGCCCAGTTGCCCCAGTGTGCGTTGGCACGCCGGCTGCACTGCAGTTCGGGTAGGAAGTCGGCACTTTCAGGACCGAGTCGAGGCGGGGGTGTTATCATTTACCTGCTTATACACGTGTAAGCGGCATACAAGCGGATCAGCAGTATAATACACAACCCCCACCACTTAACAGCGTCGCTTCAAAAGCTCGCAAGCAGTTCTCTGTTTATGAGGCCGGCTCTGTCATATAAACCCTGGGACCTTTTTACCTACTTTAGGCTTTATTTTGGTCACAACGTATCTTACGATTAGAATCTAGCAATAACACTGTTAAACTGTTTATATAATATTATCACACATATTCAGCAGTCTTAAAAGCCAGACACTCAACAAGCGGCGCATCCAGGACTTCATTTGGGGGGTGGGGCTGGGGGCTCAGGCCTTTATTTCATGTCATGTCATGTTGTGTTTTCATCTAAGTAATCAAGAAGCTCGAATGTTTTACTTCCATTAACCTTCCATAAATATTCAATTGATATGTTGAATTATTGCGTAATCATTCATTAAAACCTAGCCATCACAATTAATGCTCAATGCATGGGCTGCACTAGTAGCTACCGCCATCGGCGGATGCAAGGGAGGGCTGGGGGGGGGCTCAAGCTCTTTGGAAATGTTTGAGTCCCCATAGCTAATGCACAGGCGGAGGCTGATCCGAGGCAACGACGGGTGGTGAAGAGCTCGAGTTCTTAGCCCGCCCCCTCAAGTGAAGCCCTGGACATGCCACCGGCTGCAACGTTCCTTTGACATCGGATCAGTTTATCCGGTAAACTTACTTATTGGTGCAAACGCTTAAAGCAAAAGAAAAACATGTTTTGAAGGGAGCACTCTGTTCCGCGTTGCGCATACTTTTCCTAAGGTGAATAACATGTTAAATGTGTTAAGATTTGACACGCTGACTAATCTTCCCGAAAATAAGGGGATCCAAGACTTAACGACACCCAATAGCTGTCATAACACCTTATGCGCAGGGGAAAAATTTCCCATACTGAAGTTGTCAGTGGTGAATTTAGAGAAGGGAAAATCTGGCACACTGATGACGTCACAATTTGGTGGCTCGTGACCAAGGACTGTTCCCACACATGATGTTTAGAACTTTCAAAATAATTACAAAGGCATGTATGTTAGTGATTAAAATCATGCTTGCCTGTTTGGCCTTTGGTTTCTAGAATGCAATAACTTGAAATGTATTTAGTTCCATTGATATCGAAGAGGCTGCTTTTTCCTACTATCGAAGTCTGTCTTTGAAGACCCCGTAAGTCCAGAGCATCAGAGCATGATACGACAGTCGCCTCTAAAAAATAGGCCTAAAAAAGGTCGACGACGCAACGATGTGTCGACTTCTTGCCAAACACCGGACATGTCAACTTGGCTCAGATGCACGACTTCCCCGCCCTAATCTCCAGACTCGGTGAGCACGGGAGAATTGTAGAGCACGTGACGTTAGCACCTGTCAGCTGCTTCCGGCGCAGTGCTACGAATGCATACAGCTCGCTGAAGCAGTCGACGACAGGGCCCCTCACGACGAGAGACGTGGCAGCCGAGAGCGCCGCGAAGTTTCCGGCCAGACGCCACACAAAAGCGCCGTTAATGGCCGCCTCCGCACCAGAGGCGGCCGCCGCTAATGCACGGCTTTATTAAATGATGGACCCCGCCATGTGGCGGCGCTAACGCGGCTGGTCCCGTCCCGCCGGCGCGCCGGCGCCGCTTTTCAGCATATATCCAATGGGAGGTAGGAAGCAAAGCCGTTCCAAAACAAGCAAAAAAAAACAAATTCAATGTGCGAGCTCTTCTTGGTTCCGCTTTGATATGGTTTGGAATGATACATCTCATAGAGGTTTCCAAAAAACCAACGCCATCATATGCCTCGTCAACCCAAGCACGTCAGTGCCCAAAGACATAAAACGGCGCAATCGACCACTACAAGTGCTTGCGTCCGGCTGTCGCTCCTTGTGGAGAGCCCGACAACACCCGATTTCATTAACCCTCGCCCCACGGGGGCATCGATGCCCCCACCCCCTGGGGCGAAGGTGGCACCGGACCCCCGGTGGGGCGCGGGTTAATGCGACAATGCGGGGTGGCTGGGCTCCGCAGCGATCAAGCAGAACAAAGACAGCAAAGAGCACACCCGCAAGCAGCGCAACTGATCAAAATTGCTAGTCATTGCGACAGAACGCCCCACTGTCACTGTGACAGAGCGACCTGCGGCAGAACGCCCCACACCCAAGGCGACAGAACACCACAACACTGCGACAGAACGCCCCACAGTCGCTGCGACAGAACATCAGACACTGGGACAGAGCATCCCAGTCACTGGGACAGAACACCCCAGTCACTGCAACAGAACGCCCCACAGCTGAGGGGCCTTCACACAGCTGTACACAGCCACTGCGACAGAACGTCCCACAACCGCTGCGACAGAACGTCCCACGGTCACTGGGACAGAACGTCCCACAGCCAATGCAACAGAACACCCCACAGTCACTGTGACAAGGTGGCTATCCTTGCCAGGGACAAGGCTGCAACTGGAAGTCAGAAAATCCCAAACTCACAATTTCATTTCTTCATACTGGTTACAAGCTGCCAATGATAGCGGAGAGCTGAAGCTCGGACGTCTCTGACCGGCAAGGCGTTCGCAATGAACACTTGAGGCGAAACAAAATCCATTGTAGATGAAAAGCCGGGTGGGGGGGGGCCAGGTGTTCCCACGTCTCAGCCAGTCGATTGGCTGAAGGGGAGAGCGGAATGTTAGAAGTGTAGAGGCGGTGGCGGGGAGAGGTGCAGAGCCGGGGAGGGAAGCAAGAGTAGAGACGGAGGGAGGATGGGGGACATGGGCGGGGAAAGGTGTAGAGTCGGGGGAGAGGTGCAGCGGCGGGGAGAGGATCAGGGGCAGAGGCGGGGAAAGGAGCAGGGACAGGGATAGAAACAGGGAGAGGTGCAGAATTGGCGACCCGGTCATAGCGGAAATATCGAAGACACCAAAAGACTTGAACAGCTGGTGCCTTTTTAACCCCTCCCCTTGTTTTTTACCCGACTGGTGTGCCCGCGCTCGCCGCCATCCTCACCGAGGAGAGAGCCTAAGAGAGATCAGAAGTTCAAGATAAGACATAACTTCTCGTCCATCGGTCTAGAAGTTCGTCAAAAACACGAGGCACAACAATTTTAAAATCCGGCGGAGTCGGGGCCAGAGTCAATTTTTGAGGGCCGGAGCCGGTAGCGACGCCACAGAAGGCCCACTGATTCTGCAACCCTGTCACCGGAAATGTAAACTTCCTGTTCCCAATTGGTATAAGTCAACAGGATGAGTATTATTCGCTTCGGTCATTCTGCCAAAAGACCCGTCTACTAGGACGGTTCGATGGAAACGGACCCTGGAGTAACAGTGAACTTGCTTGCCCCTGAGGAACCTGAAACTTATATATATAATCTTAACTGAAGTTGTAAGATAGTGCAAAGCCAATGCATTATTTCTTGCTATTCAGCACTTATTGGTGATAACATGTGATTAACATGTGATTTTGAACCATTGGAAGACCTTGGAGCGGAGAACTTTATAAATGTTTTTGTTCATTTTCCATGTGTTTTGATGCTAAATATGCTAAAATTATTATCGAAATGACTTATCAGCGTGATTCTATTGCTCTTCCCACTGACGGTTTGCATTTATCCGCCAGTGCCATCTAGCGTTCGAGACAGGAAAAGCGCAAGAAACAGTCAATCTCGCGTGCAGTTATCGAGGGATTGTTTCCCATTCTCGAAGAACATATTACTGTGTGTCCACGTTTAATATCTCAACTCATCTACCACCGTATCCTTATCTACCTGTTCATGTTACGCTCCTCTGTCTCTCTCTGTCTCTCTCTGTCTCTCTCTCTCTGTCTCTCTCTCTCTCTCTCTCTCTCTCTCTCTCTCTCTCTCTCTCTCTCTCTCTCTCTCTCTCTCTCTCTCTCTCTCTCTCTCTCTCTCTCTCTCTCTCTCTCTCTCTCTCTCTCTCTCTCTCTCTCTCTCTCTCTCTCTCTCTCTCTCTCTCTCTCTCTCTCTCTCTCTCTCTCTCTCTCTCTCTCTCTGTCTCTCTGTCTCTCTGTCTCTCTGTCTCTCTGTCTCTCTGTCTCTCTGTCTCTCTGTCTCTCTGTCTCTCTGTCTCTCTGTCTCTCTGTCTCTCTGTCTCTCTGTCTCTCTGTCTCTCTGTCTCTCTGTCTCTCTGTCTCTCTGTCTCTCTGTCTCTCTGTCTCTCTGTCTCTCTGTCTCTCTGTCTCTCTGTCTCTCTGTCTCTCTGTCTCTCTGTCTCTCTGTCTCTCTTCTCTGTCTCTCTGTCTCTCTGTCTCTCTGTCTCTCTCTCTCTGTCTCTCTGTCTCTCTGTCTCTCTCTCTCTCTCTCTCTCTCTCTCTCTCTCTCTCTCTCTCTCTCTCTCTCTCTCTCTCTCTCTCTCTCTCTCTCTCTCTCTCTCTCTCTCTCTCTCTCTCTCTCGACTCCACGCATTCGATCCAGTGCATGATCGGGCCACCGCGCATCTGACGTCAAGAATCGACATTGATATTGCCTCTCATCTGAGAGATTGGGGTTTCAGGGCACGTCAGCAGCAAGGGCTCTCATCTGAGAGGATGCACTAAATACGAGAAGAACCAAGAATTGAATCCGGCTTTTCGAGTGTGCATTTTGACGGCAGAAAAATACTCTTACGTTATGATCTACCGTCAGCCTGATGAGCCCGGGCCTCCAATGCGTAGAGTAGCACAACAGGAGAGGCACATCGCTGTTGTCGCTACAGCTGCCAGCGAATATTTAACCAATTTTACCCTCGATTCAGAAAATGACACGCTATTCTTAATACGCGCATTCAGGGATTATGAGTCACCTTCGCTTTCACGGGAGGGGGAGGGCGGCGGGCAACCGCCCTCCCCAAAGATCTCGAGAACTACACTAGATAGGGGAAAACGGTAAACGGCGTAGGGTAGCCCATCCAATTCTCTATCGAAAATACTGTGTCATTTTTTGTCAGGTCACATCTTAAGTCACCAGAGGTTAAAACATGCCATCATAGGGATAACATGTAAATGAAGGTTTTCGGTCATTACATCTGAACAAGTAAAAATAGGGCAACACAATTTAAACTATATGAATCCTAGCATCAAGCTGAATCGAATGATATATAATATGACCTTGCTAGGTCAAATCAGTCAACTAGGAAAAATACATAGCATTAGAACCGCAATGACAAGGCAAATCTAATGCAGTTAAACTTAGCGCTCTATGGCTATCCATTACTTAGTTATTCAGTTAAAACCATGTTCCCATGTATTTCCAATGGACAGGTCATGGCTCGTACCTAACCTTATGTCATCGATATCAGAAATACCGGAACACATTTTAGAGAACTCGGCAGGCCCATTATGTGATATAAGTTTCTATCGTATAAGTTCACCCTGTTTTGGATTATGCTATCTTAAACATATTTTAGGTCAGGTTACTTGACCTGTACTGGTAAACTGACCTAACATGACCTAAGCTTAAAATGTTTCCAAAAATTGTAAAAATTATCAGGGAAAAGGTATACCAAGTACAGCATCGCTATCTAAAAAACAGAGGGGGTGGGTATCCGCCCCGCCCCCGCCAATGTGGGTGTTAAGAAGCTTATGAAGGAGAAATAGCTGTATTGGGGAAGACAGAACAGCAGCAAACAGAGGGAAAACAGGGGACACAGTTCTATTTTTTTAGCTTTTTGAAGGATTTATTTACATGGTTTATGAGGGTCCATTGGTTTACAACATGCCAGCTTCACTCATGCGTTAAGTGTGACTAAGTGGTTAAGCGCGGCTTTGCCCAAAATTGAATTTGAGGACAATAATGATACACAGCTTTCTGAATGGACAAGTGAGCTCATATCGCACCAGACGTCACAACAAGTTATGTATTTTTCCAAGGTAGATTAATTGTTACCTCGAGATTAAAAAGGTTCCCAAGGCACCATTGGTTTACATGCCGTCCAGTAACTGAAAGACCTACCGCTCTCCGTGCGGATGGTTGTTAGGCCTCTCACCCAGAAGCGCTTCTGAATGTCATGCTGTGTGACGCCGAGAGACGGACACAAACATCCACCGTCAAAAGTGGTAGAGATGATGACTCAGTGTCGCTCAGCAGGACATGGTTAAGTGCAACTTTACCCAAAACTGAATTCGAGGGCAATAATGATACAGAGCTTACCGGCTGGTAAAGTGAGCTTATCTCACACCAGACATCACAACAAATTATGCATTTTTTCCCAACACAGAGTAATTATTACCTTGGGATAAAAAAGTTCCCAAAAAGGCAAGGGGACGCGGAGTCTAACGAGAATAAATGAATATCACCGACGTACACAGCCAGCACATGGGCACATGCTAGACTGTGATTCAGTATCACATACAATGGGCCGCACCTCGCTGGCCGAGGTTTAATTTTGAAAGGAATGAAGTGAACAGAAAGAAATATTCCTGTCTGGTTGCCTGATATTTTCCCGACCACGTCGGCAGGATCGGCCTTTTTCTGATCTCTGAGCGGAACCTGCACTCACGGTAACTCAGCCTGCCGGAACTCTACACTTCCGGAGAGACAGCGCCCGCTTACCCCGGGCACACTCAGGCCGAGGAAAGGGCTATTCAACTGGTAACACAGGCAGGGTCTGAAGTGGTGGGGAGAGCAGCCCGCCAAGGCTATATTTGTCCAAGAACGCATCACCGACAAAGCATCCTAGTGTTTTAATCGAAGCGAGACGTTGTTGCCTGATACAGTCTACAAAACTAGTACGCCGTTGCTGGTTTTCCGCGCTGGTGATGCAGAAATATTTGCTTTATAAGGCAAATAAAGCCCCAATTTATTGTTTTCTGTATGACGATGTATTCAAATCACCATTGCATCTGCTTTCGAAGAAATATTTACTCGGTCGCAGTTTTTTACAACAAAAAAAACTTGGGTTCCAGGTCATGATCGTCGCCAACGACAAAAGTTAGGGGAGGGGATCCATCTTCAATCTCCTGATGACGACAAAGTTTCCCTTAGAAAAAAGCCGGCAGATTTTGACTCCTTGTTACCTTGGTCACATAGTGGTGATAGAACGTCCCCATTATCCTTGATTTGGCTGAAATCGGACATATTTATGAAAAATGGGGAGTACTTCTAACTGCCCCACCTCTTCCTTCGACGTGTAGGGTCGAAAAAAGAGAGTGGCATACCACCGTATAGGGTGGTATACTCTCTTTATTTTCTCCCTTTCAAGCATCAAGCGTAGGGTAAGCACGGATGACAGTACACAGGAGATAAGAGTACACAGCAGCTGTTTTGGTTATTTAGTAACCACTGAGATGGTGGATACCGTGGTATAAAAAGCAAGGTCAGTGCTTTGGTTGCTAAACAAATTTAACGTGATCCTGTTCTTTCCGCGGGAGTAAAGAACGAAATAAGTTTCTGGGCACCCCTGGTGCAATATTTCTTAACTAGGTAAACTCGTAGGCCATGCTTCTATTATCGATAGTATTGTATTACGGTATGTCGTCAGTAAGAAAGCTGGGCCAGAACTGTGCTGCAGAACTGGAGCTCACGCTAAATCGCCTGCCAACATGTTCATGAAGAATTACTTCCCGAGGAAGCATGTCCGGCAAGAGTACGCAGTAGACCATTGTGCAAGAGTACGCATCCTTAAGAGAAAGGAAAAATTTATTTTCACTCGGGACAGAGTCCGTATTCATATTTGGAAAACCAAACACTGCAACATAGTTCTTGTACATCTAAAACGATATGAAATCCTACAATCGCCTAGTTTGACGAAAAAAATATTCGCGACATGGCCTATGCACCTAAAGTACAGCGGGGCATCAATGCGTACTCCAGCCTCCTCTTTTGCGTACTCTTACCGACCAAATCCGGCAAGAGTACGCACGTGACTTTTTATTTTTGATGGGCTCGTGGCGAGTAACTTTCAAAGACATCGAATTGAACATGAACTACACACAGCAAATTCTTCAGGCTTAACAACCATATAAAAATGTTAGCTGTCAGACATATAGGAGACAAGCGAAAGCCTTAACAAATTTAAGTGCGTGCTCTAGCACGGACTTCACCAGGTGACTTATTGGATTCCCTAATGCTCCACAAGCGCAGAAAGATGCAACGGTAATATGAAACGCCTAAATACAGATTACGAGTAGCATTTACTTGCAAAATTCGAGCAAAATCGATCCACTGGTTGGCTCGAGACCCTGACAACATTTAATTCGTCAGAGTTCACATGTACAGTGAGCTTTGGTAGAGCTCAACACCAGATTCAGAATCAACGGGGTGGATTACCCCCCGGTGATATGGTTTGACATTATTTCAAGTGATGTTTTCAGCGGCATGTAATTGCACATACCTGCCCTGCCTAATCATTGACCTATAATAATAACTAGACAGATAACTCAACTTTTCACAAAATTCCCAGCGACAACGCCGCAGAGTGGCAAAACATACAAATTCCGGGACGTCCGCCATAGGTTTACGTTGTTTGCGTGTGTGAGTTAAAAAAATTAAATCATGCGCTGCGTATGCGTGCACGAATAAGTTTGGTGCTCTTAAGGAAGATGGAAGAAAGGTGACCTTCCACAAGCAAGTTTTTTTCGGAAATAATGGCTGAAATTTCATTTTTAAGCCTTTAATTGTGACGGTATTTTGTGCTGCCGGTATCGGCGATGTCCATGGACAATGTAGGGCTTGTTTATGGATATAAGTCGAACCAGCGCCTTTTTGCAGCTTGGCTGCTTTAAGTTTGTCCACAGGTCTGGTGCGAATGGGTTAAGTGAAACTTTTCCGCTATATTTTTTAACTTTGACTTAAAATGAGGGGAGTACCGAGGCAGCACCAATTAGAGCACCACTGCCCTGCCCAGTCAGCCCCTTGCCCCCCTGGACCCGCCTCTGATTGGGCGCCCTAACCCCTGACCGATGGGCCAGGCGCGGATCCAGGATCGCCGATCGGGAGGGCGGGCACATTGCCGAGAGGGCACCACTTGTGGCCCAGGGGGCGCCATTCTTTACCCAGGGGGGCGTCATTTTCGGCCCAGGGGGCGCCAAATCCTACCGCGGGGCACCGATTTTCGCATCCTGGGGGAGTGGAAGTGGGAATTTTTTGCCTCGCAGACCTAGTGTAAAGCGAAATTTCAGGGGGGCGCCATCAACATTTCAGGGGGTGCCGAGGGTCGATCGGGGAAGGGGGTACCTGCTCCCCTTGCCCCCTGGATCCGCCTATGAGTGGGCGCCCTACCCCTGACCGATGGGCCAGGCGCGGATCCAGGATCGCCGATCGGGAGGAGGGGGCACATTGCCGAGGGGGCACCACTTTTGACCCAGGGGTGCCATTTTTGACCCAGGGGGCGTCATTTTCGGCCCAGGGGGCGCCAAATCCTATCGCGGGGCGCCGATTTTCGCATCCGGGGGGAGGTAGGAGCGGGAACTATTTTTGCCTCGCAAACCTATGTGTAAAGCGAAATTTCAGGGGGCGCCATGAGCTTTCAGGGGGCGCCGAGGGTCAATCGCGGGGGGGCACGTGCCCCTGCCCCCTGGATCCGCGACTGCGATGGGCGCCCACCCTCACCCCACCCCTTGACCGAAATCCTGAATTCGCGCCTGAAAGGCCCGTTGAGAAAAGGGTTGGTTGCAAAGCCGCCAAGATTCCACCGCACCACGTGATAATCATGGGCATGTCTCAGATATTTGTTTCATTCAGCCGTGATTAAAAGGCTTAGAGAAACGCACAGACATCACGCAACAAGACATTACTCGTCAAATTTGGTCATAATTCAGGACTGATATAGGCATTTAATACACTCAGGCTATTGACATACCGTCCTTTTCGCCACTCTAATCAGCTGACGCTAGTGCTTCAAATGGGCACGGCCAGCGCCCCAGCGGCCGGTCGGGAGTTGGCTGTCTAGTTATTATACAAGTCCGTGTGCCTAATCTAATACAGTTCGAACTGAGTATCTATCTCGCAGAGGACCACTGGAGCCCACCACAGCATAGAGGCGTCAGCTACATTTTCTGAAATGAACAGATGGGTCAACGTTCAGGAACGAATGAAACAGAAGCAATGGAATAGATTAGAAGCAATACTACTCCCATACCAATTACTTCCTGAGTTGCATCGAGAGGAACGTCATCACGTGGTGAAGCTTAAAAACGTACATTTATCGACCCTTTATCGGGCTATCACTCGAAACCGATGGGCAGCGGGCGGAAAAATTAGCATCGCTTGGTCAAAAATAAGGACAAACCTAGCAAATTACACAAGTTATGCAAATTTCGGATTCCAAATTTAGGCATGTTATGTCGCTCACAAACTTCAACTGTAGCAAGAGAGCCAAATTCGAAAATCTTAGCAACTTTCTGAGTAAAAGGCCTTTGAAAAAATGTCTCTAACTCTGAGAAAAACGCCTTTGAAAAAATGTCTCTAAATGTAATTGTTTTGGGATTCCACCAAAACTAACCTCAAATTTTGCTCTTTCTTCGCTTTTAAGTTTGTAGAGCGTGACGCAAATTGGCTACCTGTGGAAGCTCAGGTCGACCTGATCGACAGGTCTTATTATTTGATATAAACAAGAGTGCACAGGTCCCGGTAAAATGTAGTACCTACATGCAACTTGTACCTGCTTGAAAAATACATGACCACGAATTTTGAGCATTTAGTAAAAGATGGTGATTTGGATCTCTTCTGTAATTTCAACCTTACTCTACACTTTGCGCGAAAATAATTTCAGGACCATGGAGGAGGAAGGCAAGTATCACCTCTACCCCCTGGACTCCGGATTATCGATGAAGGGGGATGGGAGCCGAATTTGGATAATATACTCATCGAAAACGCTAACGACGATGCACTCAACATACATTTACACGCAAGTAAATGTGCATTGTGTTGATTCACGCAGGTAATAGGGATCGTAAAATACAAAAATCCTGGATCGAGTTCCAAAATTTTTGGGGGAGTGTTCCACCTGATTCACGAGTTTGGGGGACGCGGCCCCGCTTTCGACGCCCACGACAGTAAGCTGACTTATCTTTAAGATGCTTATTACGAGATACCCTAAAACCTTTGTGAGAAGGGTATGTGCTCTTCTACCCCGTACATGTTTTTCCTAAGACGAATAAAATTTCAAATGCGTCAAAACTCGGCAAGTCACTCATATTACCCAGGAAAAGGGACCTAAGACTGTCGCCCACTATTTTTTATTGCTCCTCGTGTGCCAAGGAAACATTTCCCAACTTGAAGTTTTCAGGGGTGATCTACTGCCCAGATAACGTCACAACTGGTGATTCGTGACCAGGGGTTCCAATCATGATGCTTGGGGCTGTCTAACTACCAGAAAAGGTTTGCTCGTTAATCAGAAAACATCATGTTAAACTGTTTGATCATTGGTTTCTGGACTGTATATAATTTAGCAGTTTCTTTAATTCCCGTGAAATCGATGAAATTGCATGTCCTTCCCATGAAGCCCTGCTCCTGAAGCCACTAAAAAGGTAAGCATAATAATACATTATCTGTGATGATACAAAGGACTATGAGGAGTAAGTTCCAAAAAAGAATCGGAAACCTGACGACGCGTCGACACATCTCCTTTTTAAACTCTCGACGAGTCGACTTCCCTCTGGTGACCTTCATACTTAAACATAACGCTGCACCGCGTCACTCCAACTGCCCGCGAAATACTGCGCCGCACCACACGCCACGGTCCACCATAGACTGTACCGCACGACACGCGCCGGCGCACTGAATGCTGCTCCGCGCAACAGCCGACGCCTCTCCAGTTCTACACGGCGAATTGGAAATGCAGAGCGAGTCCCTGGGAGCGAGAGGCAGGTGGCAGCCGCCCATCCAACTTCACGCGCAGGACAGCTTCGCCCCGTCCTGCACGACTTCTGTGTGAGCTCAAACACCAATTCTCTTCAATCAAAAGTATGACATGCAGTCGCGTCGTCACGGGGTAGGACGGCTCCCACTATTGAAAAGTAGGGAGCCTCCACTTTTGGCCGGGAGTATCGTTGAAAATGTTTAATTTTAGACAAGCCCTCCTCTTATTTTCATGAAGCCGCACCTACGTTTTCACTCCTGGGTCCAGCCTCAGACCGGAAAACCCGCAGTGACGAGTTGCCTCGGAAAAGCCTCCGGCTATACATTAGACACTGACATTTGGGGGCGGTGGACTTCAGCCACCTAGCCTATCTCCCCTCTCCAAAACAGTGAGCGTTAAAAAAGAGGTACGCTCATGATACGCCATGGCTACGTAAAAGGCGAGCTCTGATATATACAGGAAAAAAGAAATGGGGTTTGATGGTATGCGCGAAGCAACTGATAGCTCATTTCATATCCGATGAAAGTGCCGCATTAACTTTAAACTACCCAACATGAGATAAGCCAAAAGAAGTTTCCCAATTTTCAACAGCAAGAGAGCGAGACAGAGACAGAGACAGAGACAGAGACAGAGACAGAGAGAGAGAGAGAGAGAGAGAGAGAGAGAGAGAGAGAGAGAGAGAATACTGAATGCTGGGTATAAAAATATCGCAGGAAACGTAAAAACAGCGGACAGCACCCACAAGCACCCGAAGACGGACAAGACGGCTTCGCCGCGTATGATAGCTCAAATAATGTGACTACGATTTCTGGTGAGCGCCGTTCCCGCTTGTTCCGCGAATATTAATTTGGCCACCACATTCACAGACAGGCATTTCGGCTAGGCCTCTTATCCTCGCCCGGCTGAGTTTCAATCAAGGTAAGCTGCTGATGAAACGCCTGCCGGCTTCCGGTGTCCACCGTGGCAGGGCGCCGCAACGTCGCGGAGACGACCGCGCGTCAATACTGCCACGGGAATAACTTTGCAAGAGAGAGCGCCTGCCGTCAATAATCCATCAAATGTTTTTCCAAAGAAATCTAAGGTTGGCTTTTAGCAAACCATTACTACCCATACAATATGGTAGGAATCGTAACGGGAAGGAGCCGAAGCCAGGACTTCTAACGACATTAAAAGGAATATGGCGCCTTTATAACGTGATTTTAACTGAGATAGCCAAGTTGTAAAGCAAGTCGGAAAACCCGGTAGGGGAAGTCCGTGCAAGAGTGCGCACTTAACTTTCTAAAGCCTTTCACTTTTCTCCTATAAGTATAACAGGTAAAATTTGTATGTGGTTGTTCAGCCTGAAGAATTGTCTATGCATGGTCCATTTTTCAACTCGATGTCTCTGAAAGAAACTCACCACGACCCCATAAAAAGTCACGTGCGTACTCTTGCCGGAGTGGGTCGGTAAAAGTACGCAGGAGAGGACGCTGAGATACGCATTGATGCCCCGCTGTGATTTAGGTGCATAGGCCATGTCGTGAAGTTTGGTGTCGCCAAACTAGGTGATTGTATGATTTGATACCGTTCTGAATATATAAGAACTATGTTGCAACGTTTGGCTTTATAAATATGAATTACGGACTCTGTCCTGAGCGGAAATTAAATTTTCCTATCTCTTAAGCATGCCCACTCTTGCCCAACGGTCTACTGCGTACTCTTGCCGGACATGCTCCTTTGGGAAGAAATGCTTCACAAACATGTTGGCAGGCCTTTTAGCGTGAGCTCCGGTTCTGGAGCACAGTCCTAGCTCAGCTTTCTTACTGATGACAGACCGTAATACAATACTGTTGATAATAGAAGCATGGTCTACAAGTTTACCCAGTTAAAAATATTACTGCAAGGGTGCCCAGAAACTTATTTTGCTCTGTACTCCCGCGGAAAGAACATTAGCACGTTGAATTTTGGTGTGCAGCCTAGGCACTAACCTTGCTTTTTTATACCAGGGTATCCAACATCTCAATGGTTGCTAAGTAACCAAAACAGCTGCTGCGTACTCTTATCTCCTGCGTTCTCTTACCCGCCCTTACCCTCTCTATATATAATTTGTCTTGGAACTGATATTTCCGTAGAAAAAAGCTAAAACCTATCCGAAATGTACCTCTTATGTACCTCTCGCAAGGCGGCCATTGTTGTGAGCTGCTGGTGTGACCACATATGCTGACGTCACGATGAGCATCAGCCAATCGAAGCCCTTGAAGCGTTTCGAGTATGGTAGTGGTTGCCAGATCATGACATCATCCACAGGCAGATATTTATTTCTTTTCCTAAAGGAGTATTTTAAAAATCAAAATACATATTGAGCTTATTGTACATTTTTCAGAGAAATCATGAGTGGTTTCATTATTTTCGGCTAAAAGTACGCCTAATTACACTAAATTCCAGCATTCGACCAAGGTGCCACATTCCCTTTTAAGGCAAAACTATATATATATATATATATATATATATATATATATATATATATATATATACCACCATGTATAACATAATACCCTATTATAGACAACACTAACATTAAAATATCCTCTTGAATCGGCACTAACTATTCGCAAAGTTAGGAGCACATTCATTTGCCACCCCGGTAGCTCAGTTGGTAGAGCGTTGGGCTCCGGCCCGCTGCTCAGAAGCGTGCAGTGGCAGTGCATGTTCAGGCTTGGGATCGGTTCCCCTGAGACGCTCTGGCGCTCAATAGTTTACCCGACGTACAGGTCGGCTGGCAACTGACTGGTGAGAGGGTGACCTGAGCGGGGCGGCCGTCCCTGTGCTTTGTGGGACGTTAAACTTTGGCTTCTAAATTAACCCTCCATTGAGGGAGTTGCTTGTTCGGGTGGTGGGGTCGGCGTCTCCGTGACAAGTCCCTTGATGACTTTAGTGAGACTCCGACTCCAGCAGCCTTACCAGGAACAACTTGAACAAAATTAAAAAAATAAAATAAATAATGAGTCCTCGGTCAATATAGTGAAGAAAGGTCTTTTCACGAGAGGTGGGTCGCTGGCAGTGGCGGATACAACGCCGGGCTAGGCGGCTCAAGCCCCACCCTACCCCGAAAAGTCAAGGTGCCTATAGTTAAAGCAGAGCGGTTATAGCATGGGGTATGATAGGGCACAAAAGTCTAGTCAGGGCCCCGCTAGCTATGTCTCTGATATTTCAGGTCCCACAGACTCTAATGCCTTGAATGGTTAAGAATTAACCTAAAAGTGTCTCTTCCCACTCCCTCTAAAAACTCTGCCCGTGCACTCCTACACTTGTAAGCAGTGCTAACACTTTATTTTCAGAATTAACGATCCTATGGAAAGGGGATGCCCCAGTCGGAAGAACTTCTTATCATACGTTTAGCACTATGAAAAAAGGTCGTTGATGATGCCGAACTCTTGTCTTTGAGCCCTCCGATAGAAAGTGATATCGTTCGGGGAGGGCGGGGGGGTGTACTCAAAATATCCTCTCTAACTTTGAAGAATATGTTTACGGCATCATCAGCTTCAGAGCCGCATTCTATAACATGTATGCAAAGGAAAAAATGATGGAAATATAAATATATAGGCTGACCAGGCGCAGTGAGGTACATAGGGCATACATTTTTTTATAGATTCAGATCCATGAAAATAGTTTCCAACTGGAAAGGCTCTCTCGTAAACTCGGTCTGTTACCTACCGCAACACAACGTGGCGCTCATGTGGGGTCAAAGTCGTGTTTTAACGAACATAAGCCAACTCTGCATCATGCACGATGATCTGTTGTACTATTGATCTCAGCATCTTGGCAGGTCGCAGGTCAGACCCATTTCAGGTGTGGCGCTCTCAGCTAAGCCAGCAGCCGCAGCAGCCGACCTCGGACCCTCACCGGCCCCGTGATCTCTGGGGATGGACCCGCCGCCAGTCCTGCAGCCGCTGCAGCTGACCTCCGGCCCACCCTCCCCGACCTGGTGATCCTGGGGAGGGGGTGAACCGCCGCAAGTTCTGCAGTCGACCTCGGGCCCACCCTCAGCGGCCCGACGATCCCTGGGGGCGGGGAGGGGGAGGGGACCCGCCGCCAGCCCTGCAGCCGCGGCAGTCGACCTCGGCCCGGCGACCCACCCTCCCCGGCCCGGCGATCCCTGGGGGTGGACCCGCCGCCAGTGCTGCAGGTGATGCGGCGTTCAGGTGAGCGGCCGAGAGCGGCTGGTCTCTGCTGGGCCGTGTGACGGAGTGTGACCAGAGCAGACCGTTATCGATCCGGGCCGGCGGACCCGGCCCAGGTGCCGCGGCCGCCGGCGGCAATGGCGCGTGCCGTGTCTAATCTGAATCCAGCGCCGGGCCCGCCTGCAGCCCGGCTGCCGGCTGAAGCTGACGCATCGGCGATCTCCCCGCTACCTGAAAAGTTTGGCCGTCAGAGGCCGCGGCCGTGCGCAGGTCCCCCAACTCACTCCGGCGTTCGGGGGATATTCTCGTTCCCATTCTTGTCTGGGATGCGTCACACCTAATAGTGGAATTCGTCCAGCGGGAAGAGAGAAATGACCAAACCATTGTCTGATCAATCCCAGGTCTGTACTTAGTCCGTGCCAGTGCTAACGTCTTCCCCACCATTACTTATTGAGCCAAATTAAAAACAATCTTGGATGATCATTACAGTACTAATCAGGTTAGATAGTTATGTGTTCAAAAATTGGCGATTTTCCGTGGAAAGCCATATTCAGATTTCATTCATACATCCGAAGTCCTGGAGTTTGACATCCGAATAGAATAAATAAAGCCAGGACTATAAAATGTATTTGTTTTAGAGGTTGAGCAATAGAAGCAGGACCAAAACAGCAAGTGAAGCCAACAAAAGAAAAAAGTCTTCACATATAGCTTCAGAAAAAATATGCGAACGTCTTAGATTCATGTGCAACAACGCTGTATTAAAAAGCCTTGCCGATATTACTTCGGAGTAAAAACAAAGTAATGCAACATATCACTAATTTAGAAACTCAGGAAGCGCCAATATTGAAAGCTTCTAGCGCATACATGTTACAATAAATGTTCAAAGGAACAGTTTTCTAAAAATTGAATTACTAATATGAGAAAATTGAATCAGTAAACGCCGGTAACCAGTACCGCGCGGATGGTCAGTCAGTAAACGTCGGTAACCGGTACCGCGCGGATGGTCAGTCAGTAAACGTCGGTAACCGGTACCGCGCGGATGGTCAGTCAGTAAACGTCGGTAACCGGTACCGCGCGGATGGTCAGTCAGTAAACGTCGGTAATCGGTGCCACACGACAGATCAGTCAGTAAACGCCGGTAATCAGTGCTACGCGGCAGACCAGTCAGTAAACGCCGGTAATCAGTGCCACGCGGATGGTCAGGTAATCAGTGCCACGCGGATGGTCAGTCAGTAAACGCCGGTAATCAGTGCTACACGGGTCGTAAACGCCGGTAATCTGTGCCGCGCGGAGGGCCAGTCAGTAGACGCCGGTAGTTGGTGTTGTGCGGATGGTCAGTCCGTAAATATTGGTAATCAGTACCGCGCCGATGGTCAGTCAGTAAATATTGGTAATCAGTACCGCGCGGATGGTCAGTCAGTAAACGCCGTTGATCCATACCACACGAGAGATCAGTCAGTGAACGAAGGTAATCAGTGCCACGCGGCAGGTCAGTCAGTTAACGCCGGTAATCAGTGCCTCAAGGCAGGTCAGTCAGTAAACGTAGTTAATCAGCAATTAGTGCCGGGCGGCGGGTCAGTGAATGAACGTAAGAAAACCAGACCAAGCGTCCTGCCTCAAATATTTACTCTAGTCACTCGACCAGAAATACGCCTACCCTCTGACCTTCCGCTCTTCTTGGGAGCTCATCAGTGAAAACAATCCGGTTCGGGAGTGAGCCGGCACACGCGATGCTGAGACTGGGCTGTGTTTACCGCCGGCCCGGCGTGGGGCGGCGGTAATATTTACACCGGTGTTTGGACGGGTGCTGAGTCACCGTGCCGGCAGGGGGCCACACGTGCGCACACTGCAGCCACACCACCGCAGCCACACCAGCCGCCCACGGGCACGACCCGCCCATACTGCAGACAGCTGCAGCCGCACAGACTTAGCTGTGGACAGCTGCAGTCACACAGACAACCATACAGACTTAGCTGTGGACAGTTGCAGTCACACAGACAACCATACAACTTAGCTGTGGACAGTTGCAGTCACACAGACAACCATACAGATTTAGTTGTGGACAGTTGCAGTCACACAGACAACCATACAGACTTAGCTGTGGACAGTTGCAGTCACACAGACAACCATACAGACTTAGCTGTGGACAGTTGCAGTCACACAGACAACCAAAATTACATGGCAGCTGCAGTCCAACAACCATATAATTTACATACAGTTGCAGTCACACAGACTTAGCTGAGGACAGATGCAGTCACACGGACAACCATACAGACTTAGCACGCGCAGTAGAGGGGTCTGGCGTCAACACGCAGTGGAGGGGAATCCTAAAGTGCCCCCCCCTGAGATCTCGGAAACCAATAGGGTTAGAAAAACGCCCGTTGGGGGGCGTGTGGGGGCGATGGTGGTCTACCCTATGTCAAAGTTTCATTGACCTAGGTCAATATCTTCAAGGTCAAACGAGGTCGTAATTGTCAGATCTGGGCCGTGCTGGAGACCTATTGGAAAATGTCGTGATTATGCAGAAAAAGCCAGAAATAGCCCCAAAAACAGAAAGGTCATAAAATGAAGGTCCCACGCAATTTTCTTTGAAATCTTGAAGTCCCGATCATTCAAGGTAAATGACCTATGACGTAACGATATGACATTCCGAATAGTGTACAATAGGAAATAACACTATAGCAGCCTTTGGGCGGGAAGTGAGGGTTTGACCTCGAAAAAACCTTCGACCTTACCCTATGACGTTGACCATGAGTAGCCCTTACCATGAAGCCATAGCATAACATACATCATGCTGAATAATGCCATCTGACGGGAATACTGGGGTCAATGACCTTGACATTCAGGTGGGTTGTCCTTGACGTATAACCTGATTATATGACGTTATGACGTCACCGCTCGGTCTACAGTGCAGGCGAACCAGTGCGACGAATGCCTCGGCTAGGCCTGTCGACTTGCAAGATCCGGTAGGTCATCGCAACTCTGAGGGGCAGGAGGGCCCAGGTTCTCTGGGACTCGACCCTCTCTTTCAGCCACTTCCTCCCGCAGAGCTCGGTCCAAAAATCAATCCTGCACCCCCCCGAATGTGTCTGATCTATATCAGCAATGTCCTAAAAAGTCAGGAAAACCAGTCCATTTTCGCCGATGACCTAGGGATTTGATCGTTGATTGATTATTCGGGCTTAAGGGCGTGCCACGCAATCTCCAGCAGGTGCAACTACTGGGAAGTTCAACCCTCAGCAGGCAAGGGCGTGGAGACCACCGTCTTACCGGTCCAACCAGACCCAGGAAATGCTGGTCCAACCAGCACTTCTGCAAGACCCACCAGCCGGCCTCTCCGATGTGGGCAGCCGGCCTCTCCGAAAATCTCGGCCGTGAAGACGTGGGCAGATGAATCAGCTTCCGAGGGCACGTCCGACAAAGGAGCGGGATTTACCGGCTCGGGCCACACCACCAAAACCGCCATGGCGGCGAGGAGATTCTGCAGTAGCGCCAGAGCGGAGGTCGTGGCGCGGGAAGAGGCTCTCAGGAATGTAGCTTCCTCTCCGCCGGAACACCAACCGGCATCAGCCTCACGTGAGACTCCCGGCAGCTCTCCAGTCCATCGTGGACGAGGCAGGGTCCAAATGCAAGACAGTTGGCGACTCATGACGATCCATCAACTATCTAGTATCAACTGTTTTCACTGGGCTCGAAACTACAGTTCCAATGGATCTCTGAGACATTCCAGAATCCCCGGCAACGAAGAAGCTGACGATCTGGTACATCGGGGAGCAGGCAAATACCAGAAGTGCATTCCCATAGATTTCCAATCGGCCCAGTTAGCGTTGGCCTGCACTGCCTCCAAATTCGAAGCAAGAAGAGCAAGATATATCTACAAGCACCTGGAATCCACGCCAGGGATTGGTCTCCTGCCCAAGCACGCACATATCAAACTAGCACAGTAAGGCGTGACACCCCCCCATCGGTTTGGCCCAGCGGACAGCGACGCGTGTCCGGGGTGCAGGGAGCCTGACTCCATCCAGCTTCTCCTCGCGGTGTGCCCAGTCTACCTGCCCCGGCCAAAGGAGCTCGGAAAACCTTCACCTTCCCGACACCTGACTTTTACGAGCGATGTCCACGCCCTAAGGTCATTCCTCTTGGAGGTGGGGAAGGTCCCCCAGCAGTGGCAGATCTAGCCGGTAGGTTGAAGGGGGGGGCAGTCAAAAGGCAAAAAAACGTCATGCGGTGAAAATAAGCGGATGATTTCACTACACAGCAGGCAAAAAAAACGTCACGGGGTGAATGATGTGGTCAAAAGATAATTGTTTTTTATATCCAAGGATCCTTTACTCAAAAGCGATTTTTAATATCAAAAGGACCAAGGTCCAATGTTTGCACTGAAGTTGACTGGTTCTGTTTGAAGTTTACGGGTTGAGTTGAAGCACCCAAACCTTGCTTATAAACTAAAAAGTAGCTCGACAGCTTTGGGGGAATGCTTTTTGCCCCCCCCAATCCTCCACTGTCCCCTGGGACCCTGCCTGAAGATAGGTGGCAAAGAACAACAGCAAGCTGCTACAGAACACTGGGTTCTAACCTGAAGTGCGCCCCAGGTGTGCCTGCCTCGCATGTGATTTGCACTACCCCCCAACTCCTCCGGAAGGACGAGAGAGCAGTAAGGTTCACGTCCTATGCAGACCCACGTTCTGCTTATTACAGAAGAGCTTGGTGCTGGCACAACGCGAAATGACATCACGACCAGCAGTCGCTTGCCTGAGAAATGCCCCGGCCTGGTTCTTGAACGGGTGGCATCGATTTGGCGCCACGCCAGGAGATAAGGTCAACATGTGGCGGCCGCGGGAAAGCTGGTGGGTAACCTCCCTGAGGTCACGGGGGGGCGCCACTTGCAGAGCTTCCGAGTGTGTCATCCCAAACAGGCGTGAGTCGGTGTTACAACATCGCCAACCAACACCGCCAACGCGAGACCCATCACAAGCTCGGGTAACGGGTGAGAACATGACACTGCAATGATAATGAAAAGCACGTGCTTTGCACACAAAAAGAAACCGAAAAATAAATTTCTGGGAAATTTTAAAGCACAGAAACATACATTGATAAAACATATCAATGCATCCACATTCATTCGGACATTATGATCTACAATATTCGCACATCTTGTTTCAAATACTTTTAGCTGAAGATCCCTCCTAGCCCTTCAACAAAAGTGCACGCCTGAAAGTGTCCAGACATTTGATGACACCGAGTCCACTTTAGCGGGTACGGAGGTGCATTAAACACCTAGGCTTTCGCAGAGCGAGCTCGCCACAACAGCCACGCTCGTTAGCAAGTTCGGAAATTGGCGGCTTCCGATCCCAACTTGGTCTACAACTTTGCCACTTAGCCAATCCGCTTTTGGGAACCACGCACCGCGACGTCGTTGGCATTAATTGTCGGCTTTAAACACACGGCCTGCGGGCATTACCAATGGGCGCACGGCAGCGGGAGTAGCAGCCCTCAGGCACGGCGCCACCAGATTACACAACTGTTGAACAAGTTCCACCTTTGCTTCCAGCAGCGAACAGTTCCGTCAAACATCCAGCTCAACAATTGGTCTCTCAAACACGCCAGCGTAGCAATCAAGTCAGCAGCGCCAGTGGCTGAGTAAATCGACACGCTTTAACACGTTAAAAAGATTCAGCATTAAAGTTGGTAGAATCGGAATTATCGGAGATCCACGAAAATTGCATTTGCCTATTTTCTTCCTAAGAATGAGGGGTTTTAGAAATGTCCCAAACAGTCATGAGGAATCTGTGTTCCAAAAATGGTGTTCGAAATCAAAATGAGGCCAGTGTGCTCAGGTAGCCCAATTTTTTTAGGGGGCTGAGAACTCAAAACCACAAAAATGCGCATTTTTTACCAAAATGCCATAGATCATTTGTGCTTATTAGCAGCCTAAAATTACACTAACTCACGGCTACTCAAAGCAAAAGGTTTCGACACTGATGCCATCTCAGTCCGCGGTGGGACTTACTTCGGGGGTTTGTTGAGTTTTCGTGACGCTCCAGACTCCTAGGCAGGCACGACACCAGGCAGCTAGAGCCGCTCTTCGCACGTAGCGGTCCTGAATATTTCTAGCTGGTCACCACTTTCCAGGCAGTTGGAAATGGAGGGCATTAACCCTCGCCCACAGACCGTTCAACATGCCACTAGTCTCCGTTTCAATTTCTAGAACAAATATGCCCGTAAAGTTTTTGCAGGACCGTCTGAGGGATACAAGTTCAAACACGTATCAAGCGGAGGGCGATACGGACTGGAAAATTATCTACCTGACACTCAGTGAGGCAACGGAAAGTTCCGAACTACATATCACATAATATGCCCACCGAGTACCACAATATGCCGTAACAGAATTTTGAATATCAATAACCTAGGGTCAGGTACGGGACATCATCATCATGATCATCATCATGTATCATTATGTATTACTCACACTTCCACACTAATGAGGTGACTTTTAAAGTGTTGTCGTGATGAAGTGATTATAAACTATGAAAGGAGATGGTAAGGACGAGGAAAGGTGAGGATAAAGAGGATGAGATTCTACCTGGATGGGTCACTGCAGCCACAGGCGCATGCGCTCATAGCCTCCAAGCCTCGACCTCGCCGTTGGAAGAACATGAGGAAAACTGGAAATAGCCGGAAATGGCTCTATTTCTGTACATGCAGATTATAATAATTATCCCTAAAAAATGGCAGTGTCATAGACCATTCTCCAAGGCCAGGTTGAGAGTTCGGACCTGTGATGTGTGAAAATGAAAAATCATCTGGGACTATTCATGCCGGTTTTCAGATACGGACAAAGAACTTCGGATTTCAGAAACCAGAACCACCCGATGCCATCATTTTTATGGCTTCAACTGGTCAAGTACTAATTGTTCTGTCTTTCACACGTGGTTTTGAATTTCCGGGAAAGGAGCGGTCCTTTAATGCCTCGGTGCAACCCAGGGCTCCATCCCAGTCTTTTAATACCTCAGTGAGAGCCGGGCTCCACTCTCCTGATGTATGCCTGTTTACATGCTCTGACTTTCGGGGATAAAATTAAAATAATCATCCACAAATAAAAATAAGAAAAAACTGTGGGATCAGTACAACGATGAGAGGCGTGCAACATGACCTTGCGCATTCATCGAGATATAGACACGAGGCAAAATGTACACAATTATCTCGTATGCTTGGGATTTTGGCGACACCGTGTATCTAGGGCCATCGGTAACTCCAGAGACGCCCGTGACTATTTCAGTCCTCTCTGATCAGCGGCCTAGAAATTACAGCTCCCATGGCCCCGTGCAGTGCCATTCCTATTATTTGTATTAATTATTAGTTCCCATAGAGAGTGGTTATTATATTGCGAATAAAGGTCAAAAGCTATCAAAGCCGAGGAAGTACGCGAAATCGGCTGACCCGTCACCGATCGGCCCATTGTCTGAGCGCCGGACCCGCGCGTACGTAGGAAATTGGCCCAGATACATGAGCAGCCTCAGGAAGGTACCGACCACGGCAACGGTCCAATCGACTCATGTCTCCGGTGTCTCGTACAGTTCGGCCACTACGTTCCGATTATTCTCTTGAAGAAAGACCATGAGGGTGGTTCGTATTATTGGACAATGTTTTGATTCAAAATAGTATATTTTCATTGGATATTAGTATATTTGTATAATTCAAAGAAAATTCAAACACAATGAATTTGCTTCTCACAACGATACGTTCCACGTGGCCACATTCGTCTGAGCTGCGCCATATTTCGTCTGGACGGAGTGGTGCGTACCAAGGGCCTGGGTACCGAGGCTGCTCATGTATCCCAGGTAATTTCTGCATGCAGTGCATTTACACTGCCTAACGGCTTCGACGATGCAGACAACCACTCACCACCTGTTTACATGCATTTGAAACAGAATAGACAAGTTTTATGGATGAGTTTAGAAATTGGAAAAGCCCATACATTTGAGCATGTTTCCACAGTCACATGAGGAAGAAAATAAACAAAAATAGACTTCAAATATGTGTGCGATATACAATTTTCGGAGTTTTACTTTTTTACCTGCTACATATTGTGTGTTCAAGAATTCCTCAATCAAATGATGTATAATTTTTGACATAAGCCTCTTGGCCTCATAACAAAAACTTCAATAAAACAACTTCAAACGGGTGTTGTGAATTCGCCGCAGGCCGTAATTTCCCAACCGTCAATCATAGAGAATTGAGAACGTCACAACTGTGTTGACCAATGTCATCCCTGACGACACAGTCGGGTAAATTTCCCAGAAAGAAGTTGTAACCGGGTTGCCGAAACACCCTGGAATACCTAGTCAAACTTTTTAAGCACCTCATTAAGCAGGAAATTCTATTTTTCAAACCTCTATTAAAATGATACCGCACTCCTTCAGGATACAGCAGCTGGTTGGTTGTCATCGTCCAGCTCTACAGCGAGGCGTGAGCGGCGCAGTAGCACGCCATACCAGGCGCGCTGCGCCCGCCGCAACACACCCGCCGTGCCGAGAGTTTACACCCTACACCTTACGTCGGAACGATAAATGATGGGTCTCGCGCGGCAGCGAGGCCGGCCAGAAATGGGAGCGTATTTGTTGCAGTTGAAATTGAAACAGATGACAGCACGTGCGGCCGGCCCGGCCGGATCGATGCGCCCTCTGAAAGGGTGCGTCTGAAGCGTGACATCCGCAGCCGGCGTGGATTCTCTGGCCCGGTTCGGGGCCGACGGCCGAACACGGAGGTCACCGAAACCACAGCCCCTCCTCAGTATCCAACATTCTTTCTTAGGTGGAAACATCCAGCTTTAGCTAGAACGTTACACTTATCTCCATGAGCTTTTGCCTTTTACAAAGGAATCTGAAGTGTTTTGTCGCCTAAAATACCACGAAAAAACATTCACCTATACATGCATTTTATCTCGCAATTTCAAAGTAGTTCTGACCTAGGTGTGCTCGGATCCAGGAATTCTGTTTGAACCTCATATGGGTGGGCGTCGCCGCCGTTTCGACTTACGAGGAGCTACTTCTGAACGACTGCAGCGTAGGAACGTCCAGAACAATGTGGGTCAATGTGCCTTTTTAAGTCATTTGTCTCATTAATCTCGTAGAGTTTATGGTTAAAATCATGAACATTTGAGGTGGAGGGAAGGGCATGACAACCCTGGCCCATGGTCCCGAAGTGCATGACCCCTCGCGGAGAGGGAGATAGAAACTGATATTTAAGGGCAGTGCCGAATAAATTTCAAGGGGCGCGGGGGCTCGATAGGGGAGCGCGGTATCTACTACCAATTTTTCCTTGAGACCCACTCTGATCGAGCCTCAGCGACCCCTTAAATGATCTTGGAACCCCCTGAAACGTCCTTGGCACTCCCTGAAATGTTACCTCCCCCTCCCGATATGATAAGAGTCGTCATGCTGAACCCCAATTACCATCCCTTTATTTCTTTCTTATATGTCCACTAAAACCGGTAGAAAGAAAACCGGGGATCCTTCCCTGCCTTGTGTTGGCGAGAGCGACTTCCGAAGTACCTACAGGGACAATAATGGGATATCAGATATACACACACGGACACAGTTATTTGTGAAACTACGGCGCCCATAAGAATCAGCGGCCGAGCAAAATATTCATAGACTACAGGTTCAAAACAGTTTCTAGTGCAGCGAAAAAAATTCAGCGGATTGAATATGCATTGAGCTTTGCAAATCCTATTGATTTTTTTACCTCAGTGAATGCATTCTTTTTTGGGAAGTACAAGACTTTCTTTGATTATAGTTTATTGGAAAAAGGCTTTATGAATTTTCTTCTTTTAGTAAGGACATATGCAAAATGCTTGAAGCAGGAAGATATGTGTGGCAATAGTTTTGATAAATAAACATGTAATAAAATAGGCTAAGCCTTTGAGAAGCCCGTCCTGACATTTTTTCCGTTACTAGACACATAACTCACACTTGACTTTCGGTCAAAGTTTTAATGCACTTCTGTATTCAATTTTTACAAATTTGTGTCTGGAACCGTGGTAGAAGAAATCTTACTCTCCGATATGTTTTGCGGCCCGATTAAGTACGGGAATGTTTGTCAAACAGCCTAAGTTACTACCTCATGCTTTTTCTTCTCGTTGAATTAGTGACAGCGTTTTATTTAACGCTGTTCTATATTGAACTGTCTTGACGCAGCACCGACAACGTTTTGTAACTTGGTAAGGTAACTTGGTAATTAACTTTTTGTAACTTGGTTAACTTGATAATTAGCTTTTCGTAACTTGGTAAATAACTTTTTTCGTAAAATGTTCTCGGAAACTTGTTTTGCTGATGCTAGTCTTTATGCTACGCTGAGGACATGGTGCAGTATTTGCGTGGTGAAAATTTCCAGCGAGCCATCTTCAGCAGGATTGTGACCTAAGCTAAGCTGTTTATTGACAGCTTCTACAAAAAGTGCCACGGAGGTATTGGTTATTTTAGTGAGCCCAAAGCTTAAACATTCCCCGCTTTGGTGCTCACGTTCAAAGACAGCATTTCGTGTTACGCCAAAGCAGTTTCCCAAAATAGGTTTTGAGCCAGGGCGTGGAAAATTCAACCCAAGTTTCCGGTCAGTGAGTAGAAAATTCAGAACTTTCCTTTACAGTGGCGCATAGTTTCCAGGCTTTGCCTGGTTATTAACTTGACAAGAGTTTAACGGCCTAACTCCTCGAGTTCTGGATGCAAAATGGAGCTAATACACTGAGATTATATATTCTGGTACAGCCCTTCATCAAAATCATCATTAAACGATAGATAAAATCGTAAATTCTTGGTCATTGTGTAGCAAGACTTCGAATTCAGTTTCATACAAATGTATTTTAGAATTAATTCCTTATAAAAAATAGATGTGATAGCAATGCTCTGACTACCTCTAATCCATTGATTGTGTCAATAATGCAGCAAAACTAGACCAGTAGTTCTATGACTTTTTATTTGTTTCAGCTATTCACTATCTTATCAACAAAAAATTCATGGAATCGTTTCATTTGGCTAATTTGCTTTATACTTTGCCTCCCGCTGAAATGCTAACAATAGCCACTCTCCATCACCAGCAAATGCAAAGCTAGATCAGTACGGGTTGAAAACTTTCCCAGTTATTTCAGCCCAATAATATATTTTATTAGATATGTTTTGCTTAAACTGATTAATTAATATTGGCCCAGCTATTGTAAAGGCTGGCTACAGGTAACATATCCCCCATAGACACATCTGTATCTTCAATACATGTTAAGCCTTCCTAGTCAGGACCAAGTGAACCCTAAGCTCCACCCATCTCATGAGATTAGTTAATCGGATTAACCATTGAATAACACCTTTTAACACTTCTCCAGCCTGTAGCGTAGCAGGACTTAAAAAAGTCACGGCATTCAAAGGTTTAGCCTTTTCCAACGTAAAGCGCCGAATGAGCATACGTTCGACTGCAGAAAAACATTATTAATAATTGATTTGCATATTCCAAAACATCAACCCTGAGCAGGTAGCCCCATATTTGTATTTTCATTTATCGAGCATTTCCTCTTAATCCCAGTGGCTCTCCCAATGTCGTTCCTATCAGGATGATAATCAGATTACTATGGAAGCAGATGATGTAAGATAAGGATGGTTGAGCATGAGGATTTGGATAATGAAGACTCAGCGCGAGGCAGCGCAGCCGCACAAGCGCAAATGCTCTCAGCCCCGGGTGAGGTAAGGATTTTTGGAGAAGGGAAGCACCGGTGATAATAAAAAACTAAAAAGATGATGTCGAAAACTCGGCCGATACATATTTTTGGTCACTTTATATTGACACCTTTTAGGTGCTGTCAAATTATAATGGTTCCAATATAAGTGATCCATAGTTATTTCTGTGTTCCTTTATAGATCTTGTCTTTGACTTATACACATATTTTTCTATATTCCTTTATAAATCTTGTCTTCCAGTTGTATGTATCTTGAGTGTTGTACCCTTGTAGTCTTGAAATACTACCAATCAGTCAAGGCATTCATTTCAACATTAGCAAACCTTGGCGGCCGACAACATTTTCAGAGTCTCTGATCCGGATACTTCTTGTTCCAAGCGGCATCCAAAATGACGCGAGTCGCAGCAAAAATAAAAAATAAATCAAGCAAAAAATTAGGCTACTAAAATATGCTGGCAGACAAAACATCAAGAAATATTTTATATTGTATTATGCTGTATCTTATCCCACAAACGTCTGCCACCAACGAAAGCTAATGTATGATGTAGCCGACAAAAATAACAATAAGCCATCGTACTATCAACTCCCAGTTTAGGGTAGAACAGGACAAATTCCGTCAACTTCTTAAACATGGAAAGCACGTCTTCTCCCTGCGAGCGAGCAACTCGCCGTGAAATCAATCCATCGCCCATGGCTAGTTAATCTGACTAATAATCGATAAACCCTTTTCCCCAGCCTGCAGCTCTGCTCAATGTTAAGCGTCGATTGAGTATACATCTGCCTGCAGAATATATGATCAATAATTAAGTACCTCCCCCAAAATACGAAAACTGAGCACGCACCTTTAAAGTCAATCTATCTCCTATGAAAATATAATTTCATTAATGATTGATAAACCCTTTTCCCCAGTCTGTACCTCTGGCCCAGCGTTGAGCTTCGGATGAGTATACGTCTAGCTGTAGAAAGGCATCATCAATAATGAATGAACTACCCAAGAACACATACTCTCACTCTGTCCCTACCTAGCCTCTTAAACCTCCACTGTCAAATGATCGTCATTTTAGACCCGCATAACAGGCCACGCCGTTCCCTGTATATTAAGGCTGGGATGACGATCCTGGATGATTGTGGATTCGGCCATCTTTCCATTCGGATGATCACGAGCCGGATGGGTGACCTTTAGCTCAAGTGGCTCTGATTAAGCCTGAGTGTCTCCTGCTGTATGTTTCTGGAGGAATGATCTCCTAGTGGCGTGTTCTTAGTTATTCTTCACCCCAGGCAACGCGGGCCAGAGGTACAGCCTGGAGTAAACGTTTTATCAATGATTAATCGGACTAACTATTCAGAGGAGATGAATTGACTTTAAGGGTGAGTGCTCAGTTTTCATATTTTTTACTGGGTACTTAATTATGGATGATGTTTTTCTGCAGCAAGACGTATACTCATTTAACACTTTTTCAGGTTGTTTTGTCAATCAACATTCATGGTACTTGTGCCAATGTGCCATACACGCCTAGCTAGGAAAATCTTCAACAATTCCGGAGTCATTTTTTCTAGGAATAAAAAAACAGAATCGAGAACAACAGGCTATGCGGTTTCGGGGCGAATTCAGTAGTGGAAGAAATTTTTCTCTCCGAAATATTCCGATATATATATATTTTTTTTTGCAGCCCGATTAAATACGCGAATGTTTGTCAAAGATTCTCAGTTATTACGTCATGCTTTTTCTTATTGTTGAATTAGTAGCAGCGTTTTATTTAACGCTGTTCTATATTGATATTCAAAACATTTAGCGTTGGCTCAGAGGTACAGGCTAGGGAAAAGAGTTAATCAATGGTTAATCAGATTAACTAATCTTATGAGATGGGTTGAGTTTAGGGATAATTTGGCCCTGGCTCCGAATGATTAACATGGCAGCCATCCCAGCCGATAAAGATCATATTAAAGATCATATTATATTTTTGCAGGAGCGAGGTAACACGGCCTACCTCGCCCTAGTCCTCCAACGAGCGGGAGACGTGGAACAAAATCCGGGCCCTACAAGATACGGAGCGTGCCAGGACTGTGAAGATTGGCACCATAGGAGGTGTACAAATCTCACCCGTACAGTCTTTTCCCGCTTGACGCGTGGTGGTGGCGCCTTGGGGGCTGGAGACGGCGGACCGGCCTACCCGTGCGTTCAGTGTGGGGCGGAGGTCGCCCAAAACTCGATCAGGTGTTCTTCCTGTGCTAGGTGGAACCATCGCAGGTGCGTCGGCCTCACCGCTGACTTGAGTAGATTGGCTCGGACGGGAGATGCATGGCTCTGTCCGCATTGCACTCAGGTAGGTGGCCGGATGGGGGTACCAGCATCGTCTCCTGACGCGTTGGTGGCGGCTGGTGGCAGTTGCGGCAGGCGTGGTCCGCCAGATAGGCGTCGTCGCGGCTGCCGCCGCCCCGCCAGGACGGGCCGGGGCGACTGGCCCCCGCGGGTGGTCGACCCTGCTGCGCCCGCCCCTGTGCGGAGTCCTCCCTCACCTGGCCACCGGCGGCGATCCTGTGCACCTGATGGGCCACGGCCGCAGCCGCGACCCCGTCAAATGCGGCCAGCTAGGTGCGAACACCTGAAGATTCTCCAGTGGAACGCCGATGGTGTTCAATCTAAAAAGGTGGAACTAGAACGATTTCTACACGTCAACAAACCGGATCTCGTCTGTCTGCAAGAAACCAAGTTGAGGTCGAATGACAAATTCTAAGTGCAGGGCTATCACGTCGTCAGACAAGACCGAACGAGAGGTAGACGTGCAAACTCTGATACGGGCGGAGGAGTGGCGACCTTAATCCGCGAAGGCATTCCGTACAGATGCCTGGAGCGGCCCAGTGTTGCCCCCAACGACCCGACGACCGACGCTGTCGCCGTCGAAACCTGCATGGGAAGCACGAATCACAATAGTCAATGTGTACGTTCCTCCTATTAGGAGAGGTGCTGGAGACGACCGTGTCCAAAATTTCGATCCGGACTACTGGCCCCACACTGCAAATACATTCATACTCGCCGACGCAAATGGACACAGTCCCCTCTGGGACCTCCAGGTACCCGAAGATGACATAGGCAGGACGATCGACGACTGGTGTGCCGCTCACAGCTTCGTCCCGGCAAACAGCGGGGAGCCCACCCGTCAGAGCAGAGCACCACCCTTCTCCCAATCGGCGCCGGACGTCTCACTACACCACTCAAGGTGGGTGGGTCGGGTGCGATGGGAGACCAAGCCAGAACTATCGTCCGACCACCAACCAATCATCATCGAGATCAAAACAGGGAAATCGAGTGCGAGACCTCGTCCGAGGACCCGGTACAGTTACCAGAAAGCGGACTGGAGACAGTATGCCAACATAGTCGACGAGAGACTGGCCACCCTGCAGCCATGGACGGAAGAGGTTTCCGTTACAGTGGCTGCCCGGGATTTCACCCGTATTCTAACTGATACTGCCGCTGAGACCATCCCCAGAGGCAGCCGGAAGTCCCCTAAGCCTTGGTGGACACCAGAAGTGGACGAGGCAGTCCGTAAACGGAATCGCCTCCGTGCCCTCGCCAGAGCCGACCCAGAGCAAGTGCCGGCCTGGACCCACGCGTCGAGGGAAACATCCTCTCTAATTCTGCGCGCACGACGAGAGTCCTGGCGAGGCTTTGCGGGCGATCTCAGTCTACGTTCTGACCTCCAGAAAGTTTGGAGGACCATCCGAACCATCGACAGCCGGGAAAGCGGCGGCAGACAAGATGAGGCCCTTCAGATTGGCGCGAAAACCATTACCGCTGACACCAAGAAAGCGAACGCCTTCATTAAAGAGTACGCCAAAGTCAGCCACCTACCACCGAGGGTGAAAAGGGACCGCAAATACAAGCACGCCGTCACCAACCACCTCAGAGTGGCATGCAGACAGTGCCAGGGGGAGCGGACGGGATGCTGCGGCCTGTTCACTAAACAGGAACTGAATGACGCCTCAAGCGCCTGCCGGGAAAGCGCGCCCCAGGGCTGGACCCAACAAATCCGCCCATCCCACACCCACCAGACTGCTTGACCTCATAAATCTGACCTGGACGAGGGGAGAGCTGCCTTCGGCCTGGAAGAAAGCGATGATTATACCGGTACCCAAGAAAGGCAAGCCAAAAGGACAAGTAGGCTCCTACAGACCAATAAGCCTCTTAAGCTGCACATCTAAACTAGCAGAACGACTAGTACAAACCCGGCTCTCCCATCTGCTAGAGTCAAGAGGCCTCCTCTCCCCAGTGCAGACCGGTTTCAGGAAGGGTCGGTCCACTGAGGATCAAGTTTTAAAGGTGACCCAGGCCGTGGCCGATGGTTTCCAGAAGCGAGAGAAAACCGTTATGGTCCTGGTGGACTTCTCGCGCGCCTTCGACAAGGCCTGGCGCACGGGAATCATCAACAAGCTCGCTAAGATGGGCCTCCCGCGCTGCTACCTGGCCTGGGTCCGATCCTTTCTGACCGACCGCCAGGCCTGTGTCACATATAACGGGAAGTGCGGACGCTTCAGATGCATCCGTGAGGGCACGCCGCAGGGGGCCGTTTGCTCTCCCACCTTATTCATTTCATACATCAATGACCTCATCGAGCACCTACCACCTGGCGTCCAGACCTCGCTGTTCGCCGATGATCTGGCAATCTGGGCCACTGACCGGACCGTCGCTGCGGCAGAGCGACGAGTCCAAAGAGCTCTGGATTGTCTTACGGCCTGGGCGGAAGAGTGGAAATTAACCATCAGCCATGAGAAGACAGTTGGCACCCTCTTCTCGCTCGACCCAGCAGAGGCCAGACGAGAGTGCAACCTGACCCTCGGCGCCGCTCGACTAAGCCACGAAGCGACCCCGACATTCCTAGGGGTCACGTACGACCGGACGCTGACCTTCCGCCACCATATCGAGAACCTGAGGTGCAAAATGAAGAAGAGGAGTGGGGCGCTACGGGCGCTTAGTGGCAAGTCCTGGGGCGCCGCGGCGTCCGACCTCAGGCTGGTGTACCTCGCGTTCATCAGATCCTGTGCAGACTACGCAGCCGGTGGCTGGATGCCTGGGGTGGCGAGCTTTAACCTAGAACGCCTCGAGGTCGTACAGCGACAGGCCTGCAGGACGATAACTGGCTGCCTGAGGTCGACGCCGACGGCCGCTCTGGAGCGAGAGGCGGACGTCATGCCTCTCAGCATACGACGAAAGCAGCTCGCGGCCATCGCGGTGCAGCGGCACGTCCTCGACCTTCCGGGCGACCCGCTACAACCGCTCTTGCTTGCGGAGAGACCCAGCCTGAGGCTACAGCAGGACCGCGGATGGGCCGAGACCGGCCTGGCAGTTTCCGCAGAGGCAGGCCTAGCCGCTTTTCCCGCGGAGCCTCTGCAGGTTACACCGCAGGTCGCGCCATGGGAGACTCCATCCCCGAATATCGACATTCGGACGAAACTAGTCGTCCAGACGAAGAAGACGGACCCTCCAGAAGCACGACTCGCGGCGGCGGAAAGGACTCTGGCTGCGCTCCCGCCAGCGGATATCTCAATCTTCACGGATGGATCCGCGACAAGTGGCACTGAGCATGGCGGTGGAGGCGCAGTGGTACTCAGGGAAAACAACTCCTTGAAGCGGACCAGAGTCCCTGCCGGCCACTACACGTCCAGTTTCCGGGCAGAACTAGCTGCCCTGGATGCGGCCCTGCGCCATCTGGTGACGATCACAGCCGAGTGTCGATCGAGAGAAGTGCGAGTCTGCACTGATTCGCAGTCCGCCCTAACCCGCCTGGCGGAGGGCCCGCACGCTCAATCCGATGCCCTGGCAGGCTCGGTTTGGCACCAACTCTCGACCCTGGCCAGCATGGGCATCCACCTAACCCTTCAATGGGTCCCGGGCCACGCTGGCCTACCGGGGGAAACGAGCTCGCCGACGAAGTGGCGCGTGCCGCTGCCACACTGGACCAGGGTTCCACCCAGATTGATTTTAACTCCGCGAACAGCTGCATAAGGCGCCACGCGCACAGCTTGTGGACTGAAAGTGTCAGTACCACCCGATATGCGGAGGAAAACGGCACCAAGAGAGTGGTCCTAGGGGACAAACATGGCCTCTCCCGCCTAGAATCCACCGAAGTGGCCAGGCTGCGGACGGGCCACTCCCTTCTCCTCCGCAGTTACCAGCACCGGGTGGGACTGGCACCAAATGGCACGTGCCCGGAGTGCGGGGAGGACGAGGAAACAATGCAGCACCTTTTAACAGAATGCCCAGCGCGAGCTCTTCTCCGTCAGAATGTCTTTGGCCGGGACGACCCGACAATTCAAGAGGCGCTGGGCGATCCGCCTCGGCTGGCGGCCTTCATCCGGCGGCTGGGACGCCTCTGACGAGGCGCCTCCCATATGGCAGCTGCCGAGTGCCGGAAACATCATCATCATCAATGATTAACATGTATTACAGATAGAGAAATGAATGATGTGTTATCTGCAGCCAGCAATTATAATAGTTTGATCAATACGAACTAACTAAATAGAGCAAAGCATATCTGATAAAATATTTCATCGGGCTGAAAATAATGGACAATTTTCCAATCATTGAACTGGTGCAGCTTTATATGTGATGGTGATAGAGAAGAGGATATTGACGCCATTTTAGCTGCAGGCAACATACAAAAATCAATAATCAGCAAATTAAAAAATACGCGTTTTTTGTCAACAAAAAGAAATTGACTAGCTGAAATAAATAAAAAGTCTGGCATACAACTACTGGTTTAGTCCTGCAGTGTTATGGACACAATCTATGACCATGGGTTAGAGGTAGCCAGAGAATTTATTGTCACGACTTCCATTTTTAGGACTTCTTTCTAAAAGGCATTTGTGTGAAGCTCAATTCGAGGTCTTGCTACACTATGACCAGGAATTTCCGATTTTACCTATTGTTTTACTATGATTTTGATGGAGGGCTGTCACGAATATATAATCTCAGTGTTTTAGCTCCATTTTAAATCCAGGATCCGAGGAGGCAGGCCATTAAACATCTTACCGGCTTATAATCATGCTACTCAGTCCAGCGCTGTGAAATCTACCAACTCTTAAAAATAATGGAATATTTTATTTATTATGAGTTAAAAAATATACCGTTCTATTCGAAGATACGCCATTGAGAATAGGGAACAAACACTTACTAATACTTGCCATAAAAATCACCAATACCAACATCTTCCTTCGTAAGGATTGAACAAAGAATATTTTTTGAAGACCCATTTGACAGTACGCATTTCGTAACTTCTTCAGCGTGTGTTAAAACACACGCTGAAGAAGTTACGAAACGCGTCCGTGTGCTTGCTTTTGAATATATATTTAATATCCAACTTGTCAGTGTGTTCCTTTACCTTTAAAGCATATTTTCCTAGCCCATTTCCAGATGCCCACTATATAATAATATCACAAGACAAGTGCAACTGTAAACATGCCGCCCCTCCATCAGGAAAATTTCCCCAGAAGAGAGCAAAGCATCACAGGTGGGGCTGCCCCATTCAAGGGAGAGACAAGACATCCAAGCCCTGGTCCAAACTATGCCCCAAAAATAGGCATTAGAAAGACTTAGCTTTGCTAACCCTTGCCAATCAGGCTTGTGCTGCGCCACACCATTCCCGGTGGCTACCATAAGTTAACTATATGTTCTACGGTGCGAATCCCCCACGAAACCCCCAACCTTCCCACCATTTAGTTAAGCAACATTTGGTCTTAACTTCAACTAACAACCAGTTAAGTCAAAAAGCTAAAACATTTAGCCCGGACGTTTTTTTTTCTCCTCAAACACCCGTACCGGGAAGTCAATTTAGCCAGTTGCGCGACGTTTTTTTTTTTCTTCGACTTGGTTTGCCCCTCCCAACCCGACCGGCAGATCCGCCACTGTACGGTGCTGGTCTATTGTGCTTGCCAAGCGCAGAGAGGAAATGTAAGCGATTCCCACGATCTCTTCACACTGCACGAATGAAAGCACCAAGTAAGAATGATTGCGAGCTAATTCGGTCAAAGTGAATACGTTTACAGCTTACAAAAGTTTTGGAGATGCCACGTTTAGCTACCGACTTCTAAAGACAACTTTTCGGCAAGTTCAAACCATAGCCATCACATAAAAACAAGCAATATTTTGCAGGTAACTACACTCTGATTTCCTTGTAACAATTTCACTTCAACATGGACCGCCCTCACCTTCGGCCGCCCTCAAGTTGGTGGATGGGCGCTCCGTTTTCACAATTGCCCTCCTTTCCAGCCCCACTGCAACATGGACCGCCCCCATCCACTTTTAACCGCCCTCCCCTGCATGACTGCGCGCACCTTCTCCACGATTGGCCGTTCTTGTGCAAGCTCAGGGTACCCCACTTAAACATAGACCGCCCACATTCACCTCCAGCTGCCCTCTGCCTCGTGGTTCGGCGCCCCTATTTTATTATTGACCGCCCCTTTTTCAGCCTTAGGGCGCTGGTCGCACTCCTGCCCACCCCACACGTGGTTGTGTGCCCGCCCAACATGTGGTTGTGTGCTCGCTCGATATATGGTTGTGCGTCTGCCAGATATGTGGTTGTTTTGACTATTGCACCGGAAAAATGGTCCAATGCAATACAGTGGGCTGGTAAGAAGTAAGGCTTGTTGTGAAGCAAAGTTTGAGTACGTTGACCAACATATTTTACAATTGTTTCAGGAATATTCCGAATCTATTGATTGACGGTTTGATCCCACCGTTTCCTCCTTATTTCCCACCTTTTCAATCAATGATCCCACCTATATATGATCTGTCCCTCAGCGACTCTCTCAAACGTTTCTAATTGCTTGATTTCACTAATAAAATTTGTTAGGCGGAATAGTGAAGCGGAGTACAACCTCGAGGGGTGCAGCTCCGCTTCGGCCATACCAGCAATGCAATTCCTCCTGTTAAGACATTTCATTACTTGCAGTCTGGTTGCTGAGCTTCTCGTTTTCTTCGGTAAGTGACCTATCCCACCGCGGATCGCGTCAACTCGGAGACCAGTGACCATTTTCCTAATTTGGGGGTTTGATGAACTCGGGATAGGAAAGAGAGCCATCAACTTTTCGTTGACCAACAGCTCGGGAAATTTGGCATTGAGAGAGTGCATGTAGCCAGAAATAACACGAAATTCAGGCCAGTCACCAGAATTTTATTGGGGGAAAATAGCAAGGGTACCCAGACGATCTAACGGCTAAGCATTTAATGTTGGAACAAAAATATGCATTTGACAGCAGCACGTTACCGTTTCACACATAGTCGGCACACAGCCTGGGGTATCTGTCATCACTAGCGAGACAGCCAATCAGCACCCCGTTGGTCTGTAGATTGCACGCGCACACACACGCTCCTTACCACTGCCCGAGGGACTTCCCGGCCGATCTCGGCGGGCACCTGGTGGATACGAGCCTTCAGTGGCTCATCAGATTTGGCCTCCCCTCCTCCTCCCGAAACCTCCTGTTTAAGTATCCCAAGCCTTCGATTGGTCTCAGCTGGGGTAGACTTGGTGGCTTCTGCTCCTGTGGTATCACGGGCACGTGCGCCTCCTTCAAAATGCTCAGTGCGTCCTCGACACGCGAGCTCCGGCCAAAACATGTTACCTACGTCTGGGCTAAACAGGGCAGGAGGATCCTCTTCAGATATTCCTTCCTTTAGGATTCCCCAGCGACATTTTCTAGCCTTGGGAAAATCGCCGGCTTGGATCTCCCCTTCCATGGGATAAATCCACTGACTACTTTCCTAATCATGCGATAAAAGCGAGAATATAGAGAATCAGCCAGAAACGCTATTCTGTACCACTTTGACAAGAATCAAGTTAAGACTTCCCCGTATTTCTTTAAAGGGAGCGTCCACTTTTATCATGGGCCTTGAACTGAGATAGCAGTTCTGTAGAGCGTGTCAATAAATCACTATTGGCATATTTCATTTCACCCAAAGCTCTCGGCATAACATTTTCGCACGCTTTAAAGTGTAAAGCAAGGGGCTTACTTCCTTATTTCAGACCATGAAAAATCCCTCTCCATCTGGCAACGCTTGCCACGTAAACGCTGTCAATAAATGGCATAGCCAATTATTTTCGAACTTACATAGCAACTACTTAGCTTACTTAGCAACTTACATGTCGAAAGTTGCCGCAAGCTGCCAGATTCGTGATTACACGCGATGCTAGGGATGATTGGGTTTTCGGGCAGTCAGCTGCGAGGCTATAGGCCCATCGTTGTAGGGTTAAATCAGTTCAGTGGATCACGGTTGGGGTATGGCAAAAGCATGTAGTGGGTTGCACAGCTTATCTACATGCAGCTAGTTAAGATAGAGCTGTAGGTTTTAGGTACGGCTGGTTTGGCGTGGGTTATAACAATCTGGAACTTGATTTCCTTTAAAACTGTAGGACACACGGATGTCTACAGCTGCACTGTCACCGAGCAAGTTAGCCAACGGTGTTGATGGGAAGAACCGCTGCGGATTCTACAAATCTGTTCACAGCCAGCGGCAGCATCGGCACATGTTCCAGGGTCAGCCGGTTTCACAGTAAGAGCAAATATTTGGGTCGGAGCCAGTCAGATAATGAGCATGTGTTGCGTATGTGTGCCCTATTCGTAACCTGGCAACGACACCTCCTCTCCTCTGCTCCGCCGACTACTGGATTCCCATTTCCCTATCCTTAGCCGAAGACGTTTAAGTGTGCAGCCAGGTTCTGCTTCCCATCTTGTCTGCCATTCCACTCTCAAGAGCTCATTAAATTCGGCTTTCAGGTCACTGGCGGGAACTTAAATCGATGCATCGGAGGCTGCGCACATGCTACTTTAGCAGCTTCGTCGCCCTCTCGTTTCAGGCACCCCAACATGGCTGGAACCCAGAGGAATCTGATTGTCATATCTCGCGTAAAAAGAGCTGTCAATAGCCTTCGATAGCTGGAACAAGCCAGGATGATGCTGGTTGGTGCGACAAGTGCTGCCAACGAGCTGGCAGAGTCTGTCACTAGAGAACTCGGGACTCAGAGCGTGGCGTAAGTGTCGAAAACCTGAAGATTGCGTAAAGTCTGTAGTAAAAACGAGACCGTTCGTGGGAGACTAAAACGGCAGATCCCAGCCTGTGAAGGCACAGCGGCGTCCGACCCCTAGAGCCATCAGTGTAATAGAAGCAACCCGCATATGTTTCGATTACTTCCAGGGCTAGTTGTTGCAGCTCTACTGGTGGTGTTGTGGCTTTATCGAATCGCAGCAGGTTTGTGTCGCACTCGACAGGAGCGAGTCGCCAGGGTTCGTGACGTTCGGGGCGCTTCTTGCATCATGCTTAGGTCTATTGTTGATTGTTCAGTCCATTCTGAGATCGCATGCATAGCGCTTAGAGGGCTGGCCCGACCCTCCAAGAATAACTCGATTAGAGGGCTCAAATATCCACTGAATGTTGGGTGATCTGGGTATTGCGATATTGGCGGCATACGTAAGGCGAGACGCTTCCTTCTCAGGTCAAGGGGGCTCGTCTGCATCCACCAGTAGGCTGGCCCTACGGGATGTCAAAAGCACCTGTGGCGATACGCACGCAGGCATGGTGTACAGCGTCTAGGGGCTGTTTCAGACTGTTCAGGCACGTCATACCGGGTGATCCGTAATCTAAAACTGATCGAATAGGGCGCGATACAGCCGGAGAAGGGTGGTTCTGTCAGCCCATATGATGTGCGGGATATTACCTTTAGAATGTTCATGCGTTTGAAACACTGTCTCGGAGCCGTGATATGTGATTGGCGTATGTAAGACGTTTGTCTAGTGTCATCCCAAAAACTTCGTCTCCATTACGACAGGTACTCTCCGCCGTACAGTCGGAGGCTAATATCTGGACATGAGCGGCGGCGGCAAAGTGCACACATACAGTTTTATCAGTCGAAAACTTGAAGCCGTTTCTCAGACACCACGCAGATAGCTGGTCGAGGCATATCTGAAGTTGTCTCTGAGCTGAAACAGACGTGGAGGTGCTGACCCACACCGCGAAGTCGTCTACAAACAGGGACTTTTCAACTGTCGGTGGCAGAGCCTGCATATGTCATTGATTAAAATCCCGAACAAGGTCACGCTAAAACCCCACCCTGGACTACACCGCCCTCCTGCAGTAGCTTTCAGACGAGAGTTACCCACTCTCACTCTGAAATTCCGTTCCTTCATGAAATTGTCAATGAAGTATCCCAGTGACCTTACACCGGCTTTCTGGTCTTCTCAAAATTGCGTGTCGCCAGGCCGTGTCGTAAGCCTTCTCAATGTCAAAGAAACGGCGAAGACGTGCTGTTTGGAAAAAAGAACGGCGGACTGAGGTATCTAACGAGACAAGATGGTCCGTTGTGCACCGGCCGGGCGAAACCACACTGATCATTAGAGAAGAATTTGGAGCTTCAAAACCACACAGGCGTGCATTTACCATACGTCCATGAGTTTCAACGCTGAAGTCAGGAAATAGGTCTGTAATGCAGGGGTCGTTACCGTCCTTGTCAGGTTTTAAAACCGGGATGATAGTGGCCTCTCTCCATGAACTAGGAAGTCGCGAAACCCAAAGCGAGTTGAAGAAAGCCAGCAGTGACGATAGTGACCTCTCATTAAGATGTTTGACCATGTCAATGTGTATGGCATCTGGACCGGCGGCTGTACTCCTCGACCGTGAGAGTGCTATTTGAAGCTCTCCAAGAGAAAAGGCTCATTGCATTCGAATTCTTCCGCTGAGCTAAAATTTACTGGTATGCGCTCCTTCTGCTGTTTGTATCGTTTGAACCTGGGATCGGTACAGCCCGACTGCCAGCGGGCAGCCCAGGCCCTTCCGAAAGCATTTGAGACATCAGCAGGGTTAGTGATGTCGCCAGTGGGGCCGGAAGCACTGGCAGCGATGAGCAGAACTACGGCCGGATAGGCGTGCACTCGGCGCCAGATTGTACTTTGAGTGTAAGTCTATTTATGGTATCGATGACGCTCTCCACGTCCTGCGCTTGCGTCTCGAACAGTCCGTCTCGCCAGAGCCTGCACGTCGGAATCGTATCAGGTTGTCAGTTGTCGGGCGTCTTGTAAAAATTCTTAAACATCGTCGTCGTTCTCCAATATCTTTTACATTCCTCAGTCCACCACGGTACAGGGATACGACGGGGCAGTGGGCTGGTTTTAGGAATATAGGTATTAGCCGCGTCGACTAATCGGGAACGTATTATATCGTAAAAGTTGTTGCTGTATCATCCTCCTCCGGGTGAAATCCAATACACAGTCGGCAGTGAAGCCTTCCCAGTCTGCACGTTTCAGGTTCCACTGCGGTGTTCTCATTCCTGGGTGGGGGCTCTGGGACCAAGCCAGATCGGGTAATGATCGCTCCCGCACGGGTTCGAATGGGTGCGCCAACTGAAACGATCGCCTACTGATGGAGAGCAAAGTGACAAATCGATGGCGATGTAGCTCCGACGGCGTGCAATGGAGTGGGGTCGCCGGTGTTAAGAATACACAGGTCATTACGTGAAACTACATCCTCTAAGCACCTTCCACGTCGGTTGGACCGTGGGCAGCCCCAGACGGTGTTATATGCATTAAAATCGCCTAGAATTATATTGTGTCTCGGTAACTGTCTCACCAAGTTCTCGAACGCGCCGACTGGAAACTCCTCGGCGGGAGGAAGGTACACAGAAACAATGGTTAGTTTGATGTCATTGAGGTCTACAGTCACCGCTACTGCCTGTAGATTAGTCTGTAAGTGAAACAATTGAGGGGTACTATAATGGACAAGAAGGGCTACTCCTCCGTGGGCGACAGAGGTGGTGGGAACGTCGTAGCGATATGTTTGTAATGGTGTATGTTACATGTGTGGTTTTGTTTTAATTTTGTTTCTTGTAGTGCGACTGCAACGGGGGTTTTGGCGGCCATCAGCGCCTGGAGGTCGCTCGTGTTTGCTCTGAATCCCCGCATATTCCACTGCAGGAATGCTGTCATCAGAGTGAGGTGAGGGTAAAAGGAGTCCGTAATGAATATGTGTCATGTTCATTGTTGGTGACTGGGCGCCTGAAACGGCACGCCCCGCTCAGCATCTCTGTGTGGGGTGACTAGTGCGTCGCTCCTGCAGCCTTTCCCTGAAATAGGGCGCCTTACATGCTCTCTTGACGATGCTAGGGCCAACCCAGCGTAGTAGTAGTAGGACAAGAGGCGATATCTTTGTTTTGAGCGATTGGAGGTGGAACAAATGTGGTTTCCTGATCATCGGACCTGTTTTATCCTTAAATAGTTATCTTTAAAATTTCGACAGTGCTCTATTTCCTTTAAGACTGAAGTTCAAACTCCACTTTCCCCGCTCACCGGCATTTGCGGTACAAGCGTGTCACCTTCCACCCCCACCCCTGCTCAACAAAACCTGGAAACACACCCCCATCCAAACTTGAGTTCTGGATTCCCCACTGACCCCCAAAAGAGCTCTGAATCCACGCAGGGGCTGGACCATTCTTAGCCGCCTTGAAAACCCAGTCCAGTCTGGAAACTGACTACACCAGCGCCATCTGAACCGCAGCTGACCGCCGCAGCCGCCACCGCCACCGCAGCGGGCGTTTCCTGACGATATCTGACCGCTACACCGCGGAGCTGAACACAGAGGGAAACATTCGATACACCACAGATAGATTTCCTGTTCAATGCCACGAAGCCGAAAAGTGTTATAAAAACGGATCTGATCTGGCGCTTCACTGCTGATGTGGCACAAAATGGCCGTTGCTCCCGACGAGCACAAACAAAAAGGCCATTGATGGCGACCTAGCGTACCCGTACACCGCATATGAGGCCCCTGCCCGCCGATTAGAGAACTTAAAGCTGTCTGTACGGATATGTCCACTTAAGGAGAAATAAGCCAGACTAAGACACACCAGCGCCGCTTTCCAGCCGCCGGCGCCGCCGTACCCGTTTGGGCTTCTCATTAGCGAGACGGTAGGGTCGGGTCCACATGTGAAATTTGGCCGATATATAGGAATAGGCCTCGCGGGAGCCGCAGCCCCGTTCAGAAACCAGAATTTACCTTCCAAAAAAACGAAACACTTGAGCATTATCAATGCATCTATGTTAATATGTCAAGTCCAATTGTTGAAAGTACCTCACAAAACAAGTACCTCAGTAAAACAGGCGAGTACTGCCCACAGAGCTTCTGCCATCCCACATTGTGGACTCCAGCGTAGCAAACAATACCGCACCAGTCTTCACACTACCAAACAGGCGGAAGCCACAACAGCCGCGCCCAATGGTGTATGTGTCGATTCTTATCCTGAAGGCCCAATGGTGTATGTGTCGCTTCTTATCCTGAAGGCAGTCGTATTTTAATCCAAAGCTCAAGCTAAATGGTGCCTTGTCCCCAGCGTTTTCGGCACATAAATATATATTTTTCGCGAGCAAATTGGGTGTCAAGAACAAGAAACAGAACAAGACTACAAGACGGCTCTCCGGCTCTTAGGCTACCACACGGCTCTCGGTGTAACCTCAGTCTCGCGTCGATTAACACATCACGCCTAGTCTGTTTCATGAAATAAGGGGTTGATCAGAACTGTGAAACAATGAAGAACATTCTTGAGATATTGTAGGCAAGATCAGATCAGCAACTATGCATCTAAATCTACTTCGGCTCAAAGGTGGGTGCAACATTATCGAAGCTGCCAAAGGCAATCAGGCCAAAGAGCCTTGATACGCGATGTAGGAGGGGACGGGCGAAAGCCTACTCACTATGGTTATTTGCAACAGAAAAGGAACAGTGTCCCGCTTAATCTGTCCCCTGATTCTTTCCGCGACCTTCCTTGACGTATTAGGTCAATACCACATCAGGTCAGTGCAACCGCACCCGCCAGAGCAAGTAAACTCACCTACACAAAATTTGACACCAGTATAATGAAACTAACAAGTCTAGTTCTGAGATTCACACACCACAGCAATGTCAAGGAATACAATAAGCTGAAGTAACGGGATTGTCATTATCAGTGATCTACGGTTCAGTAAGAACCATCGTCTCTCCCTGACAAAGGCATAGAGAATGTGGCTAAGTTCAATAACTCCAAAAGATATAGCCATAAACTTTTTCCCGCCACTGTATATCTGTCTTGTAAGTGGGATTCAAACGATATGGATTGTAACTCAAGTTGACCGGAAACTGAAGTATGAATATAGCTTAGGATTTGATTCGACCTAGCCAGATTATACGCCATCTGATTGGGCTCAACGAGAGTATTTCAAAGAGATACACTCTCTCCGTCTCGGCGAAGGCGGCCCTTACCTGAGTCAACAAGTTCAAGATCTTAATAGAATTATGCGGTATTAGGAGCAAGGCCTTACACCTCAATCGTGTCCGACCAAATCAATAGTGCATACAGTAGTAGCAGTAGACCCAACTGCATATATTTGTGGAGGGTTCGGACTACAACGATCCCTTGAAAAACCTACAAGCGATTTCGGCCACCATATTAGGGGAAACCCTGGGGCTTCGATAATTCTCATTACTCGCACGCCCAGAACTGAGCACAAGACCTACGGCTCAGAAGAAAAGCAGTCACCCACTGCGGACGGCACGCAAATCCCATCCAACCTACCTGAAGAGGCAGTCAGGTGATGCAGGGAGGAGATACAAGATTGCCGAACTGGAAGCGTGGGTTCGAATCCCGTGTCAGCCACCTACCAGGCCTCTTCCGATAGGATGGGAGGTACAGAAGCCACGTGGCCTCAGCGACCGGTGCGCTGTAAGCCTAATCCGCACACTCCATCTACACATGAAACCTCGCATAAAATCTTCAACTGTCAGCTGGAGTATAAAATAGCTTTGGTGCACGGACAGAATGCATCTACAGGCAAAGTTTTTTTTAACCAGCAAAGAACAGCGAGGGAACACTCAGTGAGAGAAGTCGTACAAAAAGGCTGCGTCAAATAAAGACAAGAGGCGATAGATTTAATAAGCGCTATAGAGGGCTCAGTACATACCTTATATCCCAGTTGAGGAAGAATCCTGAAAGAAGAAAGAGGTGGATGAGGTCAGAAAGGGGAGTTCAAGGTAGATGAGAGACAGATAGAAGTGGTGGTGACAGCAACTAAGCCAAGCAGACCACATTGTGAGATAGCGTTAAAAGATGGGTAAATGTGCATTCAACTAAAAAGGGTGACAATACCAAGAAAGTTATCATACCATACACATTGCTGCTAAGTTTATTACACACTGAAAGCAAGAGCCCACAGGGAAAAGGATACAGAGGTGGCAAAAGGTTTAAAATTAGTATGTTTTGTTTCTTGTTCCACAATAGTTTTTCACCTATTCGTTCAAATAGTAAATGTAAGGTTCTTTATACAGTATGTATTAGTATTATAATTAATTTTTTACTTCTTTTCATGTCAGTGGCCATAAAAACAACTTTCTTTACCAATGTCCTGTCGCGAGGAGTTTGTAATGTTTCTTTAGTTAACATTATATAGACATCTACATGATTTAAAGTACCTAGCTACCTACTTACAAATCTGAACTGATTCACTGGTAACGTTAAGGCACCAAACCATCTATTCATTTCAGCGAGAGAAGGCTTTGATACATTTCACCCACAAGTTCAAACGCTATATTTCAATACACTTTGGTATGTCATTCATCGCCTTTATTCAACCGACCCGGGCATTCAAATGTCATCCTCAGCCACACTATGTCGGCAGTCTCAGGTCAATTTCAGGTCTCGACAGGAGCCTTGGATCTGCTTGACGAGTCGGAAGCTGTAAAACAGCGGGCCTGGGGCGGCATACCTTCCTCCTGCTACAAAGAGAGCCTGCTAGAGGAATTCGATCACGAAGACCGCACCCGATTATTAGCCACCGTTCAAACACACACCGCAGCATGACTACAAGCTATACCAGTTCCAAATCTCGGCCTCCACCTGGACCATGAAAAGAGTTTAGCCCCCCTCGCTCTTCGCATCGGGTGCCCCGATCTACGATCCCCACGCGTGCCAACTCTGCTGCAACCCTGGTGGACAGTCCGACCCCTCCCCCACCGCTCTTGAATATGATGAAGAAAACAGGGGGCGTCCTCAGAGATGCCCCAACCACCGCAGGAGCACTGCCAGCCGGCGCAGGTCCACCAGCTCCTAGCAGATGGTCGGCCCGTCCCGTCCAAAGATGTCCCAGCGCAGGACAGCGCACGCAGGGCACCCATACGGTGGTGGAGGGTCTCATCCTCCCCATCGTCGCATTCCTGGCATGTGGTCTCCGGGTCCAAACCGATCCTCTGGTGGTGAATTCGCATGGTAATGGAGTGTCCAGTGCGCAGACGCGCCACCTCCACAATATCCAGCTGTGAAAGGCCCAAGCTATCCCCCAGAGTGGTCCACCCAGTCCGGCACTCATCGGCGTAGCGGGTCGGCATAAGCGGGTCTCTGTCCATTTTTGGTGGCGGAGCGGTTAGGCAGCCCTGGCTGACGCGAGGTCGATGGGCATCCCGGACTGGTCGAGAGCGGCGGCAACGCGCGCTGGTTCGTCCACCAGCTCGTTGCCGGGGAGGCCGGCGTGGCCTGGTGCCGCGTCCAGGGCTGCCAGCTCGGTAACTGGAGGTGAAGCGGCCAGCGGCCACCTTGATGAGCTTTGCGATGTGGGCAGCTGGGGTAATCACCGCACCGCCCCTCTGCACTCTTTGCCATTGGTTGCGTATCCGTCGGTGTAGGCTGGCTGTCGGCAGCCGGTCGAGAGTCGCCTCCGCCGCCGCCAGTCGGACTGCAGGAGGGTCCTCCCCGCTGGTGACTGAGAGCAGGTGAGGTCGGATGTCGATTCCGGGAGGGTGCGTCTCCCGTGGCGTGGCCCGCGGGATCACCTGCAGGGGCTCCACCGGGAAGTCAGCAAGGGCGGCCTCAGCGGACTCCGCCAGCCCGGTGTCCGCCCAGCCCACGCCATATGACCTCGACAGTTCCTGCGTCGTTAAACCCCAAAATTATTATCATCAAAATAGTATAGGAAGGTGATTTTGGAATAATGATTCGGGGAAAACCAACCAAAGTTTAGTCAGGTCTAACACGTTAGGCTGTGTATGAAAATGCTAGTTAATCGCATGCAGTAGTTTCATAAACAGTGTCTGTCTCTCCAGATCTGGCAAATGTTATTAGACATTCCAGCGTCCAATACAGTGGCATCTCCAAAGACAGGCAAACACCTCGCATCCGGATAACGAGCAACATCCACGGTCAGAGACTACACGGCATTGTCGTCAATAGAGCGTACCGCTCACAATTGCGCATGGCCGCACTGTTCAGCTGAGCCTGTTTAGGATACTAGAACTCCGAAGCGAGAGCCTGATTTTCTAAACTCTGGAAACTTGCACCGCTGCTGTTTCACCCCCTGAATTAAGAACTGTCTCATATTGTCATCCTTTGTCAGGGTCTAACCGTATTCCTAGATCATTTTGATTTCTGGTTCCACCGCATCGTTTTTCAGGGACGGATCCAGGATTTCGTTAAGAGAGGGAGGAGGCAAAGCCTCAGGGGATGGTCAACTACCATCTTGGGGGCGGGCCGGCGGGTGACCCCCATGGTTTGTTCGAAGACTGTCCAGCCAGCCTTTGCTCCACTTCCTGGTGGTCGCGGACTACAACTTTGGTAAGAGACAACTTCGACTGGCACATCCGTCTGCGGAAGGCCAGAAGCCTCCTTGGCCAGAATGTACACAGTCGGAGCCAGCACCGATCCCTGTAGGAGGCCGGCCCAAACTATCCGCTCCGCACTGCGCGTTCCGTTTAATTCTGCGCATGCCCTCCGATCTCTGAGGAAGTAATGGACCCAGGTGACCATGCATGTTCTGGGGCAACCACTGTCTGACTGTTACACATGAAATTGTGGGGCAAAAAAAATAAAACACAACCAAACATACTTCACGTAGAGCCCAAACATAATTGATCATCTGTGAAGACTGTGACGAACCTAATCAACTTGTACTCGGAAAGTGTGATCGTGACAACCGCTCAATCAATTCTGGAAATAGCATGCAGGCTGGTTGCCCATAAGCCACCCTATCATTCTGCCGCTTCCAACATCTATAGACTAGGTCAGCAGTGTTGCACATTCAGCTTTGGTTTTTATTTTTAGAGCCTTTCGAGAGGCGTCTACACAATGAACCGAGCCTTCTGACCTCTTCTCACCCAGTTATCAGACAGGCTTCCGACACTTTCCTTACTTCGGGAGTGGCCCCGCCGGGTTCCAGGTAAGGAGGTGTGAATCAGTTCCAGGAGGCTTTCGGCCTCAAATTTCACTACAGCACATTGAATGGCCTCGGTCTAATGTTGCTAGTGATCGCTCCATTCGTGTGTCCCTTGACAGTGTTGAGGGCGAACGTTCTCTCCTGCTGTTGGTTGGAGGCCAGTAGATTCAGCAGCGGCAGCTTCGGGTGGGTGAGGTAGCTGCTGCTGGTTTATGGCACAATGGTTCGAACAGCTCCAGCAGCAGCAGAAGCCACTTCACCCACCCGGAGCTGCTGCTGCTGCTGCATCTGCTGGATTCCAACCAACAGCAGAAGCGAGCGATCGCCGTCAATGTCATCAGGAGTTTTGGGAATGGCACGACCACAAGGAGCATTAGATCAGGGAAATTCAATGCACATACAGTGAGCGTTGAGACTGAGAGCCTAATGGAACTGATCGACTGGGCTGAAGTTCCCAGTCACAGAGCCTCTCGTGGCAGTTACCCTCCCAAAGCTTAGTATGCAACATTGTTCGACGTAGTCTAGTTGATGGAACCGATATAATGCTAGTAAACTTTAAGGGCAATCAACCTGCATGGTGCTTTAGAAGATTATGTACGGTCTTTTCATATGTAAGCATTCTATATTAATCGCTACTGTGGCCAAACTCTCTACTGGGAGGGGATTCTGGAAGTATTTGACGTAATTGTTTTCGTTCATTCCTGCATGCTGCTACCAGCTGCAATACAATGCTACCATATATACTGTGGCGTTTGTAAGCCGCATGTATGTCGTGAGTGTGAATTAAATGTGAAGAAAACGCTTTCGAGAGGTGTTTGGCATGTTTGGAAATGTTCAGTCGTGGTTAATGGGCGATGCGTGGCTCAGTGGTACAACACCTGCCTCCTGAGGCACAGGTCCCGGGAACAAGGTCTGGTAGACTTCCTCAATAAGTGCAACCTGATTCCGAAAAATACCAACAGGTTGGAGTTGGTGAACCAGTATAAACATGGCAGTTGTTGCAT